>JBBDGP010004662.1:0-287141 GCA_037952835.1 Lithobates septentrionalis
GACTGCACTGGTGTGAACTATGCCATTGGAAACCATATAACCTACTTTCCGTGCGTTTTTGCGTTTTTGATGCAGAACAAAAACGCACTGGACTGCATGTGGTGTGAACTGGTCCTTGGTGGTATTTTATCACCTCCTGCTTTTTTTGCGATATAAACAAAAAACAGACTGAAATTTTTGAAAAAAAAACAAACATATTTTTTTACTTTCTGCCATGAAAACATATCCAATAAAAAAAAAAAAAAAAAAATTAAAATTTCTTCATCAGTTTAGGTCAATCTGTATTCTGCTACATATTTTCTTATACTAGTAATGACAGCAATCAGCGACTTCTAGTGGGACTGGCATATTGCAGCGGACAATCTGACACTAAGTGACACTTTTGACACTTCGTGTGATCAGTGCCAAAAGTATGCATTGCCACTGTACTAATGGCACTGGCTGAGAAGGGGTTAAACATCTAGGGTGATCAAAGGGTTAAATGTGTGCCTAGCCAGTGTTTTTGTGTACTGTGTGTGCTGCTTTCACTAAGGGATGTAATGGATATTCTTTTTTTTTTTTTAATTTTGCGCAAACAAATCAATATACGCTTATTGGGATTTTTTAACAAAAATATGTAGCAGAATACATATTGGCCTAAATTTATGAAAAAAATTGAGTTTTTACAATTTTCTTTTTTTTTACTGGATATGTATTATAGCAGAAAGGAAAAAAAAATTTTTTTTTTAATTGTTGGTCTTTTGTTTGTAGCACAAAAAAAAAAATGCAGTCATGATCAAATACCACCAAAAGAAAGCTCTATTTGTGGGGAAAAAAATAATCAGATAAATTTAATTTATATACAGCGCTGCATGACTGCGCAATTGTCAGTTAAAATAACGCAGTGCCATATCACAAAAAAATGGCCCGGTCATGAAGGGGGGTAAATCTTCTGGAAGTCAAGTAGTTAAAGCCCCTACAGGTCATCAGGTTAGAGTTAACTATGAATGATGGGCCGAGAATTATTGCTCTCACACCACTCCAGTGTGTGCGGTGATATGTAACGTATAGCGCAATCAATGTTTTTCATATGTATGTGCCCCCAACACATGTGTTTGTGGTTGTGTGTGTGTGTGTGTAAGGGGGGGGGGTGCTCCTCCTTTTTTTTTTTTTATAGGGGCAGGTTTTAAGTGCGTAGGTATTACTTTTATTTTTTTTACTCCTTTTTTTTTCACCTTTTGCCCTTTATGATTTTCTTTTTTTGTATTGTGACAGTTTCTTTTTATTGGGACATCAGGGGTCTACTAGACCCCTGATGTCTCCCTTGCCCTCCATTGAAGCCAATGGAGTTCAGTTTTTTGTTCCTATGGACAGTCTTGAATGATTGACTGACTGATTGACTATCCCATAGTTTGTAGACACTATAACTTTGACGCAAACCGATCAATATACGCTTATATGTAGCAGAATACATATTGGCCCAAATTGATGAAGAAATTGGATTTTTTTTTAAACCTTTTTTTTTTAATTGGATCTGTTTTATAGCAGAAAGTAAATTTTATATATATAATATATATATATATATATATATATATATATATATATATATATATATATATATATATTACATTTTTTTTATTTTTTTTTCAAAATTGTTGGTCTTTTTTGTTTTTAGCGTAAAAAATTAAAAACCTTAGAAGTGATCAAATACCACCAAAAGAAAGCTCTATTTGTGGGGAAAAATTACCTAAATTTAATTTTGGGTACAGCGTCGCTCGACTGCGCAATTGTCTTTTAACTGCTTCAGCTCAGGAAGATTTTACCCCCTTCCTGACCAGAGCACTTTTTGCGATACGGCACTGCGTCGCTTTAACTGACAATTACGCGGTCATGCGACATTGCACCCAAACAAAATTGACGTCCTTTTTTCCCCACAAATAGAGCTTTCTTTTGGTGATATTTATTCACCTCTGCAGGTTTTTATTTTTTGCGCTATAAACAAAAAAAGAGCAACAATTTTGAAAAAAACGCAATTATTTTTACTTTTTGCTATAATAAATATCCCCCAAAAATGTATAAAAAAAACAATTTTTTTCCTCAGTTTAGGCCGATATGTATTCTTCTACATATTTTTGGTAAAAAAAATCACAATAAGCGTATATTGATTAGTTTGTGCAAAAGTTATAGCGTATACACAATAGGGGATAGTCATTTTTATTTTTTTATTTTTTTTATTAGTAATGGCGGCGATTTTTATTGGGACTGCGACATTATGGCGGACACATCGGACACTTTTAACACTATTTTGGGACCATTGTCATTTATACAGCGATCAGTGCTATAAAAACGCACTGATTACTGTGTAAATGAAACTGGCAGTGAAGGGGTTAACCACTAGGGGGCGATGAAGGGGTTAAGTGTGTCCTAGGGAGTGATTCTAACTGTGGGGGGGATGGGCTTCCACTCACATGACAGCGATCAATGCTCTCGATGAGAGGGAGCAGTGTGCGACGATCGGCGAGTGGTTAAAGTGACGCCATGCTGTATCGCAAAAAATGGCCTGGTCATTGAAGGGGGTTAAATCTTCCAGAGCTGAAGTGGTCAATGGCGAATTATTTAAAAAAAAAAAAAAAAGATTAGTTAAACCCACAAGTGCTTTTTGTTGCCACTATTATTCCTTTTATATTGGCTTTTGAAATTTACAAATTCAGCAATTTAGGAATCAGATGAAAGGTTTAGCGCTGGAAAACACTTTTTGAAAGATTAAAAAGTGCATTTTTATATACAACTATATACACTACCGTTCAAAAGTTTGGGGTCACATTGAAATGTCCTTATTTTTGAAGGAAAAGCACTGTACTTTTAAATGAAGCTAACTTTAAACTAGTCCTAACTTTAAACAAATATACTCTATACATTGCTAATGTGGTAAATGACTATTCTAACTGCAAATGTCTAGTTTTTGGTGCAATATCTACATAGGTGTATAGAGGCCCATTTCCAGCAACTATCACTCCAGTGTTCTAATGGTACAATGTGTTTGCTCATTGGCTCAGAAGGCTAATTGATGATTAGCAAACCCTTGTGCAATCATGTTCACACATCTAAAAACAGTCTAGCTCCTTCCAGAAGCTACAAAACTGACCTTCCTGTGAGCAGATTGAGTTTCTGGAGCATCACATTTGTGGGGTCAATTAAACGCTCAAAATGGCCAGAAAAAGAGAACTTTCATCTGAAACTCGACAGTCTATTCTTGTTCTTAGAAATGAAGGCTATTCCATGCGAGAAATTGCAAAGAAATTGAAGATTTCCTACAACGGTGTGTACTACTCCCTTCAGAGGACAGCACAAACAGGCTCTAACCAGAGTAGAAAAAGAAGTGGGAGGCCGCGTTGCACAACTAAGCAAGAAGATAAGCACATTAGAGTCTCTAGTTTGAGAAACAGACGCCTCACAGGACCCCAACTGGCATCTTCATTAAATAGTACCCGCAAAACACCAGTGTCAACATCTACAGTGAAGAGGCGGCTGCAGGATTTTGGGCTTCAGGGCAGAGTGGCAAAGAAAAAGCCATATCTGAGACTGGCCAATAAAAGAAAAAGATTAAGATGGGCAAAAGAACACAGACATTGGACAGAGGAAGACTGGAAAAAAGTGTTGTGGACGGATGAATCCAAGTTTGAGGTGTTTGGATCACAAAGAAGTACGTTTGTGAGACGCAGAACAAATGAAAAGATGCTGGAAGAATGCCTGACGCCATCTGTTAAGCATGGTGGAGGTAATGTGATGGTCTGGGGTTGCTTTGGTGCTGGTAAGGTGGGAGCTTTGTACAGGGTAAAAGGGATTCTGAATAAGGAAGGCTATCACTCCATTTTGCAACGCCATGCCATACCCAGTGGACAGCGCTTGATTGGAGCCAATTTCATCCTACAACAGGACAATGACCCTAAACACACCTCCAAATTGTGCAAGAACTATTTACAGCAGAAGCAGGCAGCTGGTATTCTATCGGTAATGGAGTGGCCAGCACAGTCACCAGATCTGAACCCCATTGAGCTGTTGTGGGAGCAGCTTGACCGTATGGTACGCCAGAAGTGCCCATCCAACCAATCCAACTTGTGGGAGCTGCTTCTAGAAGCGTGGGGTGCAATTTCTCCAGCTTACCTCAATAAATTAACAGCTAGAATGCCAAAGGTGTGCAATGCTGTAATTGCTGCAAAAGGAGGATTCTTTGATGAAAGCAAAGTTTGATGTAAAAACAATGTTATTTCAAATACAAATCATTATTTCTAACCTTGTCAATGTCTTGACTCTATTTTCTATTCATTTCACAACGTATGGTGGTGAATAAGTGTGACTTTTCATGGAAAACACAAAATTGTTTGGGTGACCCCAAACTTTTGAACGGTAGTGTAGATCAGAGCAAAATGAGGGAGGAATGAGGGACAGAGGGACTTTGTTCCAAATCGGAGACAGTCCCTCGAAATGTGGGACAGTTGGGAGGTATGGGATTAACCAGGGAAGATTTAATATATAAAAAAATTATTTTTTTATTCTTTCTTTCTTTTTTATTCTTTCTTTCTTTTTTATTCTTTCTTTCTTTCTTTCTTTCTTTCTTTCTTTCTTTCTTTCTTTCTTTCTTTCTTTCTTTCTTTCTTTCTTTTCTTTTTATTTCTTTTCTTTTCTTTTTATTTCTTTTCTTTTCTTTTTATTTCTTTTCATTTCTTTTCTTCTCTTTTTATTTCTTGCTTTCATTTTTTTTTTACATTTATTAACACTCTACTTTTGGGTAGTAGTTTCGGGTGGAGGTAGCTGTTGTCTACATATCCCATAGCAAATAATTATTTTCTGTAAAGATAAAATATAAGCAGATCACACTTCAGCTTTGAGTATATTTCTTTTCTTTCCACCTTCCTGGAATTGATCTGTAATTTAGGACACAGATTGGAAGTTTTCCTAAATCTGATTTATTTTTATCTGGTGTTTGTCCAGCCGGCGATAAGCAGAGTTGATCCTCTTTTTGGGTGTGTGAGGTCACCACACCCGGCTCGCTCCACACCTTCTAATTCAACTGCAGGTCTACGCACAGATAATGGGCTGATCCATAGAGCTGGCGGGGATGGAAAGGTATACAAATGTCTGGGCGGCATCCACTGCTCACCTCTGAGCAGATCTCCAGAAATAACTGCTCGGAATGTTTGTATTTCATCACAGGAGAGACCTACAAGGCTGAGCTTTGTCACAAACCACAGGAGGAGCAAAAAAATGAACCCCTTGTCCCGCTTGGCAGGCAGTAATGCCACCGAACTCAAATCACTCAAGTGAATGAGTTTGTGCCGCAACTGCCATGCCGTGCAGTGCAGTAGTTTAGCATTCTGAGGGTTAAAATAAGTGGTGAGAAAATCCCTCTGAAAAGCAATCTACCTCTGATTGCTTTTCCGAGCGGTGGCAATGATAGTCTGCCTAGGGGGTGGTAAAACCCTGTGGATGAGCCCCGCCTTTACTGCCCCTGCAACTTCTCCCTGTCTTCTAGAGCAACATTCCCCAACGTTTTAGGCAACAGGGATTGCTTCCATATAAGAAAATTTTTCCAAGGACCTGGGTAGGTGTGTGGGGTTGGGGGACGGGTGTTAGCGCTTCAACCATCCCAACACCATGGCTAAGACAGGTGAAACAGATCTGCTACCTCCTTAATCATCCACAGCTTAAAAGCACGGGCTTCCAGCTAGAAAGGTCTCAGCTAACCTCCAATCTTCTAATAGTATATAGAGAAATCTGGTGCTCTAGTGAGTTTATCGGCTATAATCAAATGCTCTTTATGAAAGTTTGTGTAATACAGTCATGTAAAAATCCAACGCGTTTCGGCTGCTGTGCAGTCTGGAGGCTGATTTTTATATGACTGTATTGCACAAACTTATTAAAGAGCATTTGGTTATAGCTGATGCACTGGAGTGCCATCTTTCTCTATATACTATCCTGACACTGTAGTTGATATGGTGTTGGGATGATTGAAACACATTATTTCTATTATTACATTGTAATAAATAAAAAAATACTTCAACTCACCACAGTCACCAGATGTAGCTTGTCACTGTAGTCTGCCACCACAGGCAGGTGTTGATGCGAATGGTGATGCTCTGGATGTCCCGTCCCTACCTGGGTTGGGGGCTCGATTACAGCAAGGATCGGCACAAATATTAGAAGAGTGCATTACACACAAGTGGACATATGGTCTTTGGAGATCTTTGTTCATGAAGAATGGTACTAGAATATTTTAAATAGACATCTTGCATCTCTCCAAGTCTTGTTTTATTGGACTTGATCCTCTGAACAAACTCTTTGTATGGTGTAAGCTCTCACTAAATGGCAAGCCCTCTTTTCTGACTGAAACCTACCTGATGCACTCTCACATTGGGGCTACCTGTGCACTGTTCCTTTGTCTCCCCTTTGGGCTGGGCGTTCCATGTGTTTTAACTGCAATCTGGTACCAATAGGATCTCCTGAGGAAGCTGCAAAGCGAAACACGTAGTGAACATACCCTGATTTCCTGCAGGGTCCTGATATGTAGGACCTTCTCTATAGACCCACCACAGAGTCCATCATTACTGCGGGTATACCCACAGGTTCTCTTGTGTTCATATAGGACACATTCATTTGGGACAATACCATGTGTATATATATTGGAATACTTGTTTTCTGTGTTTGTTTTTACATAATGGTTTTATTATTATATAATGAATTAGAATTTTTATTCTATTGAGTGCTCACTTTTTCAATGGGTCTACTGGTGGCTACCAATATAAAGTCCATATTCACCTCTGGTTCCTTCTCTCTGTATTCATATTTGGATGTGGTGCCACATTCTGAGTCATGTCTCAACAATTTTCTATTCGGTGATGCTCTGGTCTCGGATCGCCACCGCTCACCTCCTTCAGTGCAGCTTGCGTGGCCCAGCTTCAAGCAGGGCACGGGCCTTCACCAGTCTGCGGCCCCGGGGGTTAAGGACCCCTGTTCTAGAGGCTATTGAAGCAGGGGCGTAACTAGAAATAGCAGGGCCCCATAGCAAAATGTTGTATGGGGCCCCCCTGCAAACAGCCCCCCCCCACAGCTGCCCTAGTGTTAATGCAGCGTAGACCTGTGCCCAATGCAGCGTAGACCTGTGCCCAATGCAGCGTAGACCTGTGCCCAATGCAGCGTAGACCTGTGCCCAATGCAGCGTAGACCTGTGCCCAATGCAGCGTAGACCTGTGCCCAATGCAGCGTAGACCTGTGCCCAATGCAGCGTAGACCTGTGCCCAATACAGCGTGACCTGTGCCCAATACAGCCTGGTCTGCCTGTGCCCCATATAGCCCCACCTATGCAGAGGAAGAGGCAAGCCACCCGGATCAGCAGAGAGCGGGATTGCCCGCTGTAATAGCTTTCATTTGAATTTCCTGTCTTCCCGGGGCTCATCGTCACATAGCCCCACCTCTTGGCCCAACGTCTTTGATGATGTCACACGTCCCGCATTGGATCGGCGTTCTGTCTATCAAAGGCACCGAGCCAAAAGGTGGAGCTATGTGACGTGAGCCCCGGGAACACTGGAAGTTCTAATGAAAGCTCTTACATCGGGCAATTCAGCTCTCTGCTGATACGGACAGCTCGCCTCTTCCTTTCCTCTCTCTTCCCCTGGCTGGGAGACTGTGCCGGCTTTGCTCTTATCCTCACTGGGCCCCACTTGGCTGCGGGCCCCATAGCGCCCGCATGGGTCGCTATGGTGGTAGTTACGCCCCTGTATTGAAGCATTGTAGGAGGAGAGCAGAACAGGCAGCCCAAATATTTATGGAACTCCAGCCAGTCCATGGGGAGGTGTGCCTAGAAGGTGGAGGGGAGGGAGAGCGCATAAGTAGTCTGAGGTCTCAGTGTTCTTGGGTCCAGTCCTGCAGGAGAAGACCCCTGTGCATGGATTCTGCCCCTGGGGCAGAAGTCTGGGAGGAAGCCAGCCTGAAGATAGAGGTCCCAGCTAGGCTTATTTGGGTGGCCTATTTTACAAATCCTAGTTCAAGGATCCAGTTGGGTCTGGAGAAAGCTCACGAGAGAAAGCCAGGATGAAGCTTTGGGAGAGAGCCCACATTGTCCAGAAGCGGTGCGAGTCTACATCTCCCTTACTAGGAAAAGCCTGGTGGATATCGGCAGGAGGCAACCAATGATCCTGGGGCTATTGTGAGTACATGACCCCAATGCTGAAGAAAGTGGTGCTTTTGAGACTCTGGAGGGAGCAAAGGTCATAGTCAGGCTAAAGATCCAGTGGGACATTGTTTGTGCCAGTGCAGTGCAAGGAGTCCAGGAGTTGTGTAGTACAGCCAGAAGTTAAGCAGTTCTCACATTGTACAGTTTTGCAGTTGCGGGGAATCCCACGCTCCCTATTTGTATCCAAAAAAAAAAGAAAAACCCTAAACTAAAATGGAAGAATGCAGAAAATACTATGTGCCTTATGTGTGCTCCGAGGGGAGAAAAAGAACCAAATTTACCAGCAGCTCCAGTGGGGGTAGCAATGCATTTAAATTGATTCTGGGTGGATGTCTACTTTTAAATGTATGTGCTGGATGCTTGAAATGGCCAGCAAGCAAGATTAATTTCCTCATTTATATGACTATTTTACCTTTTCTTTATCACATTTGTTGCAGGCTGTCACATGACTGAGGTGAGCATCACAATCTAGAAGGAAAAACAAGAGCCACCATGACGCAAACCACAGAAGTGGTGAATTTGTCTTTCCTCTCGGAGACCGAACGAGACCTCATCCTTCAAGTCCTACAACGAGACGAGGATTTGCGGAAAACTGAAGACGTACGGATCAGGTTGGAAAGAAATATATATTTTATTTGTGTTTTTTTTTTTTTTTTTTTTTAGAAGTGGCTTCAGTTGCAGGTGGATGTTGGTTTGCGTTAGGTATCTCCCTGGCTTCTCAGACTTTTTAGAGTTTTTTTATTGGTGAGAGGTCTTTCTTAAAGTTCCTAGCTCCTCTTCTGCAGCCACTACAGAGCCTTGAAAAAGTATTCATACCCCTTGAAATGTTCCTCATTTTGTCATTGTACAACCAAAAACTTAAATGTATGTTATAGGGATTTTATGTGATAGACCAACACCAAATGGCACATAATTGTGAAGTGGAAGGAAAATGATGAATGTTTTTCAAAATGTAAATACAGCTGTTCTGTGAAGCCCTCAGAGGTTTGTTAGAGAACCTTAGTGAACAAACAGCATCACGAAGGTCAAGGAACACACCAGACAGGTCAGAGATAAAGTTGTAGAGAAGTGTAAAGCAGGGTTAGGTTATAAAAAAAAAATATCCCAAGCTTTGAACATCTCACGGAGCTCTGTTCAATCCATCATCCGAAAATGGAAAGAGTATGTCTCAACTGCAAACCTACCAAGACATGGCCGTCCACCTAAACTGACAGGCCGGGCAAGGAGAGCATTAATCAGAGAAGCAGCCAAGAGGCCCATGGTAACTCTGGAGGAGCTGCAGAGATCCACAGCTCAGGTGGGAGAATCTGTCCACAGGACAACTATTAGTCGTGCTCTCCACAAATCTGACCTTAATGGAAGAGTGGCAAGAAGAAAGACATTGGTGAATTAGAAGAAGTCCCACTTGCAGCTTGTGAAAAGCCATGTGGAGGACACAGCAAACATGTGGAAGAAGGTGCTCTGGTCAGATGAGACCAAAATTGAACTTTTTGGCCTAAAAGCAAAACGCTATTTGAAAACTAACACTGCACATCACCCTGAACACACTATCCCCACCGTGAAACATGGTGGTGGCAGCATCACATTGTGGGGATGCTTTTTTTCAGCAGGGACAGGGAAGCTGGTCAGAGTTGTTGGGAAGATGGATGGAGCCAAATACAGGGCAATTTTAGAAGAAAACCTGTTAGAATCTGCAAAAGACTTGAGACTGGGGTGGAGGTTTACCTTCCAGCAGGACAACGACCCTAAACATACAGCCAGAGCTACAATGGAATGGTTATGATTAAAGCATATTCATGTGTTAGAAAATGGTTGAAAATTGCTGTTCACAGACGCTCTCCATCCAATCTGACAGAGCTTGAGCTATTTTGCAAAGAAGAATGGGCAAAAATGTCCCTCTCTAGATGTGCAAAGCTGGCAGAGACATCCCCAAAAAGACTTGCAGCTGTAATTGCAGTGAAAGGGGGTTCTACAAAGTATTGACTCCGGGGGGCGCTATACAAATGTACCCCACACTTTTCACATATTATTGTAAAAGAATTTGAAAACCATTTATCATTTTCCTTCCACTTCACAATTATGTGCCACTTTGTGTTGATCTATCACAGGGGACTCCAAACTGCGGCCTGAGGGCAAGATGTGGCCCTTTGCTTGCCTTTATCCGACCCTTGGGGCACTATTCCTCCCACTGACACCAACAATGGGGCACTATTCCTCCCACTGACACCAACAATGGGGCACTATTGATTCCATGATACCGATGATAGGATACTATTCCTCTTACTAATAGGGACACTACTCCTATTGACCACCAACCCTAAGGCCATATTTATTCTTACTCATGTCGGGCCTGTGACATTTTCTGCCCCTGCTGGCCACAATCCGGCCCTCCTGGAGTCTGAAAGACAATACACTGGCCCTTTGTTTGAGAAGTTTGGAGAACCCTGATCTATCTCATAAAATCCCCAAAAAATACTTTTACGTTTTTGGTTGTAACATGACAAAATGTGGAAAATTTCAAGAGGTATGAATACTTTTTGAAGGCACTGTACAAGGAGCTTTCCACCTTTTTTATGCGGCATCCAACCCAAATGAGGAAGCCCACTGTGGAGAAAGACTTTCCTGATGTGTATGTGGTAGGTGGATCTAGGAACACAGCAGATCTAGCTTATTTCTAAGAATCGCCGTTCTGCACGCTATCAGAAAAGTAATTGTAGAAATGTTACCTTCGGGACTTCCAGGATTCCCATCTTCATGTTCTCTCTTTTAACAGGCGGTTGAAGAATGAACTCCTTGAAATACGGAGGAAAGGAGCAAAAAGGGGGAGCCAGCGCTACAGCGACAGGGCCTGCGCCCGCTGCCAGCAGAATGTGGGCCGGGTGCTCCCCAGAACCAACACTTGCCGGAGCTGTAACCACCTAGTGTGCAAAGACTGCAGGATGGAGACTGTTACCGGGGGCTGGAAGTGCAAAGTCTGCATCAAGGAAGGGTGAGTTCTATTTCTGTCTGTTAGGGCCAGTTCACACCAGAACGCGGTGCGGGAGTCCCACGTTCCGTGCGCGTTTCCCACACTGCGTTCAAGCTGCACTGCACTTGCGATCTGCAGCAGGTGTCAACTTAAAGTGGAGCTCAATCCAGAAGGGAAGCTCTGCTTGTTTGCACCCCCCCCCCCCTCACCACTGCCACATTTGGCACTTTTATGGGGGGAGCGGTACCTAGTTTTGACAGGTACCAGCTCCCACTCCTGGCTCAGATCGCCGCAGTAATCTACAAAGAAGGTGAAAAAGGGGGATGATTAATGCGCTACCCAAAAGGTTGAGAAACAAAGCTGCTACAAAACATGTGACAAAAATGTGAACCAATATAATAAATAAATTGTAGCGCTAAAAAAGGAAGAAAAAAAAAAACACCATGTGTAGTATAAAGTAAATGTCTCTGTAAACATAAGAATATGTCCCAGTGGTGACGTGTTGTCAAAAGAAGTAATAGTCCACGACAAATCAGTGCAATCAGTGTGGAAGTTCCCTCAGCTTTCCAAATATCTGCTTAGATGTCATCAAAGTAATAAGTGGATAAGGTACGCTTACCGGAACTGTTGGACTCTACTGCCATCAGCATAGAGTCAATCAAGCTGTATGCCACCAAGGGCAGATGTATGGAGTGGTCAAGGACAGATGGAGCGTCTGCAAGCCAAGATATCGCCTCTGAATCAACAGGAAGAGAGCCGGGACTGGTTCCAAGGTTCAAACTGTTTCTCAAATCCCGGAGGTATATGGGAAAAAAGGGGGATGCCTCCACATAGTGTAAACCAGGGTTATTTATTACTAAAAAAAACGTAATACATAAGTGATCACAAATAAAACAGACAGGCAGTGTGCAAGGTAAAAAGCCGCCCTACGCGTTTCGATCAATAGACCTTCAACAGGGACCCGTTGTGATTGGACATAGTGGCAGCCCAACAGCAGGTCCGCCAGGACCCGCCAAGACCTGCCAAATGTTCTCTGGAGGGGCAGAACGGCCGACTACCTATGTAAACAAGGCAGACCGCCTCTCTGTGAGAGGGGAAGATGGAGATCTTGTGTTTCTGCTAAGCAGGAACACAGATCTCTGTCTTACTCCAGCCAATGCAACTCCCCAACACAGTCAGAAAGCACTCCCTAGGAGCACACTTAACCCTTTGATCGCCCCTGATATTAACCCCTTCACTGCCAGTGTCATTAGTACAATGACGGTGTATATAAATTTTTTACCACTGATCACTGTATTAGTGTCACTGGTCCCCAAAATATGTCAGTTAATGTCAGATTTGTCCGCCGCAACGTCGCAGTCCCGCTTAAAGTTGCTGATCGCCACCATTACAAAATAAATAATCGTTTGTAGACGCGATAACTTTTGGGACGCGATTGGGCGGGAGTCCTAAGACCCAATTGGCTGCGAATCCTAAGTCCTGATTGGCCGGGAGGAGAAGTGACCGCTGAGACTTGGGAGGAGACGCAGGGGAGAAGCCGCCGAAGCCGCGACCTGGATGGGGTAAGTGCGGGGTTGGCAGGGGGGGCCTGGTAGGCGATGAGCGAGCGAAGCGTTGATCGATCGAGCGACGGGGGTATGGTGGTTTGGCTGACTGACTGAAAGGGGGGGGGGGGGTGGCTGGCTGGGTGGGGGCCCCATGAAAATTGAACACCAACTGCCACTGGTATTAAGCAGTTTCATACTTACACAGAACATGGAAATGCAATTATTGTAGTATGGTGGGAGACCAGATATAGTGAATATAGCTCCTGGGTTAATAACACTTTAAGATATGACTTTCATGAGACTTTTCAGAGTTTACACTGCAAGTTTATGGTGCACAAGTCGCATGAAAGTCGCCTAGATTTCCATTGAAATGCATGGGCTGCGACATGTCATGTGACTTTGTGTCCAAAGGTTGCATGACTAGTCGCACAAGTGTAAATGGAGCTTTACATAAACTTTAAATAACTCTTGAAAATTGATGCCACCGAAAAAAAGCCTTGGGGTCCCCCCCGCAAAAAAAAAAGGGAAAAAAACACAAATGATTACTGAATTAGTAGGCTATAGCTGAAATACAGTACGAGTATTCCAATAAATCAGTATAAAGTGGAGTCACCGATAGTAAATACAATTCAGCTGCTTACTCCAGTATTTGGGAGTGTTCCCGTAGTAGGGTGTGGGTTATAGTGGAGATCCACCTATGCAGTTCAATTTGAGTAAACTTCACAACATGTTAGTTTTGTGTTCCCTTTCCCACAGCATACCTAACATTTTTTAAATTCTTACCTCTCTAGTTGTTTGGAACAGGTGTAGACATACGGCATGACTGCAAGCTATTCTGAACCCTTTCAAAGTACAATTAGAGGGACAAACTGAGGGAAAGGGCAATAAAATGTTATTCTTTTATGTCATACAATATTCGCGCAGCGCTTTATCAAGTGCAAATGTTCTGTATAGCCACTTGCCGACCGGCTCACACCAATATACGTCGGCAGAATGGCACGAGGGCACAAAACGACGTACCCATACGTCACTCCGTCATCGGCGGCTAGCGGGCGCGTGCACGCCGCAGACTCTCTGTCCACCAGTGGCCCACGATTGTGGCACGGAGAGGCAGAACGGGGAGATGCCTATGTAAACAAGGCATTTCTCTGTTCTGCCTAGCAAGAGATCTATTGCTCTCAGTGATCTCTGTCATGTTTTTAGTGAACCCACCCCCCTCTCCCTACAGTTAGAACACACTGAGGGAACACACTTAACCCCTTGATCGCCCCCTAGTGTTTTAACCCCTTCCCTGCCAGTGTCATTTACAAAGTAATCAGTGCATTTTTATAGCATTGATCGCTGTATAAATGTCAGTGGTCCCAAAATAGTGTCAAAAGTGTCCGATCTGTCCACCGCAATGTTGCAGTCACGATAAAAATCACAGATCGCCGACATTACTAATAAAATAATAATAATGGCATAAATCTATCCCCCTATTTTGTAGACGCGATAACTTTTGCGCACACCAATCAATATACGCTTTTATATATATATATATATATATATATATATATATATATATATATATATATATATATATATATATATATATATATATATATATATATATATATATGTGTGTGTATGTATTTATTTTATTTTTTTACCAAAAATATGCAGAAGAATACATTTCAGCCTAAACTGAGTAAGAAATTAGTTGTTTTTTTATATATATATTGTTGGGGGACATTTATTATAGCAAAAAGTAAAAAATATTGCTTTTTTTTTTTCAAAATTGTCGCTCCTTTTTTGTTTTATAGTGCAAAAAATAAAAAAACGCATAGGTGATCAAATAATAACCAAAAGAAAGCTCTATTTGTGGGGGAAAAAAAGGACGTAAATTTTGTTTGGGTACAACGTCGCAATTGTCAGTTAAAGCGACGCAGTGCCGTAAGGCAAAAAAGGGCTTTATCGGGAAGGGGGTAGATCCTTCTAGGGCTGAAGTGGATAGACACACTAAACACACTAAGGCCCCTTTCACACTTATACGACTTCAAAGTCGCGTGATTTTACCGCGATTTCACGGCTGCGATTTTACCGCGATTTGGGAGCAGTACTACTTTGTACAACTTTGCCACGTTTTTGGCATTAACAAATGAAAACATACAGTAGTTGGTATGAATCATAAGGGGGAACTCCACGCCAAGTTTTAAATAAAAAAACTGGCGTGGGTTCCCCCCCGGGGGCATACCAGGCCCTTAGGTCTGGTATGGATTGTATGGGAACCCCCTACGCCGAAAAATCGGCGTGGGGGTCCCCCAAAATCCATACCAGACCCTTATCCGAGCACGCAGCCCGGCTGGTCAGGAATGGGGGTGGGGACGAGCTAGCGGCCCCCCCCTCCTGGACCGTACCAGGCCGCATCCCCTCAACATGGGGGTTGGGTGCTTTGGGGCATGGGGGGCGCCCTGCGGCCCCCCCACCCCAAAGCACCTTGTCCCCATGTTGATGAGGACAAGGGCCTCTTCCCGACAACCCTGGCCGTTGGTTGTCGGGGTCTGCGGGCAGGGGGCTTATCGGAATCCGGGAGCCCCCTTTAATAAGGGAGCCCCCAGATCCCGGCCCCCCACCCTATGTGAATGAGTATGGGGTACATGGTACCCCTACCCATTCACCTAGGGAAAAAAGCGTCAATAAAAAACACAGTACACAGGTTTTTAAAATAATTTATTAGGCAGCTCCGGGGTCTTCTTCCGACTTCGGGGGTCTCTCCGGCGTCTCCTCCCGGTGTCCTGATCTTCTGCCGGCACCTCCGCTATCTTCTGCAGCTCAATTGCTAGCGGTGGTCCGGACTTCTGCCTTCTTCTTTTCTTCCAGAGATGTTGACACGACGCTCTCTCCAGCTGCAATGGTCTCTGAACGCTCCGCAACGGACTTATATAGGCGGTGACCCCGCCCCCTTATGCCGTCACAGTCCCTGGGCATGCTGGGACTGTGACATTTTAGGAGGCGTGGTCACCGGGTGATGACCACGCCCCCTTATGACGGCACAGTCCCAGCATGCCCCGGGACAGTGACCTCATAATGGCGCGGGGTCACTGCCTATATAAGTCCGTTGCGGAGCGTTCAGAGACCATTGCAGCTGGAGAGAGCGTCGTGTCAACATCTCTGGAAGAAAAGAAGAAGGCAGAAGTCCGGACTACCGCTAGCAATTGAGCTGCCGAAGATAGCGGAGGAGCCGGTGTTCTGCCGAGAACTGTCCTCCTATCATATAGTGTCCGCCCCGTACTGCGCAGGCACAGCGCCTGCGCAGTACGGAGGAGAAGGAGATGCCGAAAGTGTCCAAAGTTGATCAGCTGACCATCAGCTGTACACGGCGCTCGGGCACTTGTTAGTGATGGCTTTGCAAGAGGGCCCCTCGCGGGCTCGCTTCGCTCGCCACGCTTCGCTCGCCACTCTTCGGGCACGGCCTCGCTGCGCTCGGCAACTATTTATTCTTACTCTATGTCCACTTGGATAGTAGGGAATGAACCTGGACATAGGGTAAGAATAAAAGCGCAGGCGCCGTGTACAGCTGACGATCAGCTGTTGAACTTAGGAGACTTTCGGCGTTTCGTTTGTCCTCCGTACTGCGCCTGCGCAGTACAGGGCAGACACTTTTGGATAGGGGACTGTATTCGACAATACACCGGCAGAAGATCAGGACACCGGGAGGAGACGCCGGAGAGACCCCCAAAGTCGGAAGAGGACCCCTGAAGTTGGAAGAAGATCCCGGAGCTGCCTAATAAATTATTTTAAAAACCTGTGTACTGTGTTTTTTATTGACGCTTTTTTCCCTAGGTGAATGGGTAGGGGTACCATGTACCCCATACTCATTCACATAGGGTGGGGGGCCGGGATCTTGGGGCTCCCTTATCGGGATTCCGATAAGCCCCCCGACAACCAACAGCCAGGGTTGTCGGGAAGAGGCCCATGTCCTCATCAACATGGGGACAAGGTGCTTTGGGGTGGGGGGGGCCAGGCAGGGCGCCCCCCATGCCCTAAAGCACCCACCCCCCCATGTTGAGGGCATGCGGCCTGGTACGGTCCAGGAGGGGGGGGGGGGCGCTCGCTTGTCCCCACCCCCATTCCTGACCGGCCGGGCTACGTGCTCGGATAAGGGTCTGGTATGGATTTTGGGGGGGACCCCACGCCGATTTTTCGGCGTAGGGGGTTCCCCTTAGATCCATACCAGACCTAAGGGCCTGGTACGCCCCTGGGGGGGGACCCACGCCGGTTTTTTCATTTAAAACTTGGCGCGGCGTACCCCTCAGGATTCATACCAGACAGCTGTCAGCACTGCCTGTCGCTCATCGGGAAAGGAAAAAAAAGTTTTCCTTTTCCCGATCAGCGAGCCAGGCTTGTGCTTACAAAGTCGGACTGAAATTGTGTCTATATTATTCAGGTACGATTTGCATGCTACTTCAGGGTTTAACATTGAGGTCTATAGAGTACAACTCGCATAGAAGTTGGACCAAAGTAGTGCAGGGACAACTTTCAAGTCGGCACGACTTAAAGTCGTGCCAATTTGAATGGTAGTCATTGCAAGTCATGGAGAATGACTTGTCATACGATTTTGCAGTACAAAATCGTGGGACAAGTCGTATAAGTGTGAAAGGGGCCTAAAGTGGGTTTTTTTTGTTTTGTTTTTTCTTAGGACACATAAACGCAATATATTACACAATTTTGATAAATTCTAAAAGTTGAAGTAAATAAATACCCAACATGTCAAGTTTTAAAACTGTGCATCCCCATAAAACAATGCCATACTTTGTTATCCTATAGTTTTCATAGGTTACACTTTGAAAGCCCCTACAGGTCATCAGTTTAGAGTAGTGATCTCCACAATGGTGGCTCAGGGGCCGGGTGTGACCCTTTTGCTTGGCTTTATCCAGCCCTTGGGGCACTATTCCTCCCACTGATAAGAGCCACTATTCTGCCTACTAACGCCAACAATGGGGCCCCGTTTCTCCCACTGACATCAACAATGGGGCCCCGTTTCTCCCACTGACATTAACAATGGGGCCCCGTTTCCCCCACTGACACCAACAATGGGGCCCCCGTTTCCCCCACTGACACCAACAATGGGGCCCCCGTTTCTCCCACTGACACCAACAATGGGGCCCTGTTTCTCCCACTGACGCCAACAATGGGGCCCTGTTTCTCCCACTGACGCCAACAATGGGGCCCTGTTTCTCCCACTGACGCCAACAATGGGGCCCTGTTTCTCCCACTGACGCCAACAATGGGGCCCTGTTTCTCCCACTGACGCCAACAATGTGGCCCTGTTTCTCCCACTGACGCCAACAATGTGGCCCTGTTTCTCCCACTGATGCCAACAATGGGGCCCTGTTTCTCCCACTGACGCCAACAATGGGGCCCTGTTTCTCCCACTGACGCCAACAATGGGGCCCTGTTTCTCCCACTGACGCCAACAATGGGGCCCTGTTTCTCCCACTGACGCCAACAATGGGGCCCTGTTTCTCCCACGGACACCAACAATGGGGCCCCGTTTCCCCCACTGACGCCATCGGCGAGGCCCCATTTTCCCCACTGACGCCAATGGCTGGGCCCCATTTCCCCCACTGACGCCAACGGCGGGGCCCCATTTCCCCCACTGACGCCAATGGCAGGGCCCCATTTCCCCCACTGACGCCAACGGCTGGGCCCCATTTCCCCCACTGATGCCAACGGCGGGGCCCCATTACCCCCCCCCCTAATATCAAATGTGGCGACTTTTACGCCTAATGATGCCAGGAAAATTTTCACCCCCACTTGCCACCATCCGGCTCCCCTAAAGTCGGAAGCAGGGGTGGACTGACAACTCATGGGGCCCCCGGGCAATAGGAGATTATGGAGCCACATAGTATACACACACACAGTATACACATACATGTACACACAGTATACACAGACATGTTTCTATTGGCTGTCCCTGGTCCATACTGTCTATTGGCTGTCCCTGGTCCATACTGTCCCTGGTTTTACTGAGGCGGGCAACCCTGATGGGGCCCCCTAGTGGCCCAGGGCCCTCGGGCAGTGCCCGAGTGGCTCAATGGTCAGTCCGCCCCTGGTCGGAAGGACAATAAACTGGCCGTTTGGTTAGAAAGTTTAGAGTTAAGCCATGAAAAATCTTCCATGTGCACAGTATTATATAACGTGTGCAGAGCAAGGGGTGTTTTTGTGTGTAAGCGCCCCCAGATAGTGTGTTTTGTATGTATGGGGGGGGGGGGGGGGGGGCAGAGTGGCCTCAACATTTTTAGGTGCTTTGGTGTAACTTTTTTTTCTTTTTGAAACATTTGTTTTTACCAAAACTTTTTTTGATATCACTAAGGCTGTCAAATGTTTGATATGTTTTTGTGAAAGACTCCTGATGTCTCAACAAAGCGAACCTATCAGACCCCTGTCTCACCTGTCCTCCATTAAAGCTAATGGACTGCAGATCCGTGCTCAATTCGATTTCTTCCCTGTCAACAGCAGAAGGAGAAAGTGACAACCAGACATTATACACATTGTTTCCGGATTCTCTGCAACTAGTGGAGATCAGCGAATGGACGTTTGCTGGTCTCCTGTCCCTCCAGCCAGTGACACCTGCCATGGGGTCCCAGGCCTGCAGGTGGGACAGTGGAGCCTGGAAAGCATGGTGGGAGGGGGCCACACAGGGGGTCACACTTTCAAGGGTCAGTGAAAGCAATCAGCCGATCGTCAGCTGTACAGGTGCTTCATTGCTTTCATTAGAAAGTCAACTGTTGGCTTTGACCCTCCCAACTGCTGTAGCAGTGTGTTTAAAACCTGCTGTTTCTTACAGACGTTTGACATACAGCAGTAGCAGTAAAAGGGCTAAATCTAGTTTATCTCTGCCTGTACTGTGCTGGCAGATTTCATTATCAGCTGTAATCATGCCCCTCCTTAACATTATATAGAAGAGGAAAGCCAGGTAGGATTTTTAACCACTTGCTGACTACGCTATAGCCGAATGATGACTATAGCATGGACAGCTAGTTCTGGGAGGCCGTCACATGACGGCCTTCTTTGATCGCGCCCGCCACTGGGCGTGGGTGGCAGGCTCTGTGATCAGTGTCTGGAGGACGATGCTGGTCACAGATCAGGGTTAAGAGCCAATCGCAGCTGATCACTGATGTAAAAAGAAGCCAGTTACCGCCACTCCTTTCCTCGTGCTGACAGCATGAAGAGAGAAGAGAGCCAATAACTGTTTTCTCTAAAAAGGGACATCTAGACTGATAATCGGGGCACTGATTATCAGTGTCCTGATTATCAGTGCAGTCCAATGTGTGCCCACTAGTCCTGCCAATGTGCGCCCATCAGTGCCACCTATTAGTACAGCCTCATTAGTGTCACCTATTAGTGCAGCCTCATTAGTGCCACCTATCAGTGTAGCCTCATAAGTGCCACCTATCAGTGCAGCCTCATAAGTGCCACCTATCAGTGCAGCCTCATAAGTGCCACCTATCAGTGCAGCCTCATAAGTGCCACCTATCAGTGCAGCCTCATTAGTGCCACCTATCAGTGCAGCCTCATTAGTGCCACCTATCAGTGCAGCCTCATTAGTGCCACCTATCAGTGCAGCCTCATTAGTGCCACCTATCAGTGCAGCCTCATTAGTGCCACCTATCAGTGCAGCCTCATTAGTGCCACCTATCAGTGCAGCCTCATTAGTGCCACCTATCAGTGCAGCCTCATTAGTGCCACCTATCAGTGCAGCCTCATTAGTGCCACCTATCAGTGCAGCCTCATTAGTGCCACCTATCAGTGCAGCCTCCATTAGTGCCACCTATCAGTGCAGCCTCATTAGTGCCACCTATCAGTGCAGCCTCATTAGTGCCACCTATCAGTGCAGCCTCATTAGTGCCACCTATCAGTGCAGCCTCATCAGTGCAGCCCATTAGTGCTGCATCATCAGTGCCCATCAGTGCAGCCTCCTCAGCACACATCAGTGAAGGAAAAAAATTACCTGTTTCCAAAATGTTCAGTTTTTTTTTTTTTTTTTGTTTAGCAAAATATAAAAAACCCCAGTGGCGATTAAAAATCGCCAAAAGAAAGCTCTATTTGTGTGAAAAAAATTATAAAAATGTAATTTGGGTACAGTGTAATGTGACCGCGTAATTGTCATTCAAAGTATGACAGCGCTGAAAGCTGAAAATTGGCCTGGGCAGGAAGGGGGTGAAAGTGCCCGGTAGGCAAGTGGCTAAGCGGGTAAAAAGGGTAAGCAGCATTTTATTTTTTTAGGTTATCCTATGTGAAAAAGAACATGTAACAGATCTCGGGAAGGTGTTCTCCCAATTTGGCTTAAAAATGGAAACGCGTTTTTTAAAGATTGTGTGACAACCTGCATTTTTAAAAATGAAGTGTATTGAGTGTCATGCCTGTAGGTATTATTCTAAACCGCGTCCTACTTTTACAGGGAACTGAAAAAATCAACCGGAGATTGGTTCTATGACCAGAGGGTGAATCGTTTCGCCAACAGACTCGGCAGCGATTTAGTGAGGATATCGCTGCGCCGCAAGCCTCCGGGGCCAGGTGTGTGATTAAGTAAAACGGGTCGCTTCTCAACTTTTTTTTATATATATTTTTCCAATCCATTCATGAACAATACTAACCATTCCAAAATTAAGAGGGCTGCAAAATCCAGGTTTTCATGTTGTCACACACCCTCATTGAAGATCATTTTTTTTGCGTGTTTGTTGTGTCCAGCATATCAGATTATGGCCTTTTAAAGATCTGTCAACTGTATGCTTTAATTTTCAAGGAGTAATTTCCTTCAATAAGGCCAATGCCGTGTATTGATGATGTGTACAGTAATTGGAGTTATTTTCATTTTAAAGATTGTTTTGAAATGAAAGATCTTTTCTTATCCACAGCTAACAAGCGAGAGACAACCGGGCAGACTCTCCTCGAGCTTTCACAGCAAACGAATGAGCAAAAAGTAAAAATAGAGCAGAAGAGCCCCCAACAGCGGCGGAGGAATTATGGGTAAGCAGACCATAGGTCTCCCACTGTGCAGAATCTCTGCTTCCCGTAACCAGATAACACCATCCAGATGTACACATGATGCTCATTAGTAAAGGGTGAAGAATAATCTGCTTACATTTTCCCTTCCGCTCCCTCATATGCTAATGACATTTTTAAATCATATATTTTTGTTTTTATTACATACCTAATTTTAGACATGACATCACTAGATTTCTGTGCTTCCCTATGCAGTGCGGGCAGATCATGGCTGGTGGGAGGAGCCGGCAGAGTGCTGTAGATAGCTTTCTGAAAATATTATAACACATAGCTCCCAACCGTCCCTGATTTTGAGGGACTGTCCCTGATATGGAACAAAGTCAACAGAGCACTGCACCCTGAGACCACCCACTTGTGTGACATTAACAAAATAATATTCAATAATGTCTTTCTACTTCTCTTCCCGGCCAATTGGGTCTCAGGACCCACTTCCTGTTCGGCTGGGAGGAGAAGCAGTGGCCCGGCTCTTCCCTCTGCAACCCCCTCCCTGTATAAGGTAAGGCCATGGATCGCCACCTTCCCGATCGCTTGGGTGGGGGGGGGGGCCTTGGCCGGTAGTACGATCTGAACCTCCATGATTGAAAGTTGGCAGGCCAAGGACAGTAATTCTGGGAAGGAAACAACTAGATGATGCTAAATGTCCTCCAGCAAGGAAATGAGGCGGGCTCTATCTGGCTTTCTGCAGATTCTTTGGCATACTGTGAAAAGCTCTGCTTTTGTACATCTAGACCAGAGGTCTCCAAACTTTCTAAACCAGCAGTCTCCAAACTGCAACCCGGGGGGCCGGATGCAGCCCTTTGCTTGCTTTTATCTGGCCCCTGGGGGGAACCATTTCATCCACCTATACCAACAATGGATGGCGCATAATTCCCTCCACTGACACCAATAAAGGGACATAATTCCTCCCAATGACACCAACAATGGGGCCCAATGAAACCATTGATGGGGCACAATTCCTACCAATGACACCAACAATGGGGCCCAAGATGCCAATGATGGAGTACCTCTGGAGCCCTGTTCCATTCTTCTTTTTTGGTCATGCTCCAGGCCACCTGTCGATTGCAGTGGTAAGTACTTTGTTTGCTGCAAGTATATCTCTCCCGCCGAACCTACCCCTCCATGTTCAGCCTCTCATGAAGTTGGAAGACCCTGAATGTTGGATGGTAAACACTCATAAAAACTGGGTGCCCTTTGTGCGGGGCCATGGGCAAAAGGATGCTTAAACGGCATTGACATTGTACAGGTGTGGTATTCTAAATGTTCTGCAATGTCATCATTGCCTCTCCCTTGACGTTTTTTTTCCTGGTTTTTATATGCAGCGCACCACACTGCTCTCTTGGCTTTGTCAGTTTGAGAGTGGCTGTGAATGATGTCACAAGGGGCGGGGAGATTGGCAGCATGGGATGGTAACCACCAGTCGCCATGCAATAGCGTTAATGATCATGGAGTTCTGCAGTTGGGAGGGCTTCTCTCCCACTCTCTCTGCAGTCCTGCCAGGTAAAGGACTTTCCTTTAGATTCTAACTGTCTTCTGTCTGCCTCTGGATGTGCTGTCCTGGCTCCCCTGCTATGCTGTGTAATTCTGCGGGTTTGACAGTCTGACTGGTTTTCAGTAGCTGTTGGTGGTTTTCTTTTTGAGGTGGGGCGGCAAATGACCACCCATACCCCCCGGCAACACCTCAAACCCTTCCCCGCCTGCCCGCTGTCTACTGGTCTGGCACTTACCCCATCTAGGTAGCGGGCAGTTTACAGCGGGCATTCGGGCAGCGGCTCTTGTGTTCTCTCCTCCTCCGCTTCTGCTGTCCGTCTCCCCCCTCCCTCCTAGGTGTCCAATAGGTTCGCCTGTCCTTTCAGACAATCGGGTGACGGGTCTCAGACCTGCTTCCTGATTGGCTGGGAGGAGGATCAGTGTTACAATAGGAAATATTAATTCGCTATTTTAACACACCTGGGTGGACTGTGAGCGCACACTCTGCGCCCCAAGCCCACCCTATTCTGAAGCCTATTAGAGCCTCTGGCTCTAATCAGTGCTTCAAAAAAACACCCCCGCCATAAGAATTCATGCACCCAGCGTCCTGCAAGGGGCCAGACGCATGGGGGGGGGGGGGGGGGGCGGCGCTGGATATGGGGGGCGGAGCCTGTGCGCCCTTAATGGATGGGCCGCCCCTGCTGGTTTTTTCTCAGACTCTGACTGTGTCTGCTGTTTTGCCTCTGAATGTGCTGTCCTGGCTCTCCTGCTATGTGGTGTACTTTACTTCTGTGGGTTTGACAGTCTGATTGGTTTTTGTCTGCCTTTGGAAATGCTGCCTGAGCTCAGATGCGGCTGCTTCTGAAGTAAGTGGATGAAGGCAGATGGGTCTTAAAGAGACAGTGTACCTGTTTCTTGGTGAGAGGTAATATTTTTTGATTTTCTCCATATATTTTGTGCAAATATGAGCTTGCCACACCTGTTAGTGGCACAGAAGACTAGCAAAGGTAGGAGGGGGCAACGTGGGACATGGTTTTTAAAAGAGTGCTCAAGGAACGCAATAGAAGGTGTTTTGCATTATTTTAGGAGCAGAAACTCTGAACGCAAACGCTCCAAAAAAACATAAGACCCGCCAACGATCATTTTATCCTGACCAGGACAATGACGCCTAACAGGTTGTCACATTCATTAAGCATGTGGACAATACGCTCTAAAGGAGTTGTTTCCAATTACCCTGTGAAGGGACAGGATCCAGGAAATTGGCACGTCTCCTACCTAGCTCCTATAAAGTTCGGGCTGTCCATGCTGCTCCGCTGGGATGTGGTCCCTGTGTTCACATGCTAAATGCATCGTTTATGAGGGAGCCCCTCTGCTGGTGTTTGGGGCGGCATATGAGGTGTAAATCACTCTCAATAGGAAAGCCGTGGAATATCATGAAAAGAAATAAATAACTCATCACATGGAGTCCTCCACAGGGCGTCTTTCATGCTCCCCAAGCACCCCATGTGTCACTGGCTCACATGCATTTATGCCAGCATGATGGGAAATGCCTTGCCCAGATCAGGGTGCATTTTGGGCCTCCATGCAGTCTGCAGTGGCAGAGAAATTACATTGAACAGGTTGCCTCACAAGGATGTGGTTGTGCAAAACTCTAATGCCCCGTACACACGGTCGGATTTTCCGACGGAAAATGTGTGATAGGACCTTGTTGTCGGAAATTCCGACCGTGTGTGTGGGCTCCATCACACATTTTCCATCGGATTTTCCGACACACAAAGTTTGAGAGCTTGCTATAAAATTTTCCGACAACAAAATCCGTTGTCGGATTTTCCGATCGTGTGTACACAAATCCGACGCACAAAGTGCCACGCATGCTCAGAATAAATAAAGAGATGAAAGCTATTGGCTACTGCCCCGTTTATAGTCCCGACGTACGTGTTTTACGTCACCGCGTTCAGAATGATCAGATTTTCCGACAACTTTGTGTGAGCGTGTGTATGCAAGACAAGTTTGAGCCAACATCTGTCTGAAAAAATCCTAGGATTTTGTTGTCGGAATGTCCGATCAATGTCTGACCGTGTGTACGGGGCATAAGTCCTATTAAGGTAGCTATAGCAGAAAGTGTGCTTCAAAGATCCACGCCACAAGCAACGCCCATAATGATAGAGCATAAATCGCTCGTTGATGAAGGATGTTTTTTCCCACAATGATCGAGCGTAGATCGCTCGTTGATGAAGGATGGCAGAGAACTCCTCAGAAGACCAATTTACAGTACAGTTTCTCTAAGCTTTATCCATATAAGCTGGCTGATGCATGTTTATGCACTGCACTTCCAGGGGTGGATGCTGCCCTCTAGCGTCTGGCTCATTAAGTGTCTTTGACTTTTTATAACTCCGTTGCTTTCAGAGATCCTGTAGATGAGAAAGTTGACTTGTTCACACCAGATGCAGTCAAGTACATTTTTATTCTGCATCAAGGATGCATGGACAGTGTTTAATTTGGATTCCAATTGCCTAGTTCACACCAGTGCATCACATTCTAGTACAGTCAACAAAAGCAGAATGTTACGTTGTTTCTGTATGGAACACATCTGGAAAGTGGCAAAACGCATTGAGAATGCATTAGAGTGCATCAAAAACACTCATGCAGAAACACATCTGGGACGCAGAAATTGTGGTGATCTGGCCATCAGGCTTGTACAGAATCTATACAGTGATAGATTTTGCCTGTCAACCAGCAATAGCATTAACTTCAATATAAAAACTTTAGAAATGCCATTAAATTTAACACTGGAAACTGCAGGATTTGGCACAGTTTCTGGAGGATTTGAAACTGGCAACTGACTTTTGGTTGATGCTTTTGATAGACCTAGTACAAGCACTGGCGTGCTCAGTCACTGCTATGAGAGCGTTGTGGTTACGCCACTGGAGAGCAGGCGGAACTTCTACACCAGCCTTTCTGCCACGTACACACGAGCGGACTTTACGGCAGACTTTGCCCGGCAGACGGGATTTCGTCAGACAATTCAATGTGGGCTCCAGCGGACTTTGTTTTCTCAAAAGTTGGACGGACTTAGATTTGAAACATGTTTTAAATCAATCCGTCGAAATCGAGTCCGGTCGAAAAGTCCGCTCGTCTGTATGCTAGTTCGACGGACAAAAAGCCACGCTAGGGCAGCTATTGGCTACTGGCTATGAACTTCCTTGTTTTAGTCCGGTCGTACGTCATCACGTACGAATTCGACGGACTTTGGTGGATTGTGTGTAGGCAAGTCCGTTCATTCAGAAAGTCCGTCGTAAAGTCTGTCAAAGTCCGCCGAGCAAAGTCTGCCATAAAGTCCTCTCGTGTGTACGCGGCATTCAACATTTTCTACAATGGGAGGTTATTGTTTGGCCAAATGCTGAACAACGCAATTAAGCAAATAGCAGGAGGACTGTGGCCACAGACTAGTAAGAGCAAGCCGCCATCTTTTACTCAAGCCTATTGAACTTCAGAGGGTGCAGGAGGCCAAATCTTATAGGACAGGCTGCAGTTTTAACATATCACAGTGGAGGTGCCTCAAAGTTACTTTTTACATGAAATCAAGTCCAGAGCAAGTTGCTAAGATGGCTGGAAAGTCTTTTGAAGGTGCGTCCAACCAGTCTCTTCCAGTTGGGGCGAGGGGGCATGAGGGAAGTTGATGATTGTAGCCACCTTCTGGAGGGTTTGGACGGCAATCATCAAAGACCAGTGGGTCCAGAAGACAGTTAGGTGAGAGTACAATGGAGAATTCCAAAGTTGACCACTGAATTCATTTAATTTATGACTAACAGATCTCAGAAGAGAAAAGGTTTGCAGGATTAGGTAGAAGAATTTATACTGCTACAAGGCCATTATGCCAGCAGGGGCGGACTGATAACTCATGGGGCCCCTGGGCAATAGGAGATTATAGGGCCCCCGGGCAATAGGAGATTATGGGGCCCCCAGGCAATCAGAGATTATGGGGCCACACAGTATACACACACACAGTATACAATCACACAGTATACACATACACAAAGTATACACAGACAGATGTAAAAAAAACACAGATTTATGCATACTGTCCCTGGTTTTTACTGAGGCTGGCAACCCTGATGGGGCCCCCTAGTGGCCCAGGGCCCTCAGGCAGTGCCCGAGTAGCTCAATGGTCAGTCCGCCCCTGTATGCCAGTGATGCCGAAAACATAAAATCATCTGGGGGCTTTTCTCCCCAGTTTTTCTAGTACCTAAGGCAGGAGCCTTCTGGCCTGTTTCAGTATGAAGGAATCAAATGTTCATACACACCAAAAGGTTCAAGATGGAGTCCATGCAGACAGTCACAGGGACCATTCAGCAGGAGGACCAGTTAGTATCAATCGACCTGCCGACTCTTACTTCCATGTATATATCAATGCCAAGCATCAGAGGCATGTGAGATTTGCGGTGGCCAGATGTCACTTTCAGTTCAGGTGTCTGCCTTTTACAGAATTGGCACAGCCCCAGGAATGTTTTAAAGATCTTGTTGGCAGTTGTAGTACCTTGGGCCAGGTGGCACATGAGGGCGTTTCAATTTGCCGTCTTTAGTCTATGAGCTGGGCTGTCTATGGATCAGAAAATCCTTATGCCTATACAAATTCAGCAAGAACTGGGATTTTGGACATTGCCACTGTGCTTCTTTCGGGGCACACCTCTCAGCCCAGGAGATGGGATGATTCTGAAGCCAGATGCCAGTCTCTGGGGCTGGGGAGTCCACAATCTGAAGAAACAAGTGCAAGGCCATTGGAGCGCGGTGGAGAGCAGACTCCCCAAGTATCTTGAATGGAGGGAAGCCTTTTCTAGCATTGCAAGCCTTTCAGGATCTTCAAGGGGACCTGAATAAGGTTGACAACAAGACAGTAGTAGCCTACATTGCCTGACAAGGGGACACCAAAAGTCTTTTCCGGTTTTACATCTTGCAAAGAAACTTTTCGCTGGGCAGAGAACCTCTTGCAGTCAGTTAAGGTTGGTCTTGCCAGGAAAGCAAAATCCAACTATTGGTTCCATTAGGCAGAATATTTTTCAACAAGTGCCTCAAACCAATATTGGCCCTATGGGGCTTTCCAGCAGTAGTTCTCAGGGAGACTCCACTGAACATGCAGCTTCTGATATTTGCAACAGGATACCAATGCAAAGACTCTATCATACCAGATTGTTTTACAGTGTCATGGAATTGTCTGATTGATCTTGGTCTCTCTCTCCGGTGTTCTTTAAATATAAATGCCAGGTCACCTGAGGCCAGGTGACAGATGCGCCCCGTTGGGTTCAGGTGTGCACCGCTGAGTAGTGTGCCTTACAGCTGACTGCTGCGGATGGAGCTCTGGGTGGTTCAGGAAAGCAGGCACTCTGGAGCACCAACACGGATCACACTGGTAGCTAGAGCATGAGATCTCCCAGGGTGCGGAATCTAAGAGCCAGCGGGTGTTCACCAGGGCCCCTGATGGTGGGGATGGATAAGCCAAAAGGTCCGGACAACAAGCAGATAGGGATAATCAAAGAACACACCAAAGGTCGGGATATGAAGCAGACGAGGACAGTCGAGAACAAGCCAAGGTCGGTAAACGGGTTCAGACGTCGGACACACAGCAATGAGCACATGGAAGCCAAACACACAATATTGATCAGCAAGGCTTGGCTTGCAGTGCACAGGCAATATAGTTTTCCTAATCGGAGGCTGGGATGGAGCCATGCTTGAGGGAAGATTACTTAAAGGGGTTGTAAAGGTTCATTTTTTATTTTTTAAAAATAACAAACATGTTATACTTACCTCCACTGTGCAGCTCGTTTTGCACAGAGTGGTCCCGATCCTCCTGTTCTGGGGTCCCACGGCGGCTCTCTCGGCTCCTCCCCACAATAGATAACCCCCTCGGGAAGCTCTCTCCCGAGGGGGTTACCTTGCGGGCGCGCTCCCGTCTCATACACTCTGCGTCCATAGACACAGAGTGTATGTCTCGGTCCCACCCCCCGGCGGCCACGTCATTTGGATTTGATTGACAGCAGCGCGAGCCAATGGCTGCGCTGCTATCAATCTATCCAATGAAGAGCCGAAAAGCAAGTGCGTTCTTGACGCGGGACTTTTGAGGACTCAGGTAAGTAAACCAGGGGGCTGGGGGGCCTGTAACTATCAGATGTTTTTTCACCTTAATGCATAGGATGCATTAAGGTGAAAAAAACGGAAGGTTTACAACCCCTTTAAGCATACAGGTGAACAGCGACTGGCCTCTAAGCTGAACACAACAGACAAGAACACTACTGCAGAGTCATGACAATAAAAGGTGCTTCTGAAAATTTGGACAGAACAAGTCCATGCCATACAGGTCCTTTCCAACTACTGAGAAGGCCTTGGCTTTCATTGTTCCCCCAGATGTCATCAGCACCACCAAACCCGTTTCTGGTCAAATTAAATCTTTTTATGGCAAGGTCAGTGACAGCACCCCAATTTAATGAGACTACTTTTAATAGCCTGGCTATGGAATAGCCTAGACTAGAGGTGCAAGGGTTCTCATCCGAGGTTGTTCAGATCTTGGTGACCAGAAGATCATCCATGAACGCTACATATGAGAGAATGTGGAAGAAGTTTATTTTGTTTGCTCAGCAAAAGCTTTCTCTCCTGTATTCCCTGCTCTAGCCATTATCTTGGACATTTTACAGTCACCGCTAGAGGTTGGTCTGGCATACAAATACATTTAAGGTACAGATCTCTACCTTATCTTTCACAGGCTGCAGATGGGTGCAAAAGCCAGTGACCAGATGCTTCTTGCAGGTGACAATCTATATATGACCTTGAGGGAAATCCTTGTTCCCTCTATGGGACTTAGGGTTGGATCTGAGAGCACCCTTTGCTCCAATGGTTTCATTGCCATTGAAGTACCTCATGGTAAAACTAGTTCTTCTGACAGCAACTACTTCAGACAGAAGGATGTTGAATATTGCAACACTTTCCTGCAAGGGCTCTTTGGTGTCTTTTGACTTTTACTTTTTTCTTTTCTTTTTTTTTTTACCAGAAATATGGATACTACGTCTATCTCCAAAATTCAATTTTAAAGTGTTATCCAGTTTCCAGCAAAACAGGGAAGTGGTTTTCACACAAGAGTTACCGGGTGCACAGCAGGAAGCAGGGGCGTTGCTAGGTCTACAAATGATCTGGGGCTAGAGCCCATAGCAGTGTAGTAAAGAAAGTCATACGCTTGGGCGGGCATACACATGTATATACAGTATTATACGTGTGGGTTTATATATATTCCCAGAGAGCCCCCCACTTACATTAGGGTCCCCAGAGAGCCCCCCTTACATCACCTTACATCAGGGTCCCCAGAGAGCCTCCTCCTTACATCAGAGTCCTCAGAGAGCCTCCCCCTTCCATCAGGGTACCCAGAGGGCCCCCCACTTACATCAGGGTTCCCAGAGAGGCCCCCTTACATTAGGGTCCCCAGAGAGCCTCTCCCTTAAATATGGGTCCCTAGAGAGCCTAGGCCTTAAAATCAGGGTCCCCAGAGAGCCTCTCACTTATATCAGGGTCCCCAGAGAGCCCCCCACTTACATAAGGTTCCCCAGAGAGCCTCCCCTCCTCTCTGGGACCCCTGCAGAGACTCGGGGCTATTGGCCTCAGATTCGCGGCTATAGCCCCAAAAGCCACCCCCTAGCTACGCCCCTGGCAGGAAGACTTCAATTCCTTACACATGGTCAAGTTACTAACAGTGTACTTGGTCAAAAAAGGAAAGTGGACAATCTTTTCATTTATAGTAGCCATCATCCACTGTTGGTTTACCAGAGTAATTAGATTGGCATGCAGGAAGTAGGCCTTTCTGCTAGGAAAAAAATGCAAGCTTATCTGACTAGAGGAGTGGCAGCCTTTGGGGCAGTTATGCCAGGATTGATGGAAGATATATGTAAGATGGCTAGCTTGAAGGTCTTTTGCGGCCTTCATTCAACCTTACAAACTAAATGTGCGGCCAGCAAGTTTGGGACAAGAGAGATCAATTATTTTTGGCTTTAGCAGTTATTCTTTGATTGTCAGTGTCTCTTTTCATTTGTTCTCTCCCACCCATTTATTCAGCTATGGTATATCCCGTTGTGTGCTGACATGAGGTGGGCCAGGAAAACAGAAAATTGTTATCAAATACTTACCGTAATTTTCCTTTCCTGGCCCATCCTCACGTCAACATAGGACTCTCTAGCTAGTGGACTGTCGCAAGCTAGGTTATCGAACACTTTAGTTGTGGAGGGGCTGTCTTTTTTATTTAGCTAGGAACAGGTGGTCCTGTGGGGCTCCGGGCTCCACTGACTTTTCTACTCCCAATGGCCATTCCAACCCTCCTAAAGACTGAAGGACTGTAAACTGGCCCTTTGTTTCGAAAGTTTAGAGACCCCTGTTCTAAACAAACAACTAATTTACTGGACCTCTGATTTTAGGGGGTTGGACTGTTGCAAGTGGGAGTAAAGAATGCCCCATTTTGGTATTGGGGGAAGGAATGGTGCCCCATTGTTGGTTTCAGTGGAAGAAATAATTCCCCATTGTTGTCAGTGGCAGAAATTATGGCCCATTGTTGGTATCAGTGGGAGGAATAGTGCCCCAAGGGCAAGCAAAGGTCCTCATCTGGCTCCTGGGCCACAGTTTGGAGACCACTGATCTGATCTACATGTAAAAGAATGGTGCCATCTCTATTCTCCTAGGTGTATGGACCCAGTCAGCGACATGGTGTACGGTTGATGAAGACAAACGGGAAAACTCTGGACAGCCGCACTCCAGAAAACAAATCTTTATTGAAGAATTGGGATCACAATGTACAAGCCACAGCAAAGCGATAGACAGGAGCTGATGCGTTTCACACTACGAAGAGTGTTTACTCATAGCTATGAGTAAGCACTCTTCGTAGTGTGAAACGTGTCAGCTCCTATCTGTATCGCTTTGCTGTGGCTTGTACAGTGTGATCCCAATTCTTCAATAAAGATTTGTTTTCTGGAGTGCAGCTGTCCAGAGTTTTCCCGTTTGTCTTCATTTGCTATACGCATTAGCCAGCACCTGGGGCTCCCTGATTCCAGAGGATAAGTCTGTGTCTCAGCCGACCGGCCTGAAGCGGTGGTATTCCTTTCTCCATTTGGATTTTTGGACATGGTGTACGGTTGACTGTGCCTTCTCTGGCAGCCTTGGCAACAGCAAGAATAGATTTTTTTTTTTCTAATCCCTTCAGTTGGACTTTAAGAACGGTCTGTGTTGCTTATAATAACCAATCAGGTTCGTTCTTTTACATCACACCTGGAGACCACTCAAAGCTCCTTAGTTTATAAAGATGTAAAGATGTGTTGGGCCATAGGCATAACAGAAGTACCAGGGATCTCTAATTGTATATACAGTATCTCACAAAAGTGAGTACACCCCTCACATTTTTGGTAAATAATTTATTATATCTTTGTGACAACACTGAAGAAATTTGCTATAATGTAAAGTAGTGAGTGTACAGCTTGTATAACAGTGTATATTTGCTGTCCCCTCAAAATAACTCAACACACAGCCATTAATGTCTAAACCGCTGGCAACAAAAGTGAGTACACCCCTAGGTGAAAATGTCCAAATTGGGTGCAAAGTGTCAATATTTTGTGTGGCCACCATTATTTTCCAGCACTGCCTTAACCCCCTTGGGCATGGAGTTCACCAGAGCTTCACAGGTTGTCACTGGAGTCCTCTTCCCCTCCTCCATGACGACATCACAAAGATGGTGAATATTAGAGACTTTGCGCTCCTCCACCTTCCGTTTTGAGGATGCCCCACAGATGCTCAATAGGGTTTAGGTCTGGAGACATGCTTGGCCAGTTCATCACCTTTACCCTCAGCTTCTTTAGCAAGGCAGTGGTCGTTTTGGAGGTGTGTTTGGGGTCGTTATCATGTTGGAATACTGCCCTGCGGCCCAGTCTCCGAAGGGAGGGGATCATGCTCTGCTTCAGTATGTCACAGTGCATGTTGGCATTCATGGTTCCCTCAATGATCTGTAGCTCCCCAGTGCCGGCAGCACTCGTGCAGCCCCAGACCATGACACTCCCACCACCATGCTTGACTGTAGACAAGACACACTTGTCTTTGTACTCCTCACCTGGTTGTCGCCACACGCTTGACACCATCTGAACCAAATAAGTTTATCTTGGTCTCTTCAGACCACAAGACCTGGTTCCAGTAATCCATGTCCTTAGTCTGCTTGTCTTTAGCAAACTGTTTGCGGGCTTTCTTGTGCATCATCTTTAGAAGAGGCTTCCTTCTGGGATGACAGCCATGCATATCAATTTGAGGCAGTGTGTGGCGTATGGTCTGAGCACTGACAGGCTGACCCCCCACCCCTTCAATATTCTGCAGCAATACTGGCAGCACTCTTACATCTATTTCCCAAAGACAACCTCTGGATATGACGCTGAGCACGTGCACTCAACTTCTTCTGAGTGGAACCTCTCCTGTTAAACCGCTGTATGGTCTTGGCCACCGTGCTGCAGCTCAGTTTCAGGTCTTGGCAATCTTCTTATAGCCTAGGCCATCTTTATGTAGAGCAACAATTCTTTTTTTTCAGATCCTCAGAGAGTTCTTTGCCATGAGGTGCCATGTTGAACTTCCAGTGACCAGTATGAGAGAGTGAGAGCGATAAAACCAAATTTAACACACCTGCTCCCCATTCACACCTGAGACCTTGTAACACTGAGTCACATGACACCGGGGAGGGAAAACTGCTAATTGGGCCCAATTTGGACTTTTTCACTTAGGGGTGTACTCACTTTTGCCAGCGGTTTAGACATTAATGGCTGTGTGTTGAGTTATTTTGAGGGGACAGCAAATTTACAATGTTATACGAGCTGTACACTCACTACTTTACATTGTAGCAGAGTGTAATTTCTTCAGTGTTGTCACATTAAAAGATATAATAAAATATTTACAAAAATATGAGGGGTGTACTCACTTTTGTGAGCTACTGTATTTCATGTTGGATAACAAACCCACTTAAATTGTATTGCAGACAGGGGACTGGTTCTCCGGACCTGAAAGATCAGAGGAGTGACACAGAATCCACCGAGCAAATGAGTATCAACAGCTACAAAATGGACTCCAAGAAGAGCACGCCCACCATTTCTAGGTGATTATCAAACCTAAAACCCAAAGGGTTCTTCTACCCCAAACTCATGTTTTTTTTTAAATGGTGCCAAGGAGTTAAAAAATGGGGGGGAAAAAAGATCTGGCTACAACACTCACCTCCTCACCATGTTTGATGTTGTCAGTCTTTCTGAGGACATCCGTTCCCATCTGAGAAGGTGTCACCACAGCACCCTGCAATCATACACTCATGCAAAGAGTGGCACTGACATAATGTTGGGAGCACTGCTCCTTGTATCATATACTACCCTTCGCCAGGAGACCGGTTGAAGAGGAACTTGACCCTGTACATCATGTGACCACCCTGAATACATCTGAACGGGGCTTTTTTTCTCAGAGACTAGGTGCAGGTACTCCCCCCTGCTGAGTCACCCCGTCTCCATCCCTTACCCATCTCCAAGCACATTCCTCTGCAGCCAGCAACAATAGATCCCCCAGGAACAATAGCCCCCCCCTTTAGCCAAACTAGGCTCCCAGCAACAAAATACCCCCCCAGAAACAACTGACACCCCGTAACAACATACCCCCCAACAATAATAGATCCCTCTGTAACAATACAGTAGATCATCCAGCATCAATAGACCCTCTAGCAGCCAGCAACAATAAACCTCTCTCTCAACAGTAGATCCCTCCCAGCAACAATTGACCCCCTAGCAACATACGATCCCCCCAGCAAAAATATATATTCCCCAAGAGCAACGATAGACCTCCCTAGCAACAAATGATCCCCCCAGTGACCGTAGATCCCCCAGCTGCTGGAATCAATAGACCCTCCAGCCCCCCGTTCAATGCTGGAGGTGCAAGAATTACGCTCCCCTCATGTACCTGGTTAAAAAAAAGCCCTACAGCTGAAAAAGGTAAGTATATAAAACAAAGTAAAGCATAACCTACTGCTGAAAAAGCCTTTATGGGGAGGGGGGAGCCTGGAGTCAGGCTTTAAATCAACAATTACAAAGTACGGGGCATACCTGGCCAGGGGGAGGGAGCAAATGACGCCCCTATTAAACGCCTGGTGACTGGCCAGACCGGGTGCATGTCATTCCAGTGACAGAGGCGAAGCCTAATGCTCCGCCTACCCTCCTCCGCGCGACATCCCTATGCATCTTCTCCTTGGCCCGGGGGTGGCAGGGTCTCTTTGTGACTGTAGGAGGAAAAGAGAGAGGAGGGTGATGGGAACCCCCGCAAGTGGTGGCCAGGACAGCAGGTAAGTTGCATTTATTTTTGTAAGTCATCATCCATATAAAGTGGCAGTGCTCAGCATGGATTGAATGCAAATTTTCAGACCATATTGCAATAAAGTTCCCCTATGCATACTCAAACTCATTAAACAGTCCACATTCAGTGAAAGTTTATGTACTGCAAACTTTGCAGTACATGAACTTTCACTGAATGTGGACTGTTTAATAAGTTTGCATAGATTCCAGCATATGCAAAGTGCTCCATGCTGAAATCAATGCAAACCCATTAAACAATCCACATTCAGTGAAAATTCATGCACTGCAAAGTGCTCCATGCTATAATCAAAACACAATTAATATACACTAGTAAGCTGTGATATTTTGAAACTGACGAGGCTGCACTGATTGCCACTGATGAGGCGGCACTGATAGGCGGCATTGGTAGGCTGCACTGATATGCACTGATAGGCGGCACTGATGGGAACTGATGGGCACTGGTAGGCTGCACTGGTGAGCACTGATAGGTGGCACTGATGGGCACTGATAGGCAGCACTGGTGAGCTGCACTGATGGGCACTGGTAGGCTGCACTGATGGGCACTGGTAGGCTGCACTAATGAGCACTGATAGGCAGCACTGGTAGGCGGCACTGGTAGGCGGCACTGATGAGCACTGGTGGGCGGCACTGATGGGCACTGATAAAGGCAGCACTGATGGGACAGTATTGATGGGCACTGATAAGGCAGCACTGATGAGGCTGATGAGGACGCACTGATGGCCACTGATAGGCTGCAAGAAAAGTTAGAACTAAAAAATTGTAGGGAGTTTCTTACTGCTATAATCTTTAAAAGGCATTTTCTGCATTACAGAGTATTTTCAGTCTGTACAATTAAAGCCAGTTATTTTCAGTGTTCTCGTGTGTGGAGATATGTTTTTAATTAATCTATTGTAGCAGTCATCGATAAAGGACAAGAATGGTGGTGTGTGTGTGGGGGGGGGGGGGCGGCATTGAAGGACCCGTCCTTGGGGCGGCAAAGGGATTAAATCCGTGCCTGGCAGCCGCTGTTATTCACAAGAAAACAAGCCAATGGCTTGATAAAATAGAGCGTGCACCAATCAAACGGCAGCTTCCTGATGACGCATTTGATGATGCGAAACGCGTAGAGGCTGCTGGGAGAGTTTTTTGAATCACGTGACCGGACGTGAACGGGAACGAGGCTTGGAGCGCAAGCCGAGCGTGGAGGCCGCACATTATCACCAGGCGGACCATGCTAACAGCCACTTACCTGTCCGTAACTGCTGGATAAGATTCGTGCCGGCTCGAGGGCACTTTTAAATGTGAGTGATTATCTTATACTTTGAATTTTAAAATAAATGGTTCAAACATATTGCGCTATGATCGCCTTTTGTCCCTATGCTTTCCTATGAGGAGCATTAGAGCCCAAGTTTTAGCCGGTGAGAAGTGGTGCCTAGGGGGAGTGGTTATCCCTTGAATGAACCAAAGGCGTATCTCTAGTGAAGTATCTGGTGAGTGGCCAATCTGAATGGTGGAGGGTCCCACTCAGTCACATATGAATATTGAAGCAACATAGGAGCACGCCAGTCACATTAATGGTTACAAGATTTTGCAGCACGTTTGAAGGACTTTTCGTTTTATGTATATGTATTGAATGGTTATATGATTTATTGATCTAAAGTTTTCAAATTTATGCACATGAAACACTTATGAGTAATAGATAATAAGTATTGCAGGTGGTGGTTAATTACGGGAGTAGCGCATTCACACATACCAAATGGCTTGAGAGTTGGTCCCCTATAAAATAGCAGTAGCTCAATCAATCAAGTGTTTTATGTACATGTAAGGGAGCAGTGGAGGCACAGGGCTGCAGGATTAGAAAGAGAGCCGGCAGCTTACAGAGGAGAGGGAGCAGGCACAGTGCTGGCTGCTCTGAGCTGTCACTGACAACTGCTGTATCCTTCATTAAGCGTTGTCGGATAGCAGTGGGAGGAGGGGCCAGGTATCCAGAAGTGCTATGTACGTGGGAACTATTTTTGTGTACACAGAGTTCCCTGGGGGATTTAACAAACATTTTTGTACTTGTGGTGATACTTGTTCTTTAACCTCTCCCTGCCCAGCCCTGGCATCCCTTTAACTGGGTCTTTATGGGCAAGGGGTGGAATGGACTGCCCAGTCATGTGACCACTGTGATTGGCTGCCACTGAGGCCTTTTGGTTCAGATCAATTGCAGTATCTGTTCTTATCGGTGTCCAGTAGGGGTGCTACGCCATCATTCTGGCCCACCGGGAGCAAGAATGGTTGGCTGTATAGTGTCCTTGCTGGTATGATGGGCACTCTGAAGGCTAGTACTGGCTCGAACAGAACAGAAACCAGGGAGCCCACAGGCTGTTGAGGTATGAGAATAATTCCCCCCAGGAAAACTGGATGGGCCTAGTGCCTCCTGATTTGAGTGGATCTACCTTGTCTGTCCATGTGCAGGGAAGGCAGAGAGTTTGCAGTGTCTGTGCCCCCTTTGGAGTGGTCGCCCTAGGGGGTGCTCTTAGTAACACTTGGGTGTGGGACCCCACAGTATGAAACGGCACATAGTCACAGCACCAAATACGTTTTTTTCTGCACTGTGCCTTGTAGGGCTGGGCCTTGCACAGCCACTTATTTTTTTGATTTATCATGTTTTGTCACTTTTTTACTTTTGGGTGTATTTTTTTTCTCACTAAAATGGAGGGTGCGAGTCCTCAGGCTTGCCCTGACATCTAGGGGGAGGATGGGGGGCCCTCAGGCTCCTACCTCCTCTGACCCTGGGGGGGGGGGGCATGGAGTCTCTCTTCGGGAGAGCCCCTTGATCTAGTATTCTGCTTCGGCTGGCTACGAGGAGAGGGGTGGACTAGGTGGACCGTGTCGAACCATTTGTCCCTGTCAGGAGCCTTGCACCCCGGGGCATCAGGGAGAGGTCCTACCTCTTCGGAGGATGACTAAGCACTTTATAGTGTGTGTTTCACATGCACTTTTTTTGTTAACCTAATGATTTTTCTGTTTTGGTCTTTTAGCACCACCGCAGATTTAAAGAAAAAAGAAGTGGTCATATAATTGGGAGCCTGTCCCAACTGCTTCCGCTCCTTATAAGAGATCAGGAGCTGTCACTGCTAGGAGTGTGCTCTCTGTGGCGAAACCTTGGCTGTTCTTTCGACTATATGTGCAGCATGTGGTTGTTAAACTCACCCTCTTTGTTTGTGCGCTTATGTTTTTTGCGGGCGGCAAGAGGTTAAAGTCAGTGGCGGCTGGTGCTCAACATTTTTTGGGGGGTGCAAACAAGCTGAAAAATTCTGAAAAAAACCCCCATCAGTTGCAGCCTCACTGTGCCCATCAGTTGCAGCCTCACTGTGCCCATCAGTTGCAGCCTCACTGTGCCCATCAGTTGCAGCCTCACTGTGCCCATCAGTTGCAGCCTCACTGTGCCCATCAGTTGCAGCCTCACTGTGCCCATCAGTTGCAGCCTCACTGTGCCCATCAGTTGCAGCCTCACTGTGCCCATCAGTTGCAGCCTCACTGTGCCCTTCAGTTGCAGCCTCACTGTGCCCTTCAGTTGCAGCCTCACTGTGCCCCATCAAACGCTGCCACTGTGCCTCCAAGCCCGCTCGCCGTCTGCCCGGCACTTACCCTATCTCGGTGGCGGGTCAGGCAGCGGGTGACTGCAGCGAGCTGTGGGACCTTGCAGCGGGTCAGACAGCGGCTCCTGTGTATTCATTCACTTTTCTAACACACACGGGTGGAGTGCAAGCGTACTGCTTTGCGCTCAAAGTTCAAATGTTTTGAAGCCTATTAGAGCCTATGGTTCTAATCAGGTGCTTCAAAAACACTATGCATGAATCTATCCATTAGCCATATAGGGGGGTGGCTGAAGAGAGGGGGCGGCGCCCGTGCGCCCTTAATGGACGCACCGCCGCTGGTTAAAGTGCTTTTACTGATTGTTCATATGTAATATATCAGTATTTTACTGTGCATGATCTGGGCTCAGGTTCACTTTAAACACCTCCTCCTTATTTTAATCTCCTTAACTCATCGAAGTGAATGACCTTTTTCCTATTTTATTCCTCAGAATGTTTGTCCTACAGTGTAACCTTTTTAATGTCTATTGTTTTTGGTTTTTTTTTGATGAAATGATATATATATAAATTATAAAGATGTATGTGTTATCTTTGGCAAAATGTGTTCCTTTTTGATCCTCAGAAAGAATTCCATGGACAAAGATGGAAAGAGAAGTTCTGGTCCCAGCGGTGCCAAAGTGGATACGCTCACTATTCCCACCCGGACCAGAGAATTTCACCAATCTGATTCTGAAGGAGTAGGTTTCTAGACAAGATATTTTATTACAGCCGGTACAACAAAAAAATCTTTGTTTGACTTCTATTTAAAGTACAACTCCAGCCAAAATGTTTTTTTTTTTTTTTTTTTCTTGTAAAAAAAAATGGGTTAGAACCTACTGAACTTTTTATTGCCATCTGTGTCTCATTTTGGGCCCTTCTCCCTACTTCTTAAATATCTGACCGAAAAGAAGGGGTTGGAAATTTCCCTTTTATAGGCAAGCAGGCAGCAGTAAAAACCTACTTTCTAGTAGAGCAGAGAAGGTTAACACCTCTGTCACCTCTTCTCTTTCTCCATTGCAAAGTTTTCATCCCACTTCTTTCTTGATCATTAATGTCAATGACAAGAGGAGAGGAAATATCATCTATGGCAGGGGTAGACAACCTCAGTACAGCAACTGTTTTGGAAGTTCAAGTCCTTGAGGCATCGTAGCCTCCCAGAGGCATGATTGGATTTGTAGTTTCACCACAGCTGGAGTGCCAAAGTTGACTATTCCTGCTCTATGGTTTCATGGACACCATTTACAACCTGAGTGAATCTAGAATTACTAGTACCAATGTACTTAAAAAATAGGTTTCTGCTTTAGGCATACACCTCATCTGCAGTCCACCAGCATCAGGGGCAGGCTCCACATGGTTGTGACCTGCTCCACATCCAACTTACCACTCCTTAGAAAAGTAGCTGCTTACCATAAAAGCCAAAAATAGGTTTATTGAAATGACCAATGCTCAGCCCCTATGATTAATCTACAAGCAGGATTGAAACACATTAGGGTTGGTTGTGCCAGGTGGACTAGTCTTTGCAATGGTCATTTCAATATACCCAACTTTGGGTTTTATAGTGAGAAGCTACTTTTCCTCTTTTTTTCCTGAAACTGGTAGGCTAGAATTAAAAGTAGTCAACATACAGTAGTCTATATACATTTTTTCCCATTGTGTCATTTTTAAGCCTTGATGAAGGGGGGCAGAGCTACAGCTCCTGAAATCTTTTATTGGAATTAATTTGTATCTGGACAAAGGCAGCCAAGGGCCCACCTAAGTGTCCCAGGCAGCCAAGGGCCCACCTAAGTGTCCCCGGCAGCCAAGGGCCCACCTAAGTGTCCCCGGCAGCCAAGGGCCCACCTAAGTGTCCCCGGCAGCCAAGGGCCCACCTAAGTGTCCCCGGCAGCCAAGGGCCCACCTAAGTGTCCCCGGCAGCCAAGGGCCCACCTAAGTGTCCCCGGCAGCCAAGGGCCCACCTAAGTGTCCCCGGCAGCCAAGGGCCCACCTAAGTGTCCCCGGCAGCCAAGGGCCCACCTAAGTGTCCCCGGCAGCCAAGGGCCCACCTAAGTGTCCCCGGCAGCCAAGGGCCCACCTAAGTGTCCCCGGCAGCCAAGGGCCCACCTAAGTGTCCCCGGCAGCCAAGGGCCCACCTAAGTGTCCCCGGCAGCCAAGGGCCCACCTAAGTGTCCCCGGCAGCCAAGGGCCCACCTAAGTGTCCCCGGCAGCCAAGGGCCCACCTAAGTGTCCCCGGCAGCCAAGGGCCCACCTAAGTGTCCCTTTTTGTAAGAACCTCGTTCTGCCTATTCCTTAAGTTTTTTTAAGAGTGTAGCAAAATACCTAAGACTCTTAAAATAAATCTGCCACAAACCTGACTAGAGCATTTTCAATTTCCTACTGATTTTTACTTGTATGAACTTGATGGGATTTGGAAACTCTTCAAAGTTTAGAATAAAAACCAATGGGCAGTTCTACTGTTTACTTTTGGACTTAGCTGAATATTCTTGTAATAAAATATCTTTGCATTTTAATTTAGGAGTCTCGTATTGGGAATCGGAGTGCAGGCTCTGCAGACGAGAGCGATGCTATATTTAAGAAGAATCCTCGCAGTGTCATGAAGCCATCAGGTCTAAAATTTTAATTTGTTTTCATGTCTTCTGTACTAATGTGAAGGGCAGTTGACAGGCTGACAATGAATATGAGAGTTATGCTATCAATCAATATTAAGTATATATGAGCACTGGGAGGAATTGTTTTTTACAGGGTAAAATATCACAGCTAAAGTGAATACTAAGAGAAGCAGATATAAAGGTACAGAATGAACAAGATGCATGTAACTTGATCAAATTTTAGTTTATACTAGACATGTGCAATTCGTTTAGTTCTGAATTTGTTTAACGAATTTTGACAAATTCGTTAATTCCGAAATTTCTAATTTCCGAAATTTCTAATTTCCGAAATTTCTAATTTCCGAAATTTCTAATTTCCGAAATTTCTAATTTCCGAAATTTCTATTTCTGAATTTTCAGATTTTTCAAATTTTGGAATTTTTCGGAAATTCGAAATTTCTGAAATTTTGGAAATTCGAAATCTCGGAAATTCGAAAATTCCTAATTTTGAATTCCCAAATTTTTTAAATTTGGACATTTGAAATTCAGAAATTTGAAATTCAGAAAATTCAAAAACCCGAAAATATTAAATAATAACTAATAATAACTATTAAATTATACTTATTGGAATTTCCTTTCAAATTTGGCTGTTAGTGAACGTAACGAGTACGAATTTATCCGAAGTTACGAATTATCTGAAATAACGAATGCCATAACGATCTAATAATAATAAGACCTTTTTATTATTATTATTTATTCATTTGTTCCATTCTATTTGTTTAGATGCGGCATTCGTTATTTCGGATAATTCGTAACTTCAGATCAATTTGTATTCGTAATGTTCACTAACAGCCAAATTTAAAAGGAAATTCCAATACCTATAATTTATTAGTTAGTTATTATTTTGAATTTTTGCTGACTTACTTGCTTTCTTTTTTTCAGATTTTCGGATTTTTGAATTTCCTATTTTTCAAATTCAGAAAATTTGGAAATTCGGAATTTGGATATTTAGAAAATTCAGAAATTAGAAAATTTGAAAAACTGAATTTTCGAATTTTTGAGTTTCTGAATTTTCGAATTTCCGAAAAAAGCAAAAAAAAAAAACCGAATGATACGAAAGCGAACACATTTTTTGTCTGTGCACATGTCTAGTTCATACACTGTTGGCTACCTGTGTGACTCAGTCTACGCATACCGTTAAAATGGTTGTAAACCTCTGACAAGAAATATGAACACAGCACATCCATCCCTCTATAGTGTGTACTTGTCTCAGTTCAGAGCACTAAGGAGGTTATTTACTATAACTGGAGAGTGCAAAATCTGGTGCAGCTCTACATAGAAACCAATCAGCTTTCAGGGTTTTTTTGCCAAAGCTTAATTGAACAAGCTGAAGTTAGAAGCTGATTGGCTACCATCCACAGCTGCACCAGATTCTGAGTGCACCAGTTTTAGTAAATCTCCCCCTAAGTGTCATTTTTGTCGGATGCCTTGTTCCTCTGCTATCTGCATGAGTCACTTCTGACAAGTTTTCCCGACACCAAGAGAAAAAATGTGACCGGTTAGGGAGCTCCAGCACATAGCCTGTGATTGACGGCCTCAGTTCTGTTTCTGTGTGCTGTGTAAAGGGGGGGTGTCCCTTTCCTTCAATCAGCTCTGACTGAGCTTTGCAGAGCGTAAATGCAGCCCCCACCTCCTGCTTTCTGAGAGCTCAGACAAGCTGTATAAATCCTTGACTTTGGCAGTAGGGAAGAGAAGACTGCAGATTAACAGGTACAACCTATGTAGGAGGATTTATTTCATCTCTGTGTGAGGCAAGTCACTTCACTGGGTATATGTAATCTGTAAGGGGCTACAACCACTTTGACCATTTGCCGACCACCTCACGTATGAGTACGGCGGCAGGGTGTCTCTTCATTGCTAAAACACAAATGTGACAAAAAACCTTTTTGTTTTTATAAATTATGATGCGAATGATAGATATTGATACTGATTGACATTGAGGGGAATATTAATGATGGTTGATCTTTATGGCAGATGACATTGATGAGGATGATAAATGATATTAACATAGGTTGATATGATTTTATATATATATATATATATTTACCAAAAGTGTTGGGACACCTGCCTTTAGACGCACATGAACTTTAATGGCATCCCAGTCTTAGTCCGTAGGGTTCAATATTGAGTTGGCCCACCCTTTACAACTATAACAGCTTCAACTTTTCTAGGAAGGATGTCCAGAAGATTTAGGAGTGTGTCTATGGGAATGTTTGATCATTCTTCCAGAAGTGCATTTGTGAGGTCAGGCACTCATGTTGGACGAGAAGGCCTGGCTCGCAGTCTCCGCTTTAATTCATCCCAAAGGTGTTCTACTGGGTTGAGGTCAGGACTCTGTGCCGGCCAGTCAAGTTCCTCCACCCCAAACTTGCTCATCTATGTCTTTATGGACCTTGCTTTGTGCACTGGTCCAAACCCTTTGGTGGAGGGGGGATTATGGTGGGGGTTGTTTTTTAGGGGTTGGGCTTGGCCCCTTAGTTCCAGTGAAGGAAACGCTTAAGGCGTCAGCATACCAAGACACTTTGGACAATTTCATGCTCCCAACTTTGTGGGAACAGTTTGGGGATGGCCCCTTCCTGTTTCAATATGACTGCCCACCAGTGCACAAAGCAAGGTCCATAAAGACGTGGATGAGCCAGTTTGGGGTGGAGGAACTTGACTGGCCTACACAGAGTCCTGACCTCAACCTTTATTTATATATATATATATATATATATATATATATATATATATATATATATATATATATATATAATTATTATTATTTTGATTTTTTTTTTTTTTAACATCACTTCATTACATCAATGACAATTTAGAACTATACATTAATCTGGTGTGTATATCTTTTAATGTGCATTTTAGATTACAGCAAGTCCACCATAGATTTACGTCCAGAAGAGAAGGTCAAAGAAGAAAGATCCATGGGGGATCGAAGCAAGTCTGTTCCTGGGCTGAATGTAGAAATGGTTTGTATTGTGCATTACCCGTATACTCGCTCCTGTGTGATTTCTCTGCATGCTATAAATTAATAAAATCTCTGAATCTCAGAAAACAATATTCCTTCCAGGCTCAGTAGGGTGAAGATCATTTCGGTTTGCCATACTCCACAATTGTATGTCGTCTTGGCACCGAGTTTCTTAATGCAGACCAGGCACTTTATTAAAATCAAATGTACAACCTTTCACCAACAAAAATGGTTGTTGACCACCTGCTGCTTTTGTTCATTTTCACCATTTTTGTTTTTAATAGGAAGAAGAAGATGAAGATATTGATAATTTGGTGGAAATCCATCGCTTAAACTCAGGAAGAGGCAGCTTGCGCAGTGGGACATCCACGGTTGGAACCACATTTTATTTTGAATATAAACACTTAGCAAAGGGTGCATGTCCATAGAATGGTTATTTCAGAATTGTGCGTTTTTATTTTAGTGTAGGTGGCATTATTTATGTAGCTTCCATGGTTTTATAATACATATGTTTAAACAATGGATTAGTATTAGGAATGAGGCGAACACCCCCCCCCATCCCCCCCCCGGTTCGGTTCGCACCTGAACATGCGAACAGGCAAAAAGTTTGAGCGAACATGCAAACCTTATTAAAGTCTATGGGACACGAACCTGAAAAATCCGTGCTAATTTTAAAGGCTTATATGCAAGTTATTGCCATAGAAAGGTTATGGGGATCCAGGAACTGCCAAAGGGGACATGTATCAATGCAAAAAAACGTTTTTAAAACATATCATGCCTGAGGGGTCCCCTTACAAGTGGCGCATCTGTGCAATGCATAGAATAGTGCCGCAGCAAAATTACCTTTCTAAAGGAAAAAATGTAATTTAAACTTGCTCGCGGCTGTAATCTATTGCCGGCTCCCGGCAATATAGATGAAAAATCAATGAAAAAATTGTCCCTTTGGGTCTGGCATAGATTTTAAGGGGAACTCCACGCCAAAATTTAAAAAACAAAATTGGCGTGGGGGTCCCCCCCAAAATCCATACCTGACTTTTATCTGAGCAAGCAGCCTGGCAGGCAAGGAAAGTGGGGGGGGGGACGAGCGAGCTCGTGAACCATCCCAGGCCACTTGCCCTCAAAATGGGGAGGGTGCTTTGGGGTCCAAGGGCCTCTTCCCCAAAACCCTGGCCCGGTGTTGTGGGGGTCTGCAAGCGGGGGGCCTTATAGGAATCTGGGGGCCCCCTTTAACAAGGGGGCCCCCAGATTCTGCCTCCCCCCCTATGTGAATGGGAAGGGGTACATTGTACTCCTACCCATTCACCAAAAAAAAATGTAAAAAGGTAAAAACCACAATACGGTTTTTGACAATTCCTTTATTAAAAAAATAAAATAAAAAAGTGTCCCGCAATGTCCATCCATCTTCAATAACGCCGCAAGATGGACCTGAAAAATAGAAAAAGAAAAGAAAAAAACTCCGCCCCGATGGGAGGCCTCCCGGTGACTGCTGTCTTCTCTCTGTGACAGCTGTTATTTAGGCAAGTGCGGGGCCACCCTCTAACCTAACTGGATGAACCCGCCCCCCTCTGACATCACATGATGTCAGAAGGTGGTGGGGATCACTCGGTTACGTCCCCAGGTGGCCCTGCCCTTGCCTATACAACAGCTGCCACAGCCAAGAGACAGCAGTCCCTGGGAGGCCTCCCATCGGGGCAGAGTTTTTTTAAAAATATTTTTTAGGTCCGTCGGGCATCGTGATTAAAGATGGATGGACATCGCGGGACACTTTTTTTTTTCTATTTTATTAAAGGAATTGTCAAAAACTGTCTATTGTGTTTTTTACTTTTTGACACTTTTTTTTTTTTTTGGTGAATGGGTAGGGGTACAATGTACCAAATACCCTTTAGGGGGGGCGGGATCTGGAGGCCCCCTTGTTAAATGGGGGCTTCCAGATTCCGATAAGCCCTCACCCGCAGACCCCCACAACCTTCGGGGCCAGGATTGTGGGGAAGAGGCCCTTGTCCCCATTAACATGGAAACAAGGTGCTTTGGGGGGAGACCAAGGCAGGCGGCCTGGTATGGTCCGCTTGCCCCCCCTTTCCCGATTGCATGGATAAGGGTCTGGTATGGATTTTGGGGGGAACCCTACGCCGTTTTTTTTCTTAATTCTGTCATAGGGTTCCCCTTAACCACGTCAATACCAATGCACATTGTTTGGCCAATCGTGGCTCACAGCAGACCGCGCTGTGATTGGGCAAAGCATGCAGGTCAGGTGCATTGCATTGGCCAATTGGCGGCCGTCAATGCACTGTGATCTCGCAGTGCATTATGGGACACTCCAGGGTGCTCGAATTTGACGCGAATACCCCATATGTTTGGTTAGTTTGTGAACAAACGAACACCCAATTCGAACATCGGGACCTGCCCTAATTAGTATGGATTCTGAAAAAAGGGGTCAGGGAACAGTTCAAAATTATGGCTCTACCAAAGTCCTATATTGAAAATATAGAGGATGTCTTCTACAGACATTAAGCTAGCTTGGCCATCTGGAGTGCAACGCGGATGCTCTAGTAATATGGCCATATTGGTGCATGGCTCATCAAAGGTGGCAGTATGAGTACCACAGCCACAATGTTACATTGTTAAATGTTTAACACGCCCTCTGCATGTTGAAGGGGAATTAAACTGTATCTGAGCACCAGAAATTAAAAACTCTGTGTCATTCATTTTTAATAATTAGAGCAAACTCACCCATCTATCCATGTCTCCATGCTTAGTTTTTTTGAGAAATAACTTTGAAAAGCACACCCCTAGCATTTCTAGCTGTGGCCATCTTGAGTAAGGGCAGATGATACATGTAGTATTTACTTCCTGGAATCCATCTGCCCTTAGCTGAGGCATGCAGACAGGAGGGTGTATTTAGCTGAGAAAGTCCCTCCTCCACATGTCCTGTGTGTTGTGTGTGTGTGTGTGTGTGTGTGTGTGTGTGTGTGTGTGTGTGTGTGTGTGTGTGTGTGTTCTGGATATGCATGCAAGTTTGTCTATTTGTGTGTGCAAATCCTACCCACTCCACCCAGAACTGATAAATATGAATTTTGGTTGGAGCTGGTGATGATCTGTCTGTTTCCCTACCTACAGAGCACGCTGGGGAGCATGATGAGTATTTACAGCGAGGCCGGAGACTACGGGAACATCATAGTAACTGGAGAAATCGTCTTCTTCATGAAATACGATGGAAAGACACAGATCCTCAGCATTGTGGTGAAGGAGTGCCGCAACTTGGCCTACGGAGATGACGCAAAGAGACGCTCCAACCCGTAATTCACTTTTTTCTTTTATGTTCAGTTTTCCATAGAGCATCAAAGTTTCCCCTTTCATTGTTAGTTTGTTAGTCTGCTGAACAGAGCTGAGAACCATACATATCTGCCTCAAGGGAATCCAATCTTACTGGACTTGTAATTAGGTTGCACCAATACCACTTTTTTAAGACAGAGTAGAAGTACCGCTACTTTTTTTCACGTACTCGCCGATATCGATTACCGATACTTCTTTTTTTTTTTTTTTAATGTAATGTGACAGGCACTAATACGCAGCACTGATAGTTGGCACTGATGAGACGTGGACTGGCAGTAGGTTTTTTTTTATCAGCCCTGTTGGGGGGGGGGGGGGGGGGGCTTTGGTAAGATTGGATATCAGGGGTCTAAACAGACCCCTGATATCTCCCCTTTGAGACAGGAGAGAGACTGAGGATAGAGATTCCCCAGTCCTTTTCTCAGCAGCCTCAGCTGAACAGAAGATGAATGGAGAGGAGCCAGAGGCTCCTCTCCATTCATAAAATTAAGCATCGTAAACACAGATTACGATGCTCAGTTATAAATGGACAGTCGTGATCTCACTGGCTTTGTACATTCAGAAAAGGAAGGAGCTGGCAAATGACAGATTTACCAGTCCCTTCCTCTGCTTTTCATCCTGAAAGATCCAAGACATGGGGGATCCGCAGGAGGCCACGGAGAGACGGGGAAGGTGCAGGGGGAGCCGAAGGATAACACAGAGGGGGACCCGGAGGACGAAATGAGTCGGGACCTGGAGGATGACACAGGGAGTACAGAGGGGGAGAGCCGGGGGTGATTGGTGCGGCGGTGGGGGCAGTTACAAGCACTGATCTCCCTGACAGCCACAGGAGGGAGGAGGAGTAGAACCGGCTGTCAGAAAAGCTATACAGGGAGATCGGTGCTTGTAACTTCCCCCACCACCGCACCGATCACTTCTGAGGCTGCCCAAGTATCGGGTCAAGCATCGGAGCATTTGCACGAGTACAACAAGTACTCATGCAAATGCTCGGTATCGGTATTGGTGCAACCCTACTTGTAATCAGTAGTGAGACAGTAAAACATAATCAAAGGGTAAAGTTTACACTTGCAGTTTGGGGGGCAGTAAAAACAGGCCCATTGAACCATGACTGAAACATTAATTTCCCTATCACACTGCCCCCCCTACATCAGGTGTCCCATCACAGTGCCCCCTTACATCAGGCGTCCTCATCAGTGTCCCCCTTTCATCAGGTGCCTCCAACACAGTGTTCCCATCACAGTGGTCCCCTTCCATCAGGTGTCCCCATCACAGTGGTCCCCTTCCATTAGGTGTCTCCATCACAGTGTCCCCCTTCATCAGATGTCCCTATCACAGTGGCCTCTTCCATCAGGTGGCCCCATCTCAGTGGCCTCTTCCATCAGGTGTCCCTATCCATTAGATGTCCCCTTCCAATAGGTGTTCCCATCACAGTTCCCTCTTCCATCAAGTGCCCCCTTCCATCCAATGTCCCCATCACAGTGCCCCCTTCCATAAGGTGTCCCCATCAGTGCTCCCTTCCATCCAATGTCCCCATCACAGTGCCCTCTTCCATCAGGTATCCCCATCACACTGCCCCTCTTCCACCAGGTGTCTCCAACACAGTTCCCTCTTCCATCAGGTGTCCGCATCACAGTACTCCTTTCCATCCAATGTCCCCATTACAGTGCCCCCCTTCCATCAGGTGTCCCCGACACAGTTTCCTCTTCCATCAGGTGTTCCCATCACAGTTCCCTCCTTCCATCAGGTGTCTCCATCACAGTGCCCTCTTCCATCAGGTGTTCCCATCACAGTGCCCTCTTCCATCAGGTGTTCCCATCACAGTGCCCTCTTCCATAAGGTGTTCCCATCACAGTGCCCTCTTCCATCAGGTGTTCCCATCACAGTGCCCTCTTCCATCAGGTGTTCCCATCACAGTTCCCTCTTCCATCAAGTGTTCCCATCACAGTGCCCTCTTCCATCAGGTGTTCCCATCACAGTGCCCTCTTCCATAAGGTGTTCCCATCACAGTGCCCTCTTCCATAAGGTGTTCCCATCACAGTGCCCTCTTCCATCAGGTGTTCCCATCACAGTGCCCTCTTCCATCAGGTGTTCCCATCACAGTGCCCCCTTCCATCAGGTGTTCCCATCACAGTTCCCTCTTCCATCAGGTGTCCCCATCACCCTGCCTCCTTCCATCAGGTGTCCCCATCACAGTGTTCCCTTACATCATGTGTCCTCATCACAGTGTCCGCTTCCTTTAGGTGTCCCCAACACCACACCTTCTTCCATCAGGTGTCCCCATCACAGTGCCGCTGTACCTTTTTATGGGAAGGCAGAGGGCGGGAGCTGGTGAAGACTACAAGTCCACTTCTCTCATCCTTTGATGCTGAGTGTGGGGCATGCATCTGACATCATTGTTGTTAGGATGCTAGCAGTCCTAACAACCATCACTACAAATACAAAGGAGGAGGAAACCTGTGCTGGGGACTGGCTGGTGGTCCAGGTGGCACTGTTAATTCGGGTCTGGACCGTGGGCCAATATTTACTGATGTTTGGTGTAGAGAGAAAATATTTTGCCATGTTATTCCGGAAGTGTTGAGTCGTACATCTGCAATACCTTCTTTTAGATACGTCAAGTCCTATCTCCTGCCTGACAAGTCCCGCCAAGGGAAACGCAAAACCACAATTAAACGGAACACCGTCAACCCTCTGTATTCTGAAACGTTACAGGTAAGTAGAATGATTTGATCTAAACAGAAAAATATATTTTATTTAAAGCTGAACTCTGGTCATCTTTAAAAAAGCAAAGATAAAATAGATTTTGTTTATTTGTCTCTAGTACATTGTTCCGGAATCAGTCCTGCTTTCCAGAACCTTACAGCTCTCTGTCTGGCACCATGACCGCTTTGGAAGGAACGCATTCCTCGGGGAGGTGAACCTGCCTCTGGACTCCTGGAACTTTGACAGTACGATGGACGAGTGTCTTCCTCTGCTTGGCAAGGTGACTCTTCTCACATTTCTTTCATCCACCAGTGACACCTGTTTCTGTGGTGGCATCATTTTCTGTTTTTATGAGCTTTTATTCAAGGAATTATTAACCTGCATGACAACAACCACAATGTCAGCCAAGGAGGGTGTATATACACAATTATGGTGCAATACAATGGTGGTCTGGAATCAGGATGAACCAACGGTTCGGTCCAAGCTTTGGTTTCCTGGGCATTTGAACGAATGTCTGAACTTTTTCCTGTTCGGTCCCCTGTATAGCAAGACCTGTGCATTATATATAGAAGCAATGTTTCTACTACTTCTGTATATTACAGCTTCTTGCTGTCACTGGTTCCTAAGGAAACCACGAGTGCTTGCACCCACGGCATCCCTAGGAACCACTGACATCGCAGGGAATCTTCATCATGAGGAATTCCCACTGGTCATTTTGGGCAGTGATGTCATTACTTGAGATGTGAAGGCCCGAAAATATTCGGGAAAAAAAATGTGTTTTTCCGTTTTTTGGGGTTTTTTTTTCCTCAAAAAATTGGAAAAATTGAAAAAAGAAAAAAAAATTGTGTAATATTTTATTTTAACATGATGAATAAAATATTTTAAGACAGGGTGTTCAAATATTTGCCAAATCATTTCTAAAAAAAATGTATATCAGATTATTCTAGTTTCTGTGCACTGAGTGAGGACAAGCAAGTCCTAGGTAACAAACGGAACCCTCCAATGCAAGAACAGTATGCATTTCTTCCTTTAGGAGGTGCTGTGCTGCTATTGTAACAAGAACCGGTCCGGTCAAACCTTACGTTTTTAGAAGCTCCTAATTGTGATGACGGACAAAAAAGAGGAGCTACAGAAGCAGAGAGAAGGATACTGACAATTTCAGAAAATGATTCTGATTAAATGTCTGTTGAAACTTAGTCCCACTCTCTTCTTAACACTTCCCCCATCTTCAATTCTTTTTATGAGAATGGGGATTTTATTTTTATTTAATACTGTGGAGAGGAAATATGAAAAATTTGTTACTTTTGGTTTTGAAAATTGTTTTGTGGAGGCTTTTTAGCTGTTCCACATAAACTAGTAAGCAGTTCAGGAGATTGTTGCTCCCTTTGTTACAAATAAATATTATTAAAAAAAAGTAAATTCTGTTTGTGATAAATGTTTGGCTACACTATATTTTTAATATGCTAGTTGTGATAATTTTATGCCAAGTCAAATTGTCCATAGTCATATTTTATGTTCCTAAAGTAACAGAATGACTTTCGATCTTAAAAAAAGCTAATGTAGCATTTTTTTAAATTTTTCCCGAAAATTTCAGTTTTTTCCCCGAAAAAACGGGTTTTTTTCCGAGCTTCAAAATTTCCGGAAATTTTACATCTCTAGTCATTACTATTCCTACCCCTTTTCTTTAAATTGCGGGATTCCCCTGAACATCACTGGTTCCTAAGGATTGCCCAATACAAGGAATTCCCACTGGCCATATTTAGGAAAGGATATCACTGCTATCCCCACCCCTTTTGCTTTATAGGAGCAGGGATTGCCCTGTCATGTAACTGGTACCTATAGAAGCTACAGGTACTTGCACTGGCGACATCCCTAGAAACCACTACCATCACGAGGAATCCCCATCATTACGAGGAATTCCCACTGCTTATATTTGAGCAGTGATGTCGCTGCAATCCCCATCCCTTTGCATTTAAAGGAGCGAGGATTCCCTTCTGACGTCACTGGTTGCTAAGGAAGCCGTGGGTAAGGTGGCGGGGAATGCAGTGACATCACTAGCTTTTTTTGGGCAATGATATTGAGCGATGACATTGACTAAATATGGGCATGGCCATATTTGGTCACTGATGTTACCACTATTCCCACCCCTTCTCTTATGTAGCTGATGACAGTGTGGGGAGCGTTCATGTGTAAGTGTCAGCTGCGCCGGGTCATCAGGTTTTTTTTATTTTTTTTATTTTTGTAATTTTTTTTTAATTGAGTTTTTTGTTGATGGGCATCACTGTTGACAATAGATTTACAGGAAAGGCCATTTTGGAGGGATTTTGAGTTCTTTTAATAATAGACTTGTCAAACATTTGGATGTCTCCATTTCTAGGTTACAACTTTTTTTTTTCTAATTTTGTGAATGAGTAGGGTTATTGTGTACCCCATACTCCTTCACATGGGGGAAAAGGAAGTATCTGGCCCCCTTATTAACCACTTAAGGACCGGAAGGATTTACCCCCTTAATGACCAGGCCTTTTTTTGCGATACGGCACTGCGTTGCTTTAACTGACAATTGCACGGTCGTGCGACATTGTACCCAAACAAAATTGACGTCCTTTTTTCCCCACAAATAGAGATTTCTTTTGGTGGTATTTGATCACATCTGCGGTATTTATTTTTTGCGCTATAAACAAAAAAAGAGTGACGATTTTGAAAAAAAAAAGATTTTTTTAATTTTTGCTATAATAAGTATCCCAAAAATGTTTTTTAAAAAAAAAAATTCTTCATCAGTTTAGGCCAATATGTATTCTTCTACGTATTTTTGGTAAAGAAAATCCCAATAAGCGTATATTGATTGGTTTGCGCAAAAGTTATAACGTCTACAAAATAGGGGATAGATTTATAGCATTTTTATTATTTTATTTTTGCTAGTAGTGGCAGCGCTCTGCGACATTGCTGTGGACAGATCGGACACTTTTGACCAAGGGGTTAAGTGTTCCCTGGGAGGTGTTTCTAACTGTGGGGGGAGGGGACTGATTGGAGGAGGAGACAGATCGCTGTTCCTGATCACTAGGAACAGACGATCTCCCCTGTCAGAACAGGGATCTGTCTGTTTACATGCACAGATCCCTGTTCTGGCTCTCTGAGGAGTGATAGCAGGTGGCTGGCGGACATCGCAGCTGCCGGCCTAGCGCATTGGCTCCAGCGCCGCGGGCGCGCTCCCCCTATAGCTTCTTAAAGTGCTTGATGTACAAGGACGGCTATTCGTGCAGCCATGTAATGGTTTAGATCAAAGCATATTCATGTGTTAGAATGGCCAAGTCACAGTCCAGACCTAAATCCAATTGAGAATCTGTGGCAAGACTTGAAAATTGCTGTTCAGACGCTCTCCATCCAATCTGACAGAGCTTAAGATATTTTGCAAAGAAGAATGGGCAAAAAATGTCCCTCTCTAGATGTGCAAAGCTGGTAGAGACATCCCAAAAAAGACTTGCAGCTGTAATTGCAGTGAAAGGCGGTTCTACAAAGTATTGACTCCGGGGGGCTGAATACAAATGTACCCCCCACACTTTTCACATATTTATTTGTAAAAAATGTTGAAAACCATTTATCATTTTCCTTCCACTTCACAATTATGTGCCACTTTGTGTTGGTCTATCACATAAAATCCCAATGAAATTTTTATTTTTTATACAGGGCAATGCTGACGGTGCATCCAGCTACAAAGGGGAACTAGTTGTATCCTTAAAGTTCGTCCCACCATCCAAGTCCACGACTGGAAGTGAGAAAAGAAAAAGTGGGTGACCCTTTCATTTCTGCAAATACTTTTTATATGCAAATGAAGAACGCCTACTCCTCAAGATTGACACCCATTCATTCAGGCATGTTGATATTTGCATAACTCCTCCCAAGAGCCAGGGCTCTTGAAAGGAGTACTGAGGTAGGGGGCTGTGATATTTTCAGGAAGCTATGTACAGCATCCTGCTGGCCCCTCCCAGTTCCCATGATCTGCCTGATTTTACAAGTAGAAGCACAGGGACCCAGTTATGATGTCACTGCGTTCAAAATAAAGTAATGGAATGAAAATGGAAAGATTTTATTTTAAAATGTCACTGGCATGTTAAAGAGGGGGGGGGGGGGGGGCGGGGGGTTGGGTTAAGCCATGGAAGGCAAAGTTTAAGTAGACTACTGACCTGGCCATTTTATAGATGGGCAACTCCTATCCTCATATTTATTAGTGGTTTCAAATTAACAGACACAAAAGATACACTCCGCATCTTTCCAAATAACTGTTCTGCTTTATTATGACGCAATTGAAGGTTTTCATACACCTGATTACGTTACAATATTACAATTGTATGTTTATGGTAACAAGGGGCGTAACATGGGCAGGCTAATTCTAATCAGGACTCAAAAGAATGCAGACATGTAATGAAAACATTATTAGCACAGTGAAGGCAGTGTGCAATACTTATAAAATATAATACAATTATATACAGAACTTACAAATTTCCTTTACAAATACATTTCAGTTTTAATACTTTATTAATCCTTTAATGCAACATTCCTTAAAAAAAGCTAGAATAAGTACCAAAACTAGTCACACAGCAGCTCTGACACTGGAAAGGGAAGGTAACAAGAATGGAAATTGAAGTGCCACATCACTGCTTAATGGTTCAGATATAACTTTATTCCGATGAAAGTCAGGGGGGCGATCCAAAGAGTATCCAACAAGTTTCGGGGGTCCTTCATCAGAGATTCAGACTGAAAACAATGGGAATGGACTTGAAGTGAACTTTTAATGGTATTTCTTCCAATGTGATTACAAACGCAGGCCTTGCCAGAAGCTGGTTCACTTCTAGTCCATTTAGATGGTTTGCAACCAAACCTTGATGAAGGAGACATTTTTGGACTCCTGAAATGTGTTGGTTAATCTTGTAGATTGTCTCGCAGACTATTATTGGAATAAAGTTGTATCTGGACCTCTTTCGCAGTGGTTTGGCACTTCAAATTCCATTCTTGTAAAATTCCCCTACCAGCCAAGGTTCTGAGTATGCGTGGGTTGGCTTGAAACGCGTTAATAAGTTCTCCTTCTCCTTGGAGCTGTGATGTTGTCTGTGATGTTTTATTCAACACCGTAAATTATGATGTTTTATTATTCTCAGTGTGCAGTTATCCACTTCCACTCTTGTCTACATGTGTCAGGAATCTGCAGCAGATTAGCCAGATCTGCATGGCTACACTTAGAAACTGAGACAAAACCATATATATTAACCACTTGCCGACCGGGCCATAGCCGAAAGATGGCTACAGCGCAGTTGGGTTTTTCTGGGTGGACGTCTGTGGGACGTCATTCCAGAATGTTGCTCCCGTGCGCCGTTTACCACGTGATCGTTCCGTCAAATGACGGAGCGATCACTTGTAAACAAACCGACATCACGTCATGACGCCGGTTCCTCCCTCCCCTCTGTGTACCGATCGGTACAGTGCGAGGGGAGAGGGGGAGAGATGGCAGCAGCGCTGTGGGCACTAAACATCCAGCCCACAGCGCTGCAATCAGTGCCAATAATCTGCAACACTGGGCAATACTCTGCAACACTGTGCAATACTCTGCAATACTCTGCAACACTCTGCCGATACTCGCCAATGCTCTGCCAATACTCGCCAATACCCGGCCAATACTTGCCAATACCCTGCAATAAATTTTAACAGAAACAAAGAATTTTTTTTTTTTTTTACCGAATTTTCAGTCTTTTTTGATTTATAACTCAAAAAATAAAAAACCCAGCGGTGATTAAATACCACCAAAAGAAAGCTCTATTTGTGGGGAAAAAGGACATATGGGTACAGTGTTGCATGACTGAGTAATTGTCATTCAAAGTGTGAGAGCACCGAAAGCTGAAAATTGGTCTGGTTAGGAAGGGGGTTTAAGTGCCCAGTGGGCAAGTGGTTAAAGTGAACGTATTAATAGAAAAACAAAAGGCATCCAAACACCAGCTAACCTAAAGACATAAGTGAGCAATTAACCAAATGACAAAATACCTTACCACCTAACTATAATACAATATATACAAGATCCCAGATAGCAAGGATAACTTGCCACAAATTTGTGTCCGTGTTGAACTGTAAGTCTTGTTAACGTGCTGCACATTTTCACTGGCAAGTTGTACACTTGCAGAGCACTTGAAGCACAAGTTCTAGTTGACACTTTTCCCAATTTGTAGCAAATTTGCATGGCAGGTCTCTAGCAAGAGCAAAGTTGCAGTGGTGAGTGTACAGCAAGAGCTCTGCAAGTCTACAGCATGAAAATTCAGCCACAGTGACCCCTGTGGTGGGATGACTATTGCACAATGTAACCGAAGCAGAACTTGCAGAATAATCGCAAAGAAAGTTGATCTGGAGTCATGTAATGCAGACTTGCTGCAATTGTGCAACAAACTTGTGAAGCCTGGCAAGTCTAGCAATAGCCTGGCAAGTCATTTTCAAACTTGCAGCTCAATTGCTTGCTATCTGGGATGAGGAACACAGGGAATACCGGAGATGCAAGGAAAGAGGGAACCAGTACTGGGATCAGGAACAAGGGGAGCAGATATAAGGCAGTGGGGTGCAGGCTACAGGATGCAGCTGAAGAGCAAGAGCAGGAGAAATTTAAATTTCTACCAGCATCTGACTTAGCACCGCAAAGGAAAACACTGATGTGAAGTGTACTAGTAGAGGAGAGACTAAATACCCTCCCAGCAACCAAGACCAGGTGGAGACAGATTACCAGAAACTGCTGGCTGCTGGGAGACACCCACTAGTGGACACTGGAACTTTCGGCTCTGGGAAGCACAGTGCCACCAGCTGAGGAGGTCCTGACAACATGCTATGCAGTGGCGGCTAATGTTTTTTTGTTTGGGGGGGCGGAGAACAACCGAACCCCCCCCCCACGGCAACTCCAACCCCACACCACCCGCCTGCTGTCCGCCAGTCGGTCTACCGGCACTTACACCCATCTAGGCGGCGGGCAACGGGCATCCATGGAGTGGGGACGGGGCATCCATCATGGAGCGGCGGCAGGGACTGAGTATTCATCATGGAGCGGCGGTGGGGACCGGGATCCAGGCATCGGTGGGGACCCAGCATCCATCATGGAGCAGCGATGGGGACCAGGCATCCAGGCATTGGCGGGGTCCGGGCGGCTCTTCTCCTTGCTTCCACTGTGTGTCTCCTCCCCTCCTCCTAGGCATCCAATAGGATTGCCTGTCCTTTCAGCCAAATGGGCGACGGGTATCAGTCCCGCTTCCCGATTGGACGGGAGGAGGATCAGTGTTGCAACAGCAAATCTTAATTTGCTGTTGCAACACACCTGTGTGGGCTCCAGATGCATCCTCAGGGTCCCAAGCCCACCCTATTTTGAAGCCTATTAGAGCCTATGGCTCCAATTGGGTGCTTAAAAAAAAAACCCTGGCCGCTGTAAGTCATGCGCCTGGTCACCCGAAAATGGGGCGGACGCATGAATAGGGGGCAGCCATGGATGGATTCATGCAATGCATGAATCCATTACTCATATAGGGGGTGGCGAGGAGAGAGGGGGCGGCGCCTGGGCGCCCTTAATGGACGGGCTACCACTGATGCTACAGTTGCAAGCCAAACCAACACCAGAGTTGGATTAGGGGCATAAGAGAGGTGGAGCAGTGTATAAAATTTGTGAGGCCAAGGAGGCCGTGGAGATCCTCTGGGGTGTAGAAGCTGCCTGCCCAGAACCAGATCACCTACATTAATATCAATACTTTAGGATAGCAAAACCAATAAGGTAACCCTATGGGCCAGCACTATTTTTTTTTACTTTCCTTAACTGGGAAGGGGCAGTACAAGGAGCCAATTAGACTTTTCTTCATGCACATGTGCTAATAAGGAACATGCCGATGGTAGAGTGAGTTATTAGTGTAGTAATGCACCTCCATTGTCCACACACCCCCACACTGTAATGTACATGGCCATCCATAGTCATCCAGGAGGGACCTTGTGGACCTACAGCCAACCTACATAAACGCAGCATGGTATTATTACATAACTATGTATTTCTCCTTTTTGTAGTGAGAAACTGAAGATCTGTAAATTTATATATTATCTTTATTTTTTATTTTTTTTTATCAAGGTAAGCCCGACGAAGCAGGAGAACTTCATGTCTGGATTAAAGAGGCCAAAAACCTGACGGCAGCAAAGACGGGAGGAACATCCGACAGCTTTGTGAAGGGGTGAGAAATAATTACCTTCAGCTATGTTATCCAAAGACGGGTCAGGGGATTATCAAAGAGTCAGAACAGCAACACCATGTGAAAAAAGCGTGATTTATTCCCTGTGCTTGTTCTATAAATCTAACTGTTACTGGCCACCACAATTATTTTTCTTGATTTCTTTTAGTGTCTCTTAAAGCCAGAAAGTTGCCATTTGAAATGCCTTTAGTTTTTGGCCATGTCTGTGATCTGCTTTTTTTCTACAACAATAAACAACTGAAGGAACATCCTCAGGGACTGGTGATTCCATAATTTTTGCCAGGGGTTGTACTGACTTTGCTCCCTTGAAGAGATTTGTGCACTGATACTATTAGGCAACGCCGGGACAAGGTCATCCTGTGCCCACGGCAAAGGGGCAAAACTGATAACCTGTAAAACCTTCATAACCTTCATGGACAATTTTAGGTAGTATAAGCAGTATTGAACCCAAAACTAAAAATGTAGTATATTGCAGCTTCCCAATCATTAGCTGTACTGGCTGCATTTGTTTTCTTTTGTTTTTCTTTTTTTGTTTTTTCTTTGTTTTCACCTGGTGGTCTGGCCAGCAAGGACACGACAAGGGGTGGACGGAAGGGCAAAGTGCCCTGGGCGCAGAGGCGCAATGTGGAGAAGGGGGTGCTGAGAACAGATGAGCGCTCAGATCTCCAGCTGCCCGAATGACAGGAGCGAGGCTGCCGTCACTCCTGTCTTTGAGAACAACGCACAGTTCTGGGTGCGATGCCTGCTGGAGGGAGGGCTTTGCTCCCCCCACCCTCCAGCTGTAGGACTAGTTCTCCTCCGCCTACCTTCTCTGACACTTGCAGGCTCTGGTTTAGGCTTCTTGTTGTGTGGGCGGGATGGGGATGCGGCCAGCTTCAGGGGTCCAGCCCACCTTTGTTGGGGTTATTATGGCATCCACTGGCACCAATGCTGGGGGTTATTAATGCTCCCTTCGTACCTGTGTTGGGGGTTATTATGGTGTCCACTGACATCAATGCTGGGGGTTATTAATGCTCCCTTCATACCTGTGTTGGGGGTTATTATGGCATCCACTGACCTTAATGCTGGGTGTTGTTAATGCATCCACTGACTTCAATGCTGGGGGTAATTCTTGTGTCTGGGAAGGCGCAACTCCAACGCCAACTCCAGCTCTCCCTGCAGTAACAAGCAGTTACACCAGTTTTTCTTTTTTCTTTTGGGATGAAGGTTTTACATAAATAAAGCTGATCACTGTATGCACCCCTGTCAGTGATAAATGGTTTGTCTCAACACTCTAAGCTGCTACATCTGCAGGAGAGTGTGTTCTGCTGAAAAACGACAGACTTACTGGCAGGATCACCAGCTGAAAATAAAGGTAGGAAAGTCTAAAAAAGAAAACAAATGCAGCCACCATATCTAAGCTGCAGTATAATAAATGTTTGTTTTTTTGATTTTAAAGGGGTTGTAAAGGCAGAAGGTTTTTTTATCTTAATGCATTCTATGCATTAAGATAAAAAACCTTTTGTGTGTAACAGCCACCCCAGAATCCCTAATACTTACCTGAGCCCCCTCTCTGTCCAGCGATGTCCACGAATGTCTAAGCCGTCCCGGGGCACTCCTCCTGATTGGCTAAGACACAGCAGCAGCATCATTGGCTCCCACGGCTGTCAATCAAAGCCAGGCATCCAATCAGGGGAGAGAGGGGGCGGGGCCAGGGCGGGGCTCCGTGTGTCTGAATAGACACACGGAGCTGTGACACGGCTCCAGTGCCCCCATAGGAAGCTGCTGACTGTGGAGGCACTCAATAGGAGGGAGGGGCCAGGAGCAGTGAAGAGGGACCCAAGAAGAGGAGGATCGGGGCTGCTCTGTGCAAAACCACTACATAGAGCAGGTAAGTATAACATGTTTGTTTATTATTTCAAAAACAAAACAAAAAAACAAGACTTTATAATCACTTTAATACCGCTTTAAAGTGATCACATCACAGTGGTAGAGGTGCAATTATTTCAGGGCCATGCAGGACCCCTTCATCACATGCCTAGTGAAGAGGTCCCAAAACACTGTACCTTTACCACTGTGATGTGTTCACTTTAAAGCGGTAGTAAACCCGCTGACTTTTTTTTTTTTCCCTACACCTGTAAGGGAAAAGGCATAATGAGCTAGTATGCAGCGCATACTAGCTCATTATGAGATACTTGCCTTAGAACGAGGCGCCGGCATTTCACCCGAACCACCCTGAGGGAGCTGACATTTCCCCTTGGCGTGTCTTCTGGGTATCGCGGCTTCGGCACTGTGAGTGGCCGGAGCCGCGATGTTGTCACTCCCGCGCCTGCGCGCGGGAGACCTTTTTCCGGCAAGGTCCGGCGGCTGCCGGGCTTGCAGCCGAGAATCCCCTGTGTGCATGCGCCGCTGCAGTCAGGGGAATATCTCCTAAACCGTACATATTTTTTTACCTACAGGTAAGCCTTATTATAGGCTTACCTGTAGGTAAATGTTTAAAAAATAGGTATACAACCACTTTAATAAATGCTTGGACATCATCTTGAAGATGCATGGTGTGGTGTGCTGGCAATGTATGCTTAGACTTTTATACACAAGGTCCTCTTTCTTTATAAAATTGATTTTCCATTGACTTTTGATGTTGAGTTGAATTAAAATCTTTCCTCATTTTTTCCCGTACAGATACTTACTACCAATCAAAGGTCGGAACACCAAGAGGAAGACACCAGTAGTCAAGAAGACCCTGAATCCTCACTACAATCACACGTTTGTCTATAACGGCGTCAAGCCTGATGATCTCGAGAATACGTGCCTGGAACTGACGGTCTGGGATCGGGAACCGCTGTCCAGTAATGATTTCCTGGGAGGAGTAAGACTGGGTCCTGGAACTGGTGAGTGAGGTCTTTGGTCTTGCCATTGAACCCATCTAACAACTTTACATGGGGCTTGATGACTGGAGAGTCCCAAGGGTGTATGAGCTGGGAAGGGTGTCCCTCATCTGACTTAAGTTGTGCTGTTCTGGAGAACGGATCAAATTAATGTTTATTCACAGCCTAGAACAGTGACACTGGGGGACGTTGGATGGTCTTCAGTGCACCACCTGCTGGTTGCAGCTGGTTAATAAGAAACTTAAATATATAACAATTCGTTGACTTACGCAGGCCATGCATGGGTTGAATTGCGAGCGATTTGTCTAAACAAAATTGAAAATTTTTTGCGTTTTTTTTTTTTTTGATGGTGTCACCATCGATTTCAACATTTGACCAGCCAAGCCTTTAATTTCACCAGAGGTTGTTACAGAAAAGAAAATTCATGGCCGGGAATCTTCTTTTCTTTCCAGGTCACAGCTCATGCGTATTTCTTTTTCGATTTATATTTCTCGCACGATTCTCCCATCATTGATTAGAAATTTGTTTGTTTTGCAAAAAAATTCCAACATGCCCAATCACTCAAATTCGATGGTTACGCGAAAATCAGCTGTTGCTGTGGCCCCACTAATGGCCGAAAATCAAATGATTATACAAAGGTGTGATTTTGTTCAGAATTTGACATGTGTATGGCCAGCCTTAGAAAGCAAAGTATTGTTTTCTGACCAGGGTTAGCCAATTTTATACCATATTGATTGGCTTGTCTTGTTCTAGGCTTATTCAATGGACAGCTGGTAGACTGGATGGACTCCACCGGAGAAGAGCTGAGCCTATGGAAGAAGATGGGGCAATATCCCGGCTCCTGGGCTGAAGGATCCTTGCAGCTCCGTCCCAGCATGGCCAGGTCAAAGTAGTCCACTGTACTGGGGGAACAGTCTAGATTGGACAGACGTCCGCCCGCCTTTAATAAACTGTATATTAAGAAGAAGAGTATGGAGTATTTTTAGTCCACCAATAATGTACATTTATTGATTATTTATTTCCCTTGTTATGAGGTTTTAAGTTATATTGGGACAATTTTCATTAAACATGATGGTGTATGGAATACTCAACTGGATCTGTTCTATAGACACTTCGATCTTCGAGGAATAAACTCCGAGATGGTTCATTCTACGTTGTGACATCATATCATCTGAAGATTTATCCCTATTACACTTATCTGTAAATACACACTCGTCTTATGAAGCTGTTTTGTTTCACGAATCACCGCTAAATATATGACCGTTAAATACGGCTTTGAAATTGTTGCCAAATCAGCAGTATGTTTTTTTTGTTTTTGTTTGTTATTGTTTGTTTTTATATAGTGGTGTGTCCATAATATTTTTTCGATATTAGATCAGGCTGTTATAACAATGAATGTACAAGCAAATGAGGTGAAACAAATGTCAATGTAAAAAAGAGAGAGCGACAAATAATTCCACAGTAGCGCACTAAATTAATCTACAAATCTCCTAAATATTAGCATAAATCTGAATAAAGATAAATGATCAACATAAAACACCGATACATAATGAAAAGTGTCCATATGGCATATCCAAAAAATATATATGCTCCAACATATGCAAAAGTATATGGTAACACAGTCCAGCTTAACCGATTCCCGACCGTCCGCCGCAGTTATGGATGGCCGGTCGTAGCTGTACGTCGGCTCTTTAAGATGCGCTGTAGGAGCCGACTCGAGTGCCCGGCAGGCGCGATGACCGCCGGGCACCCGCGTTCACTCTTGACAGAGCGAGAACCGGGATCTGTGTGTGAAAATACACAAATCCCGGTTCTGTCAGGGGAGAGGAGACAGAGCGTGTGTTCCTATTAAGTAGGAACACCAATCGGTCTCCTCCCCTAGTCAGTCCCACCCCCCCCCCCCCCACACACACAGTTAGAACACACCTAGGGAACACAGTTAACCCCTTGATCGCCCCCTAGTGTTAACCCCTTCCCTGCCAGTGAAATTTATACAGTAATCAGTGCATTTTTATAGCACTGATCGCTGTATAAATGTCACTGGTCCCAAAAATGTGTCAAAAGTGTCCGATTTTGTCCGCCGCAATATCGCAGTCCCAATAAAAATCGTTGATCGCCGTCATTACTAGCAAAAAAATAATAATAATAAAAGTTCCATAAATCTATCCCCTATTTTGTAGACGCTATAACTTTTGCGCAAACCAATCCATATACGCTTATTGCATTTTTTTTTTATTATTTATTTTTTTACCAAAAATATGTAGAAGAATACATATCGGCCTAAACTGAGGAAAACATACATATATTTTTTTTTTTAATTGGGGATATTTATTATAGCAAAAAGTAAAAGATATTATGTTTTTTTTCAAAATTGTCGCTCTTCTTTGGTTTATAGCGCAAAAAATAAAAACCGCAGAGGGGATCAAATACCACCAAAAGAAAGCTCTATTTGTGGGGAAAAAAAAGGATATAAAGTTTGTTTGGATGCAACGTTGCACGACTGTGCAATTGTCAGTTAAAGTGACGCAGTGCCGTATTGCAAAAAATGGCCTGGTCAGGAAGGGGGTAAATTCTTCCGGGGCTGAAGTGGTTAAAGTGATGACATGAAGATGGTGAAACAAAATCTTGTTAATACACCAAAATCCTTCACCAAAGTGATGTGTGCCAATTCCACTCCCTTAAGAATAAAGCTTATCAGATTCTGTTGCCATTCACTCTCGTGTCTGGGAAGAAGGCTTAAATGAAAAAAGATCAAAAACTTGGGGGAAAAAATATCTTTTTTACTTTCTCTCTATAAAACATATCCAATAAAAAAAATCTAACTTCTTTATAAATCTAGGCCAATATGCATTCTGCTACATCTTTTACATCTTCTTGGTAAAAAAAAATCCCAATAAGCGTATATTGATTGGTTTACGCGAACGTTATAGCGTCTACAAACTATGGAAACTACTGTTTTTTTTTATACTAGTAATGGCAGCGATTAGCGACATATAGCGGGGCTGCGATATTGTGATGGACATTCCGACACTAACTGACACTTTTGACACTTTGTGGGAACCAGTGACACTAATACAGTGATCACTGCTAAAAATATGCACTTTCACTGTACTAATGACACTGGCTGGGAAGGGGTTGAACATCTAGGGCGGTCAAAGGGTTAAATGTGTGCCTAACCAGTGTTTGTGTACTGTGTGTGCTGCTATCACTAAGGGATGTGCCGGTTTTTATTCCCTTATTTATAAACCAGCACATCCCCACTGACAGGGCAGAGCTCTGTCCTGTCTTCCTTCTCACCGATCAGCCAGTGCCCGTGGTCATCCATTGGCTGGCACCCACTGATTAGCTGGTGCTGTGACTAATCACCACCCAGCACAATCGGCGCAGTGATGGCGCGCACCCCTTACCTGGAAAAGCAGAATTATATATATATATATATATATATATATATATATATATATATATATATATATATATATATATATATATATATGTGTATGTATACACACATATACATAGTGATTCTGCACAGCCGGCCTGCGCTATATCTACAGTGCGCGGTCGGGAAGTGGTTAAAGTGAAAGTATACGCTAACTGAGCACCACAAACCTAAAACGCTATTTAATTCATTTCTTTATATTCACAGCAAGCGCACCCATCCATCGATGTGTCTATCTTTTCTCTTTTTGAGAACTCGCTTTGAAAAACACCCCTCTAGCATGTCTAGCTGCAGCCTGCTTGAGTAAGGGCAGAGGATTAATGTAGCATTTAATTTGCTGGAATCCATCTGCCCTTAGCTCAGGTATGCAGGGAGTAGGGTGTGCTTAGCTGAGAAAGTTCCTCCTCCAGAGGAAAGAGAGAAAAAAAAAGGCCCATGAAGACTCCTGGGATGTTTGACCTCATTTGGGACTAGGCCAGAAAACATTTGAAGCAATGCAAAAAAAAATTCAATATAATATACAGTAATACCTCGGATTGCGAGTAATGCGGTTAACGAGCGTTTCGCAATGCGAGCTATTATTTTTTTATTTTTTTTTTAAATCCTGACTCGGTTTGCGAGCGTTGTCTCGCAAAACGAGCAGGATTCAAGCCTCTGCGATGTGCAGTACCCCCGTACCTTTGGTCAGAGGTACGGGGGGGTGGCAGTGACATTCTGAGCCACTCGGAGCCACTCCGTTCCTGAGTGTTTCCTAGCCTCTCCGAGTGTTTCCAAATGCATCCGAGCAGCTCCAAGCGGTTTCCGAGTTTCTGAGTATCTCGTTCCTGAGTGTTTCAGAGCCTCTCCGAGTGTTTCTGAATGCATCCGAGCAGCTCCCAAGCAGTTTCCGAGTATCTCCAGGGCCCGCCACCTCTGGCCACATGCGGTACTGCATACCATAGAAATAACTGTGGAACGAATTATCTGAGTTTCCATTGACTTCTATGGGGAAACTCGCTTTGATATACGTGTGCTTTGGATCACAAGCATTCTTCTGGAACGAATTATGCTCGTAATCCAAGGTTCCACTGTACCTTCCTATCTATGATGCTTCACTTCGTGACCACGGCAAAGTTTACCTGACATGTAGCGAACACTACACATTCAAGTAAATGGGGAAGCGCCTCAAATGTCCCACAACCACGTGCAATGTGGATCAGGCTTTTGGAGGCAAGGGAGATCACACTCATGTCTAAATCTACCCTTAGGGGTAGGAAGACTGCTGAGTCTTGACCTGTAGAGTTTGCCGAATTGCCGTCCTATATCAATTACCATTCATTTGAGAGGTTGTTTTTCTAACCTTCAGGTCTTTGCGTTCTTTGCCACACCCAATGGCATATACCAAGTTCTATCTCTTGTGCTGGGGACGGAGTGTCTTCTTGATGACCCAAGAAGTGACTTGGAGAAGCTACAAAACCTCTTCAACATTACACAATTCCAGTTGAATGTGACTACATAATGACTATCTGCTACTAGCTACTCTTGGCTGCTTTTCTGTTCCAGTGTAATAATAATATCCTGTTCAGGTTTTGCTAATTCAGTATTTAACATCCTCAGCAGTTTCTGCTAACCTAAAAAAAAAAAAGCGTATGAGGTCACAATAGAATTTTTGTGGTATTACTCCTAGGACATTAGTTTGTGGTTGATGACTGCAGCTTCGAAGAACGATGCTGGACATCTGCACGGTGGTCGTTTTGGTAACATTGAACACTGTTCTTTTTGGATTTCAAGGATCTTACAGGAGCTTCCAAAACAAGTCAAGCCTTGCAGTAGGTGCTGCCATGTCGTTAGTATAATGGAGTAAAGTTTTTTTGAGTGATGGGTGTTGCTGGTCTGCTAAGGAACAGCAAAGTCTTTACATCCTCCTGATGCAATTTTTGGACCATAAGGCAAAGTGTGGGGCTCCAAGAGGACAGAGAGGTGGAGCAAATGTCAACCTCTGCCTCCCTTGTCCTTCTTCCAGAGTGCGCCCTTACCAATTGTATAGGGTGCTGGGAGGATGTAATCACTGTGCTAGTGCTATATACATGGGGCAGCAATCATTACATCTGTGTTTTACTTGGAATGCCAGCACCGTGGCCAATTCAGAAGACCGTTCTCCTGGTTAGAGCCATTTGGCTTTGAATTGAGAAGCAACATGTGGCTTGGTCGAGCCCTTTGCTGCTATAACTTGACCCGTCCTCTATGCCTGCCTTCAGTATAGTGTCCTCCATACTTTTTCGGCATCCAATGACCCTAGTGAGCCCCGTGTCTCCAGTGATCCATTAACATCCTGTGTTTCCAGTGACCCCTAAAGGTCCTATGTTATCCAATGACCCCAGTGCGCCCCATGTATCCTGTCATCCTTGAGCATCCTGTGTCATCAGTGCCCCCTAATGGACTTGTGTCTCCAGTGACCCTTAAAGGTCCTGTGTCATCCAATGACCCCAGTGCACCCTATGTCTCCAGTGACCCCCTAATGGACCTGTGTTATCCAAGGACCCCTGTGCACCCTGAGATTTCAATGACCCCTGAGCATCCTATGTCAGCCAGTGACCTCTGTGTACACCAGGACATCAGTCATATAGGAACTCCTGGTGCCTCCTGAGACCTCGTTTATGCTTCTGAAATCACCTGGTCTTTCTCTTGATGGATGCAGACCCTTTCCCATGACAAGCTAATTATGTGCATTATAATGGCATCTATTTCCCTCATTCAGAAACTTTTTGGTCAGATTTCTGGAATTGATATGTGTTTTCTTTAACCCAACACACAAGAACAAATATGGTGCTGGATTCAGATTTTCTAAGGGTCACTGAATTTCTTATTGGATATACTAGCTTTGGTTTGGCAGCACTCCACAAAACAAGGACACCCCTTAGAAACCGGAAAAGAACCCAGAATTCCAAATACATATAGTCCAATGAGAGCGCCAAACAAACCTTGGACATTTTGGCAATCTCAGTGGACTATATGTATGTGCCTTTTTAATAAGTACCGTTCTTTTAGGGCAGCCAGCAACTGGAAAATTTGCTAGACATCTGTTTTGAATTGCGTATGGAAAGAGGCAACCCCACCTTTTTTTTTTTTTTTTCGTTGTCTGTCTCCCTTTTTGGATGAATGTCCCTTCACTTCCTTTGTCTAGAGATACAACAGAAAATAAAAGGAAATCTTCCCTCCTAGAGCTTGACTTTCCCATCACTTATTGTACTATGGTCACCAAGACAAATGGAGTGAGCCTCCCCAACTGGGACATAGACAGCAATAAAAACCTGATGGAGGCTCTAACCTTCCCCACCCTTCCCCACCCTCCAAAAATGATAACACAATTTTAGCTAGACATGCCATCAAGATGTAATACAGTTCTTGACTTGTTCTGGAAAAGTTAAAGGTTAAGTTCCGCTTGTCCAGGAAATAGTCTGTGCAGGGACCCCACTAAGTATTAAAAGAAAAACTGTACAGCTTTGTTAAATGCAGTCAAGAGGCGCCAGTAGATATCGGTGACGGCTGGTGCTAAAGGATTTTGGTGGGGCGCGGGCGGCCCCCTCCAGGTCCGCACTTACCCTACGGCGGAGTTCCCATGGGCTGTCTGTAAAGCAGGCTGCTCCTCCAGTCTCTCCTCCCTCGCTCTCTGAGCTGCTGTCATCTCTAATCTGCCCTCTGTGTACACAGTACTGCCTGTCCCCAGCGCTGAGTGGCAGGTTGCACTGCCCAGCACTAGTCAAATTACCCCCCGCCCTCCCTCTCTCCCTGTAGGACTTGCTGACAGCGGCCGGTACACGAGGGGTTAAGTCACCTATCTGACCAGAGGCGCTCTTTTCCCCCCAACACTCAGTCACCGCTCCCCGTCCCCTCACTTGGTTCGGCTGACCTGTCCGTTATGAAGAGCGTGGCGTCCCTTTCAATGGCCAATCCCAAGTCACTGGCATTGCAGGGTGGGAGGGTTTGGGGCGCAGAGCCCCGAGGACAGTGTAAAACTGGCCAATTGGGGCCTCGGAATGTGGTCACGTGTCTGTTAGGGGGTGAAGGACCAGGTGGAAACCTATTTGTCAGGCGCCCCTGCGCCCCTTGTGGACCGGCCGCCACTGGTAGATATAAAAAGAAAAAACTGCAGCTTTGTAAAATATTGTCATGCCTCTAGGCCAGGGCTCTCCAAATTTTGTAAACAAAGGGCAAGTTTACTGTCCTTTAGACTTGAGGGGCACCGGACTGTGGCCATTGGGTTAACAAAAGGTCCTGACATCAGTGGGAATAAACAATGCCCCATCTTTGGTATTAGTGTGAGGAGTAGCGACCCATTTTTGGTGTTAGTGGGAGGAATTGCACCACATCATTGGTTTCACTGGGCCCCATTGTTGGTATCATTGGGAGGAATTGTGCCCCATCTTTGGGGTTATTTAGAAGAATTGCGCCCCATCGTTGGTGTCATTGGGAGGAATTCTGCCCTTTCATTACTGTCGGTGGTGGGGGGTGGATATTGCCCTATTTTTGGTATCGGTGGATAAAAATAGTGCAATAATGCCCCAAGGGCCAGATAGAAGCAAGCAAAGGGCCACAGTTTGAAGACCACTGCTCAAGGCCATTTGAGGCCCCTTTGGAAGACTGGTCAAAAAACTCCCATTTAGTAATCCCTACATTCTGTCTGGTTGCTAGGACACGAAAACTACAGTTTTTAATTCCAGTAATGCTGGGAGCAAGTATCCAATGTTTTTTTGTGTCCTAGTAACAAGGCAGTATGTGATGATTGTTAACCGGGAGTTTTTTGGCCAGGCTTCAAAGGGGATAAATGGCCTATAGGTATGACAGTACTATTAGTGAATGCTTTACAATGCTGTTGTTTCTTAATATCAGTTGGGGCCTCTTGACGGTGTAGAATATTTTTTGGAAAAGGTGAATGTAGCCTTTAAATTGGTCCCACCTGTTGAGTCAATGTTGGTCTATGGAGTCTCTCTTCTCCACCACCTTGCGAGCACTCCTCCACCTCTTCTTCCTAAGCCAAACCTGCCACTAAAATCACCAGTGTTGGAGGGTAGGGGTACTAGACGTCAATGTTTGGGTCTAACAATTGGCCACGAGGCCCACGCATAGTTGCATGGAAAGCATTGGGTATTTTCATTGACTGTAATGGAGGAAGGAGTGCTTGCAAGTTGAGTATGGGTGGGTCAGGAGGGTCACTTTACATAGACATGGTCGCTTTACCCTAAATTGGCAAGATGGTAGTGTCTCTGGCGGACGACAGGTGAAACCTTTGATCTCCTGGGGAGTTGGGAGCACCGATACCCTTCAACATTTATGGGTGGGCTGGATGGCGTATCCCCTGTAGACATGTGCAATTCCTTTCATTTCAAATTGAAATTCTGACCAACATTTTTGTTATTCAGAGATTTGGATGTATCCAAATCACAATGAATTTGAATTTGAAACTGAATTAGAATTTGAAAATGAAATAGAATGTTAAACTGAATTTGAATTAGAAAACAAATTAGAATTTGAAACCTAATTAGAATTTTTAAAAATGAGTTTGAATTTGAAACTGAATTAGAATATTAAAATGAAATAGAACGTTAAACTGAATTTAAATTAGAAAACGAATTAGAATTCAAAACTTAATTAGAATTTTTAAAAATGAGTTTGAATTTGAAACTGAATTTGAATTCAAATTCAAAATGGAAACCTATTACAATAAATACAGTAAGGTATAAAGGTGAAATAAGATGATGATTCCTACTAAGGCTGCATTATAGAACATAATAGAAAAGAATAGAATAAAACGGAATAGAACAGAACGAATATAGCTATCTTTCAAAATTCGAATTGATTTGAAAATAACAAACTTATGAAACACTTCCAAATATACTAAATGAATTCTGAAAATGAATCATTCCAACTTAATAAATATGACGAAACAAAATTATTAACTTAAACTAATATGAACCGAAACAAGTTTTTTCGTTGTGCAAATCTATAATCCCATGCTGAGTGCCGTGTTTCCTCCAGCCAGTTAGGAAACAGCTGGTGGGAAGAAATGCCATCAGCCTGGTCCTTCTCTTATCTGTGTCTATTTCACTTAGCATATCCCTGCTGAAGCCTGGCTCCAATTGAAGCCTCATATCCAGTAACTGGACCTTTGCCAGTAGGGTCTGTAAATATGAGCCATTCCCCGCTGAGGTCTTTGTCCCCCCTGGTAAGTACACGCACATTGCTCATCTATTTTCCATCCGCAGTCTGCAAAACATATTTCTCAGCTTAGTCCCTGGAAAATAAGCTGCAGATATATCATAGGAGGAACATGTGTAGAGATGCCAAGGATTAGTCATGGAAATATCTCCTTCAGGTTTACCGAGTGACGTTAGGAGAAGACGAGCCAGACAGGGTTTCCTGAACTCAAGCTATAAAGAAAGACTTCAAACAAAACCCAGCGTTGGCTCCACATGTTATGTTCTGGTATGTTAACATCCTCAATACTGCCTCACTTAAAGTGGAACTATGGGCAATGTCAAAAATGACATTTGACGCAGCTTTGCACCAGCATAAACACAGCAGTTGTGGTTTTCCGCGTCCTCCATAACATAGTTTTATTACCTGTTGATCCTGCCAGTAGATCTGGTATTTTTCTACTTTCTGTAAAAGATGGCAACCCTTTTCTTAATACAGTGAAATTTCACAGCAGTGCTGTCATCCTGTGGACAGGGTGGTCTTAGACTGATACAAAGTTTAACTTCCAGCGGTCCTGATTTCGAGAGACTGTCCCTCTTTGCTCTTCATTTGTCCCTCATTTTAGTCTGATCTATATAGTTGTATATAAAATGCACTATTTATTTGATTAGGCAGTATAGGGTGCCCGCGACTTTACACCGCATTTTTCCACAGGTCCCAGATACGTGTTGGCGGTGTGGCGCTGACCGGGGCACGATGTTTCACATTTTCTGGGACTGTCCAAATTTCAAACCGTTTTGGCAGGTGGTAGCCTGTACCATCAAAGATGTGACCAATATTGATCTAGTAGGAAACCCAGCGGCACACCTGCTGCACCTCACAAAACGGACCATCAAAAAATATAAGGCCTCTCTCACGATCCAGCTGTTGAATGCTGCAAAGGCTTGTATTCCTTTGCACTGGAAATCTGTGACTCCGCCTTCGAGGTCTCTTTGGTATTCCAAAATTAATGAATTTAGGGACATGGAGGATCTTACGGGCACCTTGTACCATTAAGAGGAGACCTTTCGGGACACTTGGAGGCCATGGCAATATTTTGATGCCTATCTACGGGAGGTTTCGCAACCTGGTTGAACTACTGGGGATTGCTAGATTATGACCCTGGGCGAGCGATCCTGCTTCTCTAATTTAAGTTTCTTTATTTCCTCTCTTTCCGCTCCCCAGCCTCTCTTTTGTCACCCTTTCTTTACCCTCTTCTTTCCCTTCTGTAACTTTGTGACCTGTCATCTCCAATTCTAAGCTGTTATAATATTCGTACATTTGATCTTTTTGGTGACTGTGATGGGAGTCACTTTGGGTGGGGGGCTGGTGGAACCCAGAATCCCTTGGAGAGGTTGGGAAACCCTTGCTTCAGCTCCCCATGTACCTCCTATATCTAAGTCAACCTGTCTATTAGGGGCACAGGGAGAGCGAGAAATGGATGGACATTGAGAATGTGGTTTAGATTGCTTCAGATGGGGCAGTAATATTTATCCACAATATCTCCCAGGAAATATACAAAGACTATTCCTGGTTTATTTGATTCTGAGCTATACATGTTAATTGAAAGAGCCGATCACATTGGCCTTTGTACAATGTAGGAGACAGTCCATCTGCTACCGGGAGCCCCTGCTATTGTTTGAAGGTTTGCTGTGTTTATGCTTATGATAGTGTGTATTGTCTGCAGTTAGCTTGAAGTCGGCAAGGCTGGTCTGCAATGTGACATCTAAGTCACCCAGGTGGATGGGATTAGCCATGGGTCAGCCCTACCTCGTTAGCAAAACCATTGTGTGATGTTTTGGGTAAATATTTGGGTTATTGTGTATGCGGGGACTGACATACAGTACTTCAAGTGTATAAAAGAAAAGCAGCGGCGCACTAATACGTGAAGATTTTGACAAATATAAACAAAATTGTGGGACTAAATTGTGGTAAATAATTTTGCTGCAACTGTCACTAGTGTGCTCCCACAAATAACAATATAACAATGAAAATGTGACAGCGCTGCAATGATAAAATTGAAAAAATATACCAAAAGGAATCTTCTATTGATAATACGATGTATGGAAAATAAAAAAAGGAAATGCAATATATAAAAATATAAAAATAAAAGTCCAATAATCAATAATAGGAAATCCTCCACAGTGATGATTCTTCGAACAAAAACTTTATCCTGAGTGTTCCCACCACCGCATGCAAAGGCCGCTCACCTCCTTTATGCAACCCCGAGGGGTCAAATGCGCCTTTGTACTTAGTGCCAATAAACCCTTCAAGGAATTCTCTGTAATATTTTGACACGATCAATGGCCGACATAAATCTCATCCACTGTGCTGCTTTCACGTTTAAGACCAGTAATATGGAAATGCATATGAAAAAACAAGAGAAGGTGCCTCCTATAGTGCAGTATCCGAGGGATTAAAATGATAAAGCCTCTCCACCCCAGCTAGAAATAAACTCACATTTATTAAAAATAATTAAAAACATAAGGGAATACAAATATGAACAGTCTCACTCAGAGTCGATCAGTCCACCGCCAGGCTCCACCTCTACTAGTTTTGCCACCTCCCATGTGGCTTCATCTGGAGGAGATGTCAAGCGGCTGTGGCGGGATCAATTTATAGTGTACAGTATGAATAAAAAGTGATTACCTTAGTTGTATGCAGCTGTGGCATTCAAAGACGCCCGCACATGCGCATTAGCGCTACCTTGTGTCAGTAGGATACGATGTAAACAAAAAGCGCTCCGTTAGGACGCACTTCCGGTTATAAAAATGGAAGTCGCCGCTTTATGACCACTTCCGGTCACGGACTGAATAAAAACGAATGGGCTTCAAAAAAATGCCAGAAAATGAGGACGGTGATCCACTGAGACCCTGAGCCAGCCCCTGCTGCCCCTCCACAGCCCAGCACTCCAGTGAACACTGGAGGGGAGAGCAGAGGGCCACTGACTGACAGTCACAGCTCTCTGCTCAGAGCGGAGGGGGAGAACTGAGCGATCAGCAGTGTTTGATCACTCAGTTCTCACTGCAGAGCTGGCAGGGGACAGATGGAGCATGGGATCAATGCTGCATCCACGTAGGTGAGTATGATTGTTTGTTTGTTTTTTTAATCCCAAATTTCTCTTTTAAAATACAAATAAATTAATGTCTAACTTCAGCTACCACTTTTTTTTTAGATTTTTTTTTTGGAAAAAAAAAAAAAAGAAATTTTCAATACATACAGTTTATGAAGCCCAAAAAACAAATAATTTACCAGTCTATAGATGTGATCACCGTATTATTTTATTTTTACTTTTCACCCAGTGATCCTAAAAGTGACACTTCCTGTCCTAGGGTAACAACGTTCACTCACACTACTGTATCAGGACAACAGAAGCAATATAGGACTATAGATCCCCATCCATCTCCTATTCTATATAACATGGAGGGGAGTGGTTCTGTAGTCTTCAGGGATAGCTGTAACAGTCAGCAGAGGCGGAGAGCACAGGAAGTTATCAGCTCACAAGATTTCTGGCAGGCTCAATAGGCATTTGTATATGTAAAAATTAAAAAAATAACTATACTTTAAAGAAACCACCCTTTTATGTCCTCAGAGCTAATAATATCTCAAATCTTATTCAAAAAATGCCACAACTATTGTTTAGAGTTTTTTTTTGTTTTTTTTAATAAATACTCTTTCTATAAACAATTTAAAAAAATCCTTATTGATGAACAGATGGTTGTTCCTCAGCTCCATCCAGTCCATCATTCACAGTGTTCTCTGTTGGCCTCCACCTGTGCCATCTCCTGCAAGCTTAGTAAATACGTGTCGATGAAAGTGAAGAGCTCGTCTGATGTTGTGGGTTGCCGGTAGCGTTCTCGGTCCACGCCGTACTTGTCCAGCAGAACCATATTGAAATAGGACTTTGTGATACGCAGAGCCTGCCTGCATGCAGAAAAAAATGATTTGAGGGAAAGGATGAAACATACTGTGTGATGGTATATCGGTCAAGTACAACACTGATAATAAACCTTTTTTTTTATACAAATATCTATGAAATAATTGGAAATACTATACGTTCCCTGGTTAGCAGCTTTGCCTTCCAGCACTGGTTCCAATCTCAGTCAGGACACTATGGGCTGTATTTAAAAATTTGCACAGCTGTTTGTCCAGTGAAAATGCTGGTACATTCGATCTGTGCGAATGGGGCAAAGCGAATGTAATTAGGTTATTTCCTGTGCTGGTCAAATGTTTTTGCTTTCATTTAAAATGGAAAATGCTGCATTTGGCCACTAGATGGTGCCAAAAAATAATACATTTCTATGATACTTAACGCCATCTAGTGCCCAAATGCAGTATTGTCCGTTTTAAATTCATGAAAAGCATTCAACCAGCACAGGAAATAGCCTAATAACCTTAATTTTGTGCTTCATTCACACGGAACAAATGTACATACACTGTCACTGGAAAAATTGCTATGCAAATGTTTTATAAATAACCCCCTTATCTGTATGGAGTTTGCATGTTTTCCTTGTGCTTGCGTGGGTTTCCATTGGATATTATTATTATTATACAGGATTTATATAGAGCCAACAGTTTGTGCAGCGCTTTACAACATGAGGGCAGAAAGTACAATTGCAATACAATTCAATACAGGAGGGATCAGAGGGCCCTGCTCGTTAGAGCTTACAGTCTAGAAGGGAGGGTCAAGTGGAAACAAAGTGGAGAAAATGAAAATACAGTTGTTAGGTGTGGGTAGGGGAGGCTTCTCTGAAGAGAAGGGTTTTCAGGGATTGTCTAAGAGCTAATAAAGTAGGAGATAAGCAGACAGATTGGGGTAGGGCATTCCATAGGATTGGAGAGGCTTTGGAAAAGTCCTGGAGACGAGCATGGGAGGAGGTAACGAGGGAGCTAGAGAGCAGGAGGTCTTGAGAGGAACGAAGAGAACGAGTAGGTTGGTATTTAGAGACTAAGCTAGTGATGTAGCTGGGGGCGAAATTGTGGATGGCTTAGTATTTAGTTAGTATTTAATTCTTTGGCCGAGTGGAGGGATTGACGGAGAGGAGTGGCAGACACAGAGCGATTGGTAAAGTGGATGAGTTTGGCAGCAGCATTCTTGATGGATTGAAGAGGTGATAGACTATGTAGAAGTAAGCCAATGAGAAGGGAGTTGCAGAAGTCGAGGCGAGAGATGACCAGCGAGTGAATTAAGAGCTTTGTTGTGTCATTGGTTAGAAAGGGGCGTATTTTGGAGATGTTGCGGAGGTTGAGGCGGCAGGATTTGGACAGTGATTGGATGTGTTACTTGAAGGAGAGTTCAGAGTCCAGTTCTACACCTAGAACCTTGGCATGTGGAGATGGGCTTATAGTTGTGCCATCGATTTTGACAGAGAGATCAGGGGAAGGGGAAGGATAAATGATAAGTTCGCTTTTGGATAGATTGAGTTTGAGGAAGTGGTGTGACATCCAGACTGATACTCCAGTTTCCTTCCACACTTCAAAGATATGATGGTAGGTTAATTGACTAGTATGGCTAGGGTTGCCACCATTTCTTCAAGCTGAACCCAAACACTTTAGTGGCCAGGACACCATTGGGTGGCCCAAGGAGAGTAGTACAGTAATGCAGTGCACATAGCGTGCTGCAGCGAACAGTGGGTGTGGCCAAATTGCTCTTGCTGATACCCTCACCCTGCCCCCCCCCCCCCCCCAGTGATGCTGAACCTGCCCCCAGACAGCCGCCTGCAGTGTGACTATCTTGGTTACTTGGCGAGTCACAACCCAATCTGAATAATGTGCTCAAGGAATATCTGCCTTATTTTCAGGCAGATCATCCTCCTGGTTAGGCCTGTCAGGCCATCTGATCTGATCCTTTACGGACTGTCAGATACCAATTGCTGCAACAGCTGGCTAAATAGCTGAACTGGCCAAAGAAAAGAAAGCCTTTAATAATGACTCCAATTTCTTGTCAACAGGGTCTTTCAAGCCCTGTGTGTTATCCACCGGACAAGTCAAGTTCTTGTTTAACCACTTCCCACCCGGCCACTGCACATAAACGGCCGGGTGGGAGCTCCCTCCTTCTGACTGGACGTTCCCGAACGTCCTTCAGAAGGAGCGGGATCACGCGGGCGCGCTCCCGCGCAGCCGCGCAATCCCGATGCGCGCGTGTCACTCGGACACGCCGCATCTCAGATCGGCAGGAGGGCAATGTGATTTGCCCTCCTGATCCGCACGATGGCTGTGTGTAATCACAGCCATCATATAGTAAACAAGGGGGAGGGGGTGGCAGATGACAGGAGATCGCGCCGCCACGTGCCCGCGCAGCGGCGCGATCCCGATCTGCCTGTGTCCCCCAGAGACAGCACAACACAGGAGGGCCCTGTGATTGGCCCTCCTGATCACATGACGACTGTCCAATCACAGTCGTCATGTAATGTAAATAGAGAGCGTAGTAACTGCTCTCATCTCTTCCTCTCCTCACACAGAGCCTGTCAGTGAGGAGAGGAAGAGAGATCTGTGCTGCAGCCAGGAGATCAGTGAGTAATAAAGCTGTTTGTCTGCTGTTTACCCACTGATCACCCAGCTAGTGTCCCCAAAACACAGTGTCCCCAAAACACAGTGTCCCCAAAACACAGTGTCCCCAAAACACCGTGTCCCCAAACAGTGAAAACACCTGTCAGTGAACATCTGCCCGTCAACAACTGGCACATCTGTCCGCCAACAGCGGGCACATCTGTCCGCCAACAGCCGGCACATCAGCCCGTCGTCATCAGGCACATCTGCCCGCCTGCCATCAGGCACATCTGCCCGCCTGCCATCAGGCACATCTGCCCGCCAGTCATCAGGCACATCTGCCCGCCAGTCATCAGGCACATCTGCCCGCCAGTCATCAGGCACATCTGCCCGCCAGTCATCAGGCACATCTGCCCGCCAGTCATCAGGCACATCTGCCCGCCAGTCATCAGGCACATCTGCCTGCCAGTCATCAGGCATATCTGCCTGCCAGTCATCAGGCACATCTGCCGCCCGCCATCAGGCACATCTGACACCGTCAACAGCTAACACATCAGCCCGTCATCAGCTGACACATCAGCCCGTCAACAGCTGACACATCAGCCGCCCACCATCATCAGGCACATCTGCCCGCCTGCCATCAGGCACATCTGCCCGCCAGTCAGCAGGCACATCTGCCCGCCTGCCATCAGGCACATCTGCCCGCCTGCCATCAGGCACATCTGCCCGCCTGCCATCAGGCACATCTGCCGCCTGCCATCAGGCACATCTGCCCGCCAGTCATCAGGCACATCTGCCCGCCAGTCATCAGGCACATCTGCCGCCCGCCATCAGGCACATCTGTCGCCCGCCATCTGACACCGTCATCAGCTGACACATCAGCCCGTCATCAGCTGACACATCAGCCCGTCAACAGCTGACACATCAGCCCGTCAACAGCTGACACATCAGCCCGTCAACAGCTGACACATCAGCCGCCCACCATCATCAGGCACATCTGCCCGCCCGCCATTAGGCACATCTGCCAGCCGCCATCTGCCCACGATCAGGCACATCTGCCACCCACCATCTGGCACAGCCGCCCACCATCTGGCACATCTGCCGCCTGCCATCTGACACATCTGCCCGCCAACATGACAAAAAGGTCTTACAGCGCAGAGGAGGCTCTCCAAATACTCCAGAGTATGTCGGACGAGAGTAGCGGGGAATTCTCTCCGTCAGACTCGGATAGTGACTATGAGCCAGTGGAAAGCAGTGGCTCCGAGTTGGAAACAGAGGAAGATACAATCCTAACAAGGAGAATCAGGAGAAATGAGCAGGAGGAGGCATTCACCAGCAGCGCAGCACTCCAGGGCATCCACCAGCAGGCATCCACCAGCAGCGCAGCACTCCAGGATGATATGCAGGCATCCACCAGCAGCCCAGCACTCCAGGATGACATGCAGGCATCCACCAGTAGCGCAGCACTCCAGGGCATCCACCAGCAGGCATCCACCAGCAGCGCAGCACTTCGGGATAGGCGGGCATCCACCAGCACTTCTGCAACCTTCCTAGAAGATAGGCCAGATGCTAGCAACGGATCCCATCAACGAGGCAGTGCCCATACTAGCCTCCCAGATGTTCTACTGTATCCAACATGGCTGCCCGATACATCAGTAGAACCTGTAATACCCCTTTTCACAGCCCAGCCAGGCCCTCAGATGCAGACGGAAAATGTAACCCCACTTTATTATTTTCATTTATTTTTTACCAATGAACTCCTAACCTACATTGTGGAGCAATGTAATCTATACGCCAGCCAACACATAGCCAACAATCCCAGTTCCTCATATGCCCGTCCTTTTGTTTGGAAACCCCTCACCGTAGAAGAATTTAAAATTTTCCTTGGCCTAACCCTCAACATGGGGCTGACAAAAAAAAATGAACTCCATTCCTACTGGTCTACCCGACCTATCCACCACATGCCGATCTATTCTTCATTTATGCCCAGAACCCGTTATGAGATGATCATGAGATTTTTACACTTCAATAACAATGCCCAATGCCTCCCTCGAAATCATCCCAGTTACGATAAGTTATTCAAAATTCGGCCCCTAATCAATTTTTTTTGCGCCAGCTTCAAGGAGATGTTTACCCCTGATAGAAACATATGTGTGGATGAATCCCTGGTGCACTTCACCGGAAGACTGGGAATAAAACAATACCTCCCCAGTAAAAGAGCCAGACGTGGGGTAAAATTTTATAAGGTGTGTGACAGGGCCACGGGTTACACATATGATTTTATGATTTATGAGGGAAAAGACAGACAGCTAAACCCCCCTGGATGCCCTACCTACATGGGAACAAGTGGCAAAATTGTCTGGCAGCTGATCCAACCATTACTTGGGAAAGGTTACCACCTTTACGTAGACAATTTCTACACTAGTCTCCCACTTTTCCGCCATTTGTACCTGAAGAACACTGTGGCCTGTGGGACAGCACGGACCAACCGCAAAGGCTTCCCACAAAGATTGGTCACCAAGAAATTGAAGAAGGGTGAAATGGCCAGTATGCGAACTGAAGAAGTACTAGCGGTGAAGTGGAGAGATAAAAAAAGAGATGTCTACATCCTTTCAACAATACATGACGACACCTTGGTGGAACTTCAGAGAAGAGGAGGCCCCATACAGAAGCCAAAATGTGTGCATGAGTACAACCTATACATGGGGGGGGTGGATATGAACGACCAGATGATGCAGCCCTACTTGGCCACCAGGAAATCACTATTTTGGTACAAGAAAGTCGCCATTTATTTGATGCAACTTGCCCTATTTAATTCCTATATCATTTTTTCTAAGTGCACCCAAAGTTCCCTACCCTATCTAAAATTCCAAGAAGAAGTTTTCACAGCCCTTCTCTATCCCCAAGGCCAAGCCCCTCAACTAATTCGCTCCGATGCGTTAGCCAGACTCCATGAAAGGCACTTTCCCGAAATCCTCCCTCTTACCCAAACAGGTCGCAAACCCCAAAAAAAATGTCGTGTATGTGCAAGTAGAGGAATTCGCCGAGACACCCGATACTACTGTCCCGAATGTCCCTCCGAGCCAGGGCTCTGTATTGGAACATGCTATCGGAGCTATCATACTTCACTACACTATTAGTACAGTGAAGGTGATTTTTTTCCACTATCTGCCATTTCTGTGAATGACCCGGACTGTTAACGACTATGCCTCTGCCAAACATGTTTCTGCCTTCAACGTAAATTGACCCGGACTGTTAACGACTATGCCTCTGCCAAACATCTTTCTGCCTTCAACGTGAATTGACCCGGACTGTTAAATGACCATGATTTTTGCCTGCCTCCTGAACTGATCATTTGCCCTGCCACTGTACAGCACAGGGGTCTCACATATGTGAGGGGCTCCAGAAAAGGTTTTCCGAGTGGAGAAAACATTTTTCTCCGGGTTTTTAGTTTTCTCGGATTAGGGTCTGGAGACTCGGAGGCTTCGTAGAGATTTGGGTGGGAAGAAGCCTCTACCCCTGTCCTCAGGTCTTACCTGACCAAGGCCCAATGTACAAAGTGCTGCCTGCTGCCACCTGAACTGGCCATGCCTTTTGCCTGCCACATGACCTTGCCATGCATTTGCCTGCCACATGACCTTGCCATGCCTTTGCCTACCACCTGGACTGGCCATGCCTATGCCTGTTACCTGAACTGCCTGCTAAACCTTGGACTGTACTGAACCATGTTCATACTTTTCCATATCTGTCTGCTGCCTGGACAATTCCTGGACATTTCCTTTGGCTGTCTGGACAAATGCTTTGGCTGCTCTGGAACGGTATTCCTGCCTGCTAAAACCACAGGTGAGCTTTTTTTTTTTACCTTTTGCTCAGCAGAATGTATTTTGGGGTGTAATTCTTGGTGTGTACATGCTATGTGTTAGAAGCCTGGAGGTGCTACTTGCATGTTGGGCCTCTGTATGTGGCCAGGTAGTGGAAAAGTCTCACACATGGGGTATCGCCATACTCAGGACGAGTAGCAGAATGTATTTTGGGATGTCATTTTGGCTATGTACATGCTATGTGTAAGAAAGATCTTCTAAATTGACAACTTTGTGAGAAAAAAAATAGGTTTTCATTTTCTTTCCACATTTTCCAAAAACTTGTGGAAAGAAATTACATGTTAAAAAGACTCATTATGCCTCATAGAATATACATTGGGTTGTTTTCTTTCCAAAATGGGGTCATTTTGTGGGTAATTCCATTGTCCTGGTGCTCCAGGGCCTTCAAAAATGTGATAGGTACTCAGGAAATTAAATGTGTAATTTATGCCTTTAGAACGCCTGATGATGCTATATGGATGTTGGGCCTCTGTATGTGGCCAGGCTGTGGAAAAGTCTCACACATGGGGTATCGCCATACTCAGGACGAGTAGCAGAATGTATTTTGGGGTGTCATTTTGGCTATGTGCATGCTATGTGTTAGAAAGATCTTCTAAATTGACAACTTTGTGAGAAAATAATAGGTTTTCATTTTCTTTCCACATTTTCCAAAAACTTGTGGAAAGAAATGACATGTTCAAAAGACTCATTATGCCTCATAGAATATACATTGGGTTGTTTTCTTTCCAAAATGGGGTCATTTTGAGGGTAATTCCATTGTCCTGGTGCTCCAGGGCCTTCAAAAATGTGATAGGTACTCAGGAAATGAAATGTGTAATTTATGCCTTTAGAACGCCTGATGGTGCTATATGGATGTTGGGCCTCTGTATGTGGCCAGGCTGTGGAAAAGTCTCACACATGGGGTATCACCATACTCAGGACGAATAGCAGAATGTATTTTGGGGTGTCATTTTGGCTATGTACATGCTATGTGTTAGAAAGATCTTTTAAATTGACAACTTTGTGAGAAAAAAATAGGTTTTCATTTTCTTTCCACATTTTCCAAAAACTTGTGGAAAGAAATGACATGTTCAAAAGACTCAGTATGCCTCATAGAATATACATTGGGTTGTTTTCTTTCCAAAATGGGGTCATTTTGTGGGTAATTCCATTGTCCTGATGCTCCAGGGCCTTCAAAAATGTGATAGGTACTCAGAAAATGAAATGTGTAATTTATGCCTTTAGAACGCCTGATGGTGCTATATGGATGTTGGGCCTCTGTATGTGGCCAGGCTGTGGAAAAGTCTCACACATGGGGTATCGCCATCCTCAGGACGAATAGCAGAATGTATTTTGGGGTGTCATTTTGGCTATGTACATGCTATGTGTTAGAAAGATCTTCTAAATTGACAACTTTGTGAGAAAAAAATAGGTTTTCATTTTCTTTCCACATTTTCCAAAAACTTGTGGGAAGAAATGACATGTTCAAAAGACTCAGTATGCCTCATAGAATATACATTGGGTTGTTTTCTTTCCAAAATGGGGTCATTTTGTGGGTAATTCCATTGTCCTGGTGCTCCAGGGCCTTCAAAAATGTGATAGGTACTCAGAAAATGAAATGTGTAATTTATGCCTTTAGAACGCCTGATGGTGCTATATGGATGTTGGGCCTCTGTATGTGGCCAGGCTGTGGAAAAGTCTCACACATGGGGTATCGCCATACTCAGGACGAATAGCAGAATGTATTTTGGGGTGTAATTGCAATTATGCCTGCACCGTGTGTGAGAAATAACTTGTAAATATGACAATTTAGTGAAGAAAAAAAAAAAATCTATATTTCTTAATTTTCCAAAGCATTGTGGGGAAAAAATTTCAACTTCAAAAAATTCACTATGCCTCTTACTAAATACCTCAGACTGTCTTCTTTCCAAAAAGGGGTCTTTTGGGGGGTTATTGTACTGTCCTGACATTTTAGGGCCTCAAGAAATGAGATCAGTGCATTAGGCCATCAGTGCATTAGGATTGATACATTTTCAATAATGCGTAGCATGACTTGTAGACTCTATAACTTTCACACAAACCAATGATCATACAATTATCAGGATTTTTTTTACCAAAGACATGTGGTAGAATACATTTTTGCCTAAATTTTCGACAAAATTAAATTTTTTTGGTTTCTTTTAAAAGAGAAAGTAGAAAATTTAGTTTTTTTTTCAAAATATTCGCTCTTTTTTCGCTTATATCACAAAAAATAAAAAATGAAGTGGTGAATAAATACCACCAAAAGAAAGCTCTATTTGTGTGAACAAAATGATAAAAATTTCATTTGGGTACAGTGTAGCATGACTGAGTAATTGTCATTCAAAGTGAGAGAGCACTGAAAGCTGAAAATTGGTCTGGGAAGGAAGGGGGTGAAAGTGCCCAGTATTGAGGTGGTTAAGGAAGAGACTGCTGAATCTACTGCTGGCATGCTCCACTTAACAAACTTTTCATCCATGGGATATAAAAAGGAAAACCTCTTAGGAGGAACAAAAATCCCGTCAGGATGTTCCCGATCAGCATATACCGCCTGTTCCAACAGAGGGTGTAAGGAGAAAGCCTGTGTGGCCTGAAGAGGCCTCAGGGATCCCAAAGAAGACCAGGAGGGCTCAGTCACCTTTGCAAGAGGCAACTTAAAGGCAAAAACAAACCATTTCGGTAAGAGTCGGGATCAAAAGCCTCTGTGATTGAGAGACAGACACCAACTGGATATCTTCTTGTCCAGATTGCTTGGAAGCAGACTCTTCCGCCAGGCCATCCACAGAATCCTGAGCTTTAAGCTCTTCCCTATCCTCAACCCATTCCTGCTCCAGACTAGGAGGCTCCGGGGAGGGGGATCTGTCACGCTTCTTGCCACCCTGCGGGATGGAGGCAATCATGCCAGCAATCCTGTGCTCTAACCTGGCTAGGGCTGAGAACAGTTCCTCCTTAGTGATAAAGGGTGAAGCAGCAGCGTTGACTGTAGGCACAAACCCAGATAGGCCCAGCAGCTCAGATTGCCCAGAAGCCTCTGGTCCTTCAGGGGATACAACACTAGGGATACGACTAGGTTCATCAGGAACTACTAATGACATGGGTGTGCCCTTCCCTGTAGTGTTAGTCCCGCTCCTCTTTTTTTAAGACCTTTACTAGCCACAAAAAGGGAGTACCTAGGTGTAGTATTAACACACCTCAGAAGAGAGACCCTTTAATAGGGCTCACCAAGCCCCTATGCAACAATCCTGCTAGGCACCTTTAGCCTGCCAAGCAACACCTGGTGTCTCACGTGACCTGGGTAAGGAGAAATTAATCACTGCAAATGCCTGGTTCAGAGCCTGCTTTGTGTTCCACAGCTGCCTTCTGGAAGCCCTGCATGCTTGGCATATACAGCTTAAATAACCTGGCTGTGCGCCGAAACGTTCTGTGCTTGCGTGCGCACGCACGTCCCGGAGAAACGGGCGTGGCTGTATTCGTGTGTGACACAAATTTTCGTGTGCCTAGATAAAAGCTACGGCACCTGTGTGGCGAAGCCACGTGCGCCATGGCTGCCAAACAAACTGCTGAGCCCAGCGGTACTCTTGCGAATGCACGTGTGCCATGGAGAACCAAGGTGAAATGGCGCCATCATACAGGAAAAAAACAGCCAGACACAAGCAAAAAAGGAACATTTTGCAAACACCCACAGCTAGCCCAAAAACTCCCCTGTATGGTCACCGCACACAGGTGTCCAGCCTCTAGCTAGCTTGACTGATTGTTACAATCAGTGGGACACCCCACAATAATTAAATAAAGGGGTTTCACTTGCCCATCCAGGCGCAGGGCATCTTAGCAACTAAGAGCCCAATCTTCACCCTTCACGGCGGGTTCCTGTCACTTGAGGACCTTCAAGGACTGGGTACCATTTTCATGTTTAGGGTCCACTCCCTTGGACCTGTACAGCACCCTGCAGGAATGCCTTGGCGCTGTGGTTTCCAGGATTCCACTTCGCAGGGTCCAGTGCCCGCAGGCATTACAGGCAAAACCTCGCAGGATCTTGAGTCTTCTTTGCGAGGCTCGGATACCATTTATCTAAGCATATAAAGCCTGTGTCAAATGGATTTTTTAGTCCCCGTTTGTGGGACTAGAGACCTGGAGCTCAGACAGCTCAAACAACCATGCCATCCACCTCGCAGACACTGGTAAAAAACTGAAGTACTTCCTGTATGGGAGGGGTTATATAGGGATCGCTTCCTGTCTAAAGACCTTTGGTCTACCAGTGTCCATTCACCTGGAGATGAGGTATAACCCAGCAGGTAATAAATTATAGCCTAACTCTGTGTCCCATGATGTATGAAAAAGTAATAAAAAAACAGATGTGCAACCTATCCTGCTGATGTAGTTCCCAGCTCACGAAAGAGGGGACACTTTGTCCTTTTTGCCTTTGGGTGCTAAAGGACCTTATGCCTGAACTGGTGGCTGCCATATGAGTCATTCCTCAATCTAATGCGGTGCATTGCACGGCGACACAGTATTACACGGCAACTGCAGTGGCTGGAATGGACCAATCAGTGTATAGTGTAAATATAGGTAAATATTCCTGTACAAATAAAATATTATTTATTTAATAAAACAGAACTTTAAAACACAGATTGAGATACCTTAGTTGTTCAATGAGATCCACTGAGAGTTGCTGAGACTGGACCCGTCCCACTTCCCTTGGCTCCTCTCCAACCAACTCCACCACTACGACATGTCTCTGATCCAGGCCGCAGCTCGCCCCCTAGGATTAAATACATGACATTGAGTAGTCGGTAATGTCTCGGTTCTCTGGCTGCACGCTTGATGACAAAGCTGCTATGCTATGATTTCAGATTTGGAAAACCATCTTCTAGATTTATTCAGAATTTAGACCATGACACATAAAAATGTAACCAGGGTCAAACAGCACATTTTATATATATTTTTTTTTTACGGGACCAGGCTTTTTCTATGCTGGTGGCTTTTTTGCAGTGGTTAGAATTAAAGAGGCCCTGTACTGGTGAAGCTCAAAAGACACAGAAAGTCCTAGCACTAGTCGCCAATATTACCTTTGGTCTCCCTGCAGCTGATCTTTTACTGTTATTGACTTACCAACTCCTGTTCTACGCTCTGTCTCTGTGTGGAAGCGACCATTTTATTCAAGAAGCAGGGCTTTGCTTCCTCATATTGGAGCTCTCCCCAGTGACTGGTGAATTAATATTCAAGAATTAGTAAGAGGATCCACAGAATGGATGAAAGCGAAGCAGGGAGATCCTTGCACTGCAGGACTTCAGGTACAGCTTTCTCTCCAGCAAGGAGGACAGAGAGCAGCAGAGTGGTGAAATCCCCAAACCTGGCAAGACTTGAAGTCAGAGGCAGCAGTGCCTTGGATGATCTCACACTACAGATATACAGTTATAAGGCTACAAAGCAAACAGGGCTCTGCTCTTTTTCAGAAGGAATTCAAGACAAAAAACTTAGAATTTTCAGAGTATTTCTTATGCCGCGTACACACGGTCGGACTTTTCGTCTACAAAAGTCAGACAGCCTGTCCGACAGACTTCCGGCAGACTTTCGGCGGACTTTCGACGGACTTGCGGCGGACTTTCTAACGAACAGACTTACCTACACACGATCACACAAAAGTCCATCGAATTCTTACGTGATGACGTACACCGGACTAAAATAAGGAAGTTCATAGCCAGTAGCCAATAGGTGCCCTAGCGTGGCTTTTTGTCCGTCGGACTAGCACACAGACGAGCGGATTTCGGGGTCCGTCGTAGTTACGAAGTAAAGATTTGAAGCATGTTTCAAATCTAAAGTACGTCGGATTTGAGGCTAAAAAAGTATGTTGAAAGTCCGGAGAAGCCCACACACGATCGGATTACCAGCCAGCTTTAGTCCGTCAGCGTCCGTTGGACTTTTGTAGACGAAAAGTCCGACCGTGTGTACGCGGCATTATGCCGCGTACACACGGTCGGACTTTTCCATCTGGACTGGTCCAACAGACTTTCCAGAGAACTTTCGACTGACTTTTGACGGACTTCCGACGGACTTTTTAACGGACTTGCCTACATACGATCACACCAAAGTCCGACGGATTCGTACGTGATGACGTACACCGGACTAAAATAAGGAAGTTGATAGCCAGTAGCCAATAGCTGCCCTAGCGTCGGTTTTTGTCCGTCGGACTAGCATACAGACGAGCGGATTTCTGGGTCCGACGGAGTTACGACGTAAAGATTTGAAGCATGTTCCGAATCTAAAGTCCGTCAGATTTGCGACTTGAAAAGTCAGTTGAAGGTCCAGTGAAGCTAACACACGATCGGATTGTCCGCTGGTTTTGGTCCGTCGGCGTCCGTCGGACAAGTCCGGTCGAAAAGTCCGACCGTGTGTACACTGCATAAGACACAATTAACATGTCTAGATGTTCCCTATGGGAAAGCAAATCTTTACTTTTTGAGATTAGGTCCACTTTAATGTTTCCAATACTGATTGGGTCCACTGATCCACTATTGGAAAGTTACTGGGAACTGCGGCACGAACAAAAACACTGCATAATGCCACAATTGTACAGAACTGGTGATGGTACCAGGAATCAATGCACTGTTCTTTTATTTGGTACATATTCTGATCGGGGGGGGGGGGGGGTTGTAGAACGTTTCAAAGCACCAGCACAGACAATTAAAATACCGGTCCTGGTTTCTCTTCCTTAATACAATGTAATGCATGTATTGTATCATTAATAGTTTACCCACCTGCAGAGCCGCGCTCTGGAGTCGGTAGTATCGGTCGGAGGCGCTGGGAGCTGAGATTATCAGCAGTCTCTGCTTCTCAAAGAACTGATCCACAAATGCACCAGCTGAATTCACATTGACATTGATCCGCATAGCTGGAAAAAGAAGACCTGTACATTATGCAGGCATAGTACAGCTGTCCACAGTTATCAAAAGCTGGCTACAAAATTATGTAGGATCCTTTAGTAAGTTCAGGGTGAAATCATTCAGAAGGCAACCCAGGCAGGAGCCAAGGGGCCCTGTGGATGGTGGCCATCTACAACCTCCATGCACCTGCAGTAAACCAAAAGGATGTGCTATTGGGCCAAGCTTAACACCAGGTTGTTACTGCGCAATGGAGGGTTCACTTATAGGCAGTTTGTGTCTGGTGGGGTGGGCTGTACCATTACTGTACAAGAAGTTCAAAATGGATGGCTTCTCTGTTGTTTGATGGGGTAGGCCAGGCATGTCCAAAGTTCGGCCCGCGGGCCAAACGCAGCCCGTGTTCCGGACGGCCCGCCTGGTAATTTTGACATGTATATCTTTTGTGGCCCCCAACGAATCCCCGAGCGGCTGGGCCACAAAAGATATACATGCTGGGTGCCTTGGAGGGGACGGGGAGGAGGCGGGACGAGTGCCATACATACAGGAGTATTTCCTGTTTACACGGCGGCCTCTGTAAAAGGAGGTCCCGTCTCCTGCGCTGCCATTGGACGACTGTTCTGTCCATCATAGGAGGCGGGACTTTCTTTTAAATAGACCGCCGAGAAAACAGGAGTTCCTCCTGTATGTAATCTGTTGGCGCTTGTCCCGCCCCCCTCCCTGTGCCCTCCGAGGCTGCAGATGGGCATGAATCAGGCTGATGGCAATGGTGAGTCTGCATTCATGTCAATGGGGTGCTGCATTCATGACAGCGGGGTGCTGCATTCATGACAACGTGGGTGCTGCATTCATGACAACGTGGGTGCTGCATTCATGACAACGTGGGTGCTGCATTCATGACAAAATGGGTGCTGCATTCAGGTCAATGGGGTTGCTGAATTCAGGACAATGGGGTTGCTGAATTCAGGACAATGGGGTTACTAAATTCAGGACAATGGGGTTGCTGCATTCAGGACAATGGGGTTACTAAATTCAGGACAATGGGGTTGCTGCATTCAGGACAATGGGGGTGCTACATTCAGGACAATGGGGGTGCTACATTCATGGCAACGGGGTTTGCTGCATTCATGGCAACGGGGTTTGCTGCATTCATGGCAACATGGGGGCTGCATTCATGGCAAAGTGGGGTCTGCATTCATGGCAATGGTCAGGCTACCGATGGGCACCGATTAGGCTGCATTGATTGGCACTGACCCTTATTTTGCTTCATAGTTCTTTATTTAAAATTTAAGATTTTTCCTGAAACTTAAAGTGAAGGTGCGTGATATCAGCTGATAAATACAATATATATAACAACAAATAACAAGCCCAAGCTCATTTCTTCACCACACACAGCCACAAAGGCAGGAGAATTCTTGTTGGGCAGTGTATTAGTGCTCGGACAAACACACTTAAGCTGGCCATACACCTATAGATTATCTGCAGATTTTCTATGGTTAGATGGAAAAAGTGCAACAGATTTCTCCATGTTTGCTAAACTGTGTGGATGGAGAAATCTCCCACTTTTTCCATCTAACCATAGAAAATCTGCAGATAATCTATAGGTGTATGGCCAGCTTTAGATCGAATTTTAATGGTTCAAAGAATGACAGGCAAAATGGTCAGCCCTCACGAATGTTCACTTAATCAAATCTGGCCCTCTTTGAAAAAAGTTTGGACACCCCTGGGGTAGACCCTACACATACAGACAGTTCGAATTGGATAGCTTCTCTGGTGTGATGGGGTGGACCATATCTGTACAGACAGTTCAAATTGGATGGCTTCTCTGGTGTCTGATGGGGTAGACCATACCAATAGAGACAGATCAAATTGGATGGCTTCTCTCGTATCTGATGGGGTTGAGCATACCAGAACAGACAGTTCAAACTGGATGGCTTCTTTGTTGTCTGATGATATGAACCATACCGGTACAGACAGTTCAGATTGGATGGCTTCTCTGGTGTTTGATGGGGTGGACTATACTAACATAAGAAGTTCAAAATGGATGGCTTTTCTGGTCTCTGATGGGGATGAGCCTACCAGTAAAGACTAATCAAATTTGATGGCTTCTCTGGTGCCTGATGGGGTAGTAGACTATATCAATACAGACAGTTCAAATTGCATGACGTCTTTGGTATCTGATGGGGTGGACCACATAACAATAGACAGTTTAAACTGGATAGCTTTTTTGTTATCTGTTGGTGTACCATCATACCAGTGCAGACTGTTCAAATTGGGTGGCTTTTCTGGTATCTAAGGGTGTGGGCTAAATCTGTACAGGCAGCTCAAATTGGATGGCTTCTTTGATATCTGATGGGGTGGATGATACCAGAACAGACCATTGAAACTGGGTGGCTTTTTTGTTGTCTGATGGTAGGGACCACACTAGTACAGACAGTTCAAATCGAATGGCTTCTCTGGTGTCTGATGGGGTGGACCCAGGGGCGGACTGACCAGTCGGTCCAATCGGACATGGACCGAGGGCCCGGCCACTAAAGGGGGCCCGCCAGTGCCACCTGCTGGAGCCTTTAGGGCCGGAGATCATCTTTTCGGGCCCGCACGGGCCCCAGCGCTGCCTCGGAGGGTAAGGGGGAGGAGGGCAGGCGCCGCCGGATTACATAGAGCGGGGATCTCCCGCTTACCGATGTCATCCGAATGTCCCGCCTCCTTTGATAAATATCTCACTGACTGGTCCAATGCCGGGACGTGTGATGTCTAACAAAGGAGGCGGGACATCCGATGACAGTGGTCACCAGGTGTCACCAGGGAGTTACCCGCTCTGTGTGATCCGGCGGCTATTCCCTATGCACTGATCAGGCTGCCTAGAGGGGGGAGCGGGCACTCTGAGGCTGCATAGAGGGGGGAGGGGGCACTCTGAGGCTGCATGGAGGGGGCACTCTGTGGCTGCATGGAGGGGGCACTCTGAGGCTGCATGGAGGGGGCACTCTGAGGCTGCATGGAGGGGGCACTCTGAGGCTGCATGGAGGGGGCACTCTGAGGCTGCATGGAGGGGGCACTCTGAGGCTGCATGGAGGGAGCACTCTGAGGTTCCATGGAGGGGGCACTCTGAGGCTGCATGGAGGGAGCACTCTGAGGCTGCATGGAGGGGGCACTCTGGTGAGGCTGCATGGAGGGGGCACTCTGGTGAGGCTGCATGGAGGGGGCACTCTGGTGAGGCTGCATGGAGGGGGCACTCTGGTGAGGCTGCATGGAGGGGGCACTCTGGTGAGGCTGCATGGAGGGGGCACTCTGGTGAGGCTGCATGGAGGGGGCACTCTAGGTGAGGCTGCATGGAGGGGGCACTCTGGTGAGGCTGCATGGAGGGGGCACTCTAGGTGAGGCTGCATGGAGGGGGCACTCTAGGTGAGGCTGCATGGAGGGGGCACTCTAGGTGAGGCTGCATGGAGGGGGCACTCTAGGTGAGGCTGCATGGAGGGGGCACTCTAGGTGAGGCTGCATGGAGGGGGCACTCTGGTGAGGCTGCATGGAGGGGGCACTCTGGTGAGGCTGCATGGAGGGGGCACTCTGGTGAGAAGGCACTCTGGTGAGGCTGCATGGAGGGGGCACTCTGGTGAGGCTGCATGGAGGGGGCACTCTGGTGAGGCTGCATGGAGGGGGCACTCTAGGTGAGGCTGCATGGAGGGGGCACTCTAGGTGAGGCTGCATGGAGGGGGCACTCTAGGTGAGGCTGCATGGAGGGGGCACTCTAGGTGAGGCTGCATGGAGGGGGCACTCTGGTGAGGCTGCATGGAGGGGGCACTCTGGTGAGGCTGCATGGAGGGGGCACTCTGGTGAGAAGGCACTCTGGTGAGGCTGCATGGAGGGAGCACTCTGGTGAGGCTGCATGGAGGGGGCACTCTGGTGAGGCTGCATGGAGGGGGCACTCTGGTGAGGCTGCATGGAGGGGGCACTCTGGTGAGGCTGCATGGAGGGGGCACTCTGGTGAGGCTGCATGGAGGGGCACACTGGTAAAACTGTATTGAGGCTGCATTGAGGGGCACTGGTGAGGCTGCATTAAGGGGCACTGGTGAGGCTGCATTGATGGGCACTTTTCAGGTTGCATTAATGGGCACTGATCAGGCTGTATTCATGGGCACTGGTGAAGCTGCATTCATGGTGAGGCTGCACTGATTGGCACTGGTGAGGCTGCACTGATTAATACTGGTGAGGCTGCATTGATGGGTACTGATGAGGGCTTTTTCTAACATAGACTCTCAAATGGGCACAGAGAGGACCCGCACACGCAGGCAACGTCATTATGTGTTGCGCCACGTGTCTCTGCGCACAGGGCCTGCTGCAAAACCTTCTAGATCTACCGTCCTGGATAGGGCAAAGGTCACCACTTCCCTCCAAGTACCTCCCTCACCTCGGCAAACAGTTCCCAAAATGGCAGAAGAGGGGAGGACACACCAGCCAGCCAACCACTCACGGTGACCCACCCACAGTGGGGCCAGGGTGCGTGCCACCCAACCACCCAAGGTGACCCACCCACAGCAAGGCCAGGGTACCAGCCACCCACCCACAGTGACCCACCCACACCAGGGAGCCAGCCAGCCACCCACAGGAGCCAGCCACAGAGGATGCGGGAGCCAGCCAACCACAGAGGATGTGGGAACCAGCTAGCCACAGAGGATGCGGGAACCAGCCACAGCTACAGTACACATAGTTAAGGTAAGAAGAGCTCTACACAGTGCCAATTTTATTTCTACTTTGTGAGAGGTTGGGGCAGGGGTGAGAGTCATGGCACAAGGAGGGGGTCCTATGAGGACCAGAGTGAATGAAGTTGTTCACTGTACACTCTGTTAGAAAGAGGCCCCCCTCCAGTTCCCATTATACTCCTTTGTAGTCTCTAATAGGTCCTGGAGGGGGGTCTCTCTCTCTAACAGAGATTCTCTAATGGACACTGTTAGAGAGAGACCCCCCTCCAGGTCCCATAAAAAAAAAGGCAGAAGTTGTACTTTGTGCAAAATGTAGGGGCGAGGTCAGGGGCAGGCCATGGGCGGGGTTAGGGTGAGTCATGGGCGGGGCCTGACAGGGGGCCCTTGCTTTATTTGGTCCGGGGGCCCTGAGTGTTGTCAGTCCGCCCCTGGGTGGACCATATCAGTACAGACAGTTTAAATCTGTATTACTTCTCTTTCCTTATTTCATTCCTCACCAGGGCTGGACTGGGACAAAAATGTGGCCCTGGACTTCATCCAGACCGGCCCAGGGCACAACACATCAGGGCACAGTACATCAGGCCACATCAGGGTACAGAGCCCAGCACATCAGGGCACAACACATCAGGGCACAGCACATCAGGCCACATCAGGGTACAGAGCCCAGCACATCAGGGCACAAGGCACATCAGGGCACAGCACATCAGGGTACAGCACATCAGGGTACAGGGCACAGCACATCAGGGTACAGGGCACAGCACATCAGGGTACAGGGCACAGCACATCAGCGTACAGGGCACAACATATCAAGGTACAGTGCCCAGTACATCAGCGTACAGGGCACAACATATCAGGGTACAGTGCCCAGCACATCAGCGTACAGGGCACAACATATCAAGGTACAGTGCCCAGTACATCAGCGTACAGGGCACAACATATCAAGGTACAGTGCCCAGTACATCAGCGTACAGGGCACAACATATCAGGGTACAGTGCCCAGCACATCAGCGTACAGGGCACAACATATCAGGGTACAGTGCCCAGTACATCAGCGTACAGGGCACAACATATCAGGGTACAGTGCCCAGTACATCAGCGTACAGGGCACAACATATCAGGGTACAGTGCACAGCACATCAGGGTACAGAGCCCAGCACATCAGCTAATAGGGCACAACACATCAGGGCACAGTACATTAGGGTATAGCACATCAGGGCACAGAACATCAGAGCACACGACATTGAGGCACAGCACACCGGGGCACAGGACATCAGGGCACAGGACATCAGGGCAAAGCACATCGGGGCACAAGGCACATCAGGGCATAGGACATCGGGGCACAGCACATCCGGGCACATAGCACATCAGGGCGCATCAGGGCACATAGCACATCAGGGCACGGGGCACATTGGAGCACATAGCACATTAGGGCACGGGGCACATCAGGGCACGGGGCACATCAGGGCACATGGCACATCATGGCACATCAGGGCACATGGCACATCAGGGCACGGGGCACATCAGGCCACATGGCACATCAGGGCACGGGGCACATCAGGGCACATTATGGCACATCAGGGCACATGGCACATCAGGGCACGGGGCACATCAGGCCACATGGCACATCAGGGCACGGGCACATGGCACATCAGGGCACAGGGCACATCAGGGCACGGGGCACATTATGTCACATCAGGGCACATGATGGGGCACATGGCACATTATGGTGCACATCGCACATCAGGGCATGGGGCACATCAGGCCACATGGTACATCAGGGCACATAGCACATCAGGGCACGGGGCACATGGCACATCAGGGCACATGATGGGGCACATTATGGGGCACATGGCACATCAGGCCACATGGCACATTAGGGCACGGGGCACATGGCACATCAGGGCACATTATGGCACATCAGGGCACATGATGGGGCACATCAGGGCACATTATGGGGCACATTAGGGCACATCAGGCTACATGGCACATTAGGGCACGTGGCACATGGCACATCAGGGCACGGGGCACATCAGGGCACATAGCACATTAGGGCACATCAGGCTACATGGCACATTAGGGCACGTGGCACATCGGGGCACATCAGGGCATGGGGCACATCAGGGCTCTGGGCACATGATGGGGCACATAGCACATCGGGGCACATGATGGGGAACATAGCACATCGGGGCACATGATGGGGCACGTAGCACATCGGGGCACATGATGGGGCACATAGCGGGGCACATGATGGGGCACATAGCACATCGGGGCACATGATGGGGAACATAGCAAATCGGGGCACATAATGGGGAACATAGCACATCGGGGCACATAATGGAGAACATAGCACATCGGGGCACATGATGGGGCACATGATGGGGCACATAGCGGGGCACATGATGGGGCACATGATGGGGCACATAGCGGGGCACATGATGGGGCACATAATGGGGCACATAGCGGGGCACATGATGGGGCACATGATGGGGCACGTAGCAGGGCACATAATGGGGCACATAGCGGGGCACATGATGGGGCACATGATGGGGCACATAGCAGGGCACATAGCAGGGCACATAATGGGGCAGATAGCGGGGCACATAGCGGGGCACATCATGGGGCACATAGCACATCATGGCACGGGGCACATTGGGGCACATAGCACATTAGGGCACGGGGCACATCAGGGCACATGGCACATCATGGCACATCAGGGCACATGGCACATCAGGGCACGGGGCACATCAGGCCACATGGCACATCAGGGCACGGGGCACATCAGGGCACATTATGGCACATCAGGGCACATGGCACATCAGGGCACGGGGCACATCAGGCCACATGGCACATCAGGGCACGGGGCACATGGCACATCAGGGCACAGGGCACATCAGGGCACAGGGCACATTATGGCACATGATGGGGCACATGGCACATTATGGTGCACATCGCACATCAGGGCATGGGGCACATCAGGCCACATGGTACATCAGGGCACATAGCACATCAGGGCACGGGGCACATGGCACATCAGGGCACATGATGGGGCACATTATGGGGCACATGGCACATCAGGCCACATGGCACATTAGGGCACGGGGCACATGGCACATCAGGGCACATTATGGCACATGATGGGGCACATTAGGGCACATCAGGCTACATGGCACATTAGGGCACGTACCACATGGCACATCAGGGCACGGGGCACATCAGGGCACATAGCACATTAGGGCACATCAGGCTACATGGCACATCAGGGCATGGGGCACATCAGGGCTCTGGGCACATGATGGGGCACATAGCACATCGGGGCACATGATGGGGAACATAGCACATCGGGGCACATGATGGGGAACATAGCACATCGGGGCACATGATGGGGCACGTAGCACATCGGGGCACATTATGGGGCACATAGCGGGGCACATGATGGGGCACATAGCACATCGGGGCACATGATGGGGAACATAGCACATCGGGGCACATAATGGGGAACATAGCACATCGGGGCACATAATGGGGAACATAGCACATCGGGGCACATGATGGGGCACATGATGGGGCACATAGCGGGGCACATGATGGGGCACATAGCGGGGCACATGATGGGGCACATAGCAGGGCACATAGCGGGGCACATGATAGGGCACATAGCAGGGCACATAGCGGGGCACATGATGGGGCACATAGCGGGGCACATAATGGGGCACATAGCGGGGCACATGATGGGGCACATAGCGGGGCACATGATGGGGCACATGATGGGGCACATAGCAGGGCACATAATGGGGCACATAGCGGGGCACATGATGGGGCACATAGCACATCATCAGGGCACATTGTGGGATCTTACTAGCCAGCATGCAGAGTAGCGCAGGGAGCTTCTGTAGTAATAAGTTCTCTCTCGTGTCATCACGCTGTTCTCCGGCGGCCCCGCCCCCTCCTCTCTTCTTGTCTATACCAGATGATCTTACAAGCCAATTAGTATAGACGAGGAGAGGAGGGGGCGGGGCCGCCGGAGAACAGCGTGATGACACGAGAGAGAACTTATTACTACAGAAGCTCCCTGCGCTACTCTGCATGCTGGCTAATCTCGATCTACCCGTCAGGCGCCAGCTGTTGGCGGTTGACGGGTAGATCGCCGGGCACCGCAGATGTAAAGTGAAAGTGAGACTGGCCCAGACTGAGCCATCGGCCCACCGGGAATCTCCCGGTAGTCCCGATGGCCAGTCCATCCCTGTTCCTCACCAATGTCAGTCAAAGGGATCGGTGCAAAGCCACAACCTTACCTAGAGTTCCATTCTGTGTAAGGTCGAGGTACTTTACGGCAGTGGTTCTCAACCTCAGTCCTCAAGTATCCCCAAACAGGCCAGGTTTTGTGAATTTCTCTTAGATAAAATAGCTGTCCAAAATACCAAGCCATTGGGTCTGATTTAAAGCACCTGTGCAAGATAAAGGAAAACCTGCAAATATAGCCTGTTGGGGGTACTTGAGGACTGAGGTTGAGAACCACTGCTCTACCAACTCCACCTTGTCCAATCAGAGAATGGATTACATTTACTGAGAAAATGCAAATCATTATCTGAATGGAACATGTGCCCAGTGGTTGTGTTCAGAATGCAGGAGGGCAACTGGTCAGTACGGGACCTGGATGCTAGTTGAGATCAGCTGGAGAACAGCTCCCAGGGGGGTCCCACAAGTTATTGTATATGTATAGTTACATTGGTCCAAGCCAAACCGTAGCTATGTAAAAATATCCACATGTGGAATTTTTCTTTAACTCTTGGATAATCAAATTAATGTTCTGAAAATTACAAGTTTCTTATTCAATTCCACAGGTGGAAGACCAGTTTAAGAACTTAGAGAGCCGATTAGATTCTTAATAATACGGAGTGAATAGGACAGCTTTGAATTTTGCACAGGATCAACAGGCATTTTTTTTTTTTGCACTTATTGCGCAGGTATTACAAAATTATTTGAATGTATAGAAGTACCTGAAATAAATAAATAAATAAATAAATAAAATGTTTTACATAACAGAAAATTGGCAATAGCAATATGTCCTTTTACATTGCAAACTCATGTCCCTATATTATACGCCATATATTGGATGGAAAAAAACAATTCATAAAACCTCTAATGGCATGACTTAAAAACATTAATCTTATCTGATCTGCTCTATAAACATTGCCGCTAATCCCGCAAAAAGCTGTGATAATAACAAAAATGGAAGCACAGCCCTACACTGGATATGCCATTACTGCGACCCCCCTGGGGGATTAGGTGGACAGCTGGATGTGGCACTTCAAATATAAATTGCATTGTTGGATCTGAAGTACCACGATTTGTTAACCGCTATCCTCATTCCAGCCCAGCATGTAATTCCCAGCAATCCCAGAAGATGACAGCACCTGCTGGAGAAGGGGCTGCTGTTAGAAATCATGGGGCCTCCTACAGTCCACCTTAAATCTCCCCATCCTGAAAATATCAAAACGATATTTTCACTAAAAATACATTAAAATCATTATTAGCGGACAGACATATAAAATTCCTGCTAAATCCAAAAGATAAAACTGTATTGAGTTAACCCCTTCCCGATCGCCGATATACGTCAGCAGAATGGCCTGGGTGGTCAAAAGGGCGTACAGGTACGTCCCCTTTAAGATGCGGCATTGTGGGCGCGCGTGCGCCCGCCGAGTGCTCCGTGACCGTGGGTCCCGTGGACTCGAATGTCCGCTGGGTGCCCGCGATCGTGTCACGGAGCGGAAGAACAGGGAGATGCCTTTGTAAACAAGGCATTTCCCCTTTCTGCCTAGTGACATGACAGAGATCTACTGCTCCCTGTGATCGGGAGCAGTGATCGCTGTCATGTGAGTGGAAGCCCATCCCCCCCACAGTTAGAATCCCTCGCTAGAACACACTTAACAACCTTCATCGCCCCCTAGTGTTTAACCCCTTCCCTGCCAGTGTCATTTACACCGTAATCGGTGCATTTTTATAGCACTGATCGCTGTATAAATAAAAATGGTCCCAAAATAGTGTCAAAAGTGTCCGCCATAATGTCACAGTCATGATAAAAATCGCAGATCGCCACCATTACTAATAAAAAAAAAATTATAACAAAAATGACATAAAACTATCCCCTATTTTGTAGACGCTAAAACTTTTGCGCAAACCGATCAATATCCGCTTATGGCGATTTTTTTTTTTACCAAAAATATGTAGAAGAATACATTAATATTTTTTTTTATATATTTTTTGGGGGATATTTATTATAGCAAAAAGTAAAAAATATTGCTTTTTTTTTTCAAAATTGTCGCTCTTTTTTTGTTTATAGCGCAAAAAATAAAAACCGCAGAGGTGATCAAATACCACCAAAAGAAAGCTCTATTTGTGGGGAAAAAAGGACATCAATTTTATTTTGGTACAACATCGCACGACCGCGCAATTGTCAGGTAAAGTGACACAGTGCCGGATCGCAAAAAGTGCTCTGGTCAGGAAGGGGGTAAATCCTTCCAGGGCTGAAGTGGTTAAAGAATAAAGTTCTGTGTGTAAATGAAGTATTGGGGCTCATTAACATAGGTGTTGTGGCCTGAACAGTGTGAATCAGTCTTTTTTTTTTTTTATGTGGCTATTGCTGTGTGCATGTGACTATGATAGCAGCTGTATGAACACAGCCACAGGTCCTAATTTGACAGGCTTATGAGTGCAAGTGTACGCCCCCAAACACTGACAGTGTGTATTCGGGGTAGAGTTGCCACCTCATCCCTTTAAACCCGAACACCTTAGAATTACACAGGTTCTGAGGCTAATTAAATGCAGATAAGGCACCAAATGAGTTTAATTACCACATTAATCAGACACAGAACCTGTATAATTAATATGTGTTCGGGTTTAAAGGGATGAGGTGGCAACCATAATTCGGGGCCACTCACCCACACCTGCACACCAATCAAATTAGGACCCGTGATTGTGTTAATGCAGCGGCTGCATCCTCATACAGCGACTGGCGGCTCCAGCCACACAATTTGCTCATTCACAGTGTATCAGCCAGAGAACCCATGTCAATGAGCCCTTCATTTTTTTATTAAAATGATTTTTTACATTTTTTCTTTTTATTATTTTTTACAATTTTTTAAATGATCTTTTACAATTTATTATTTTTTAAATGAATTTTTATATTTTTAAATTACTACATTTTTAAATGATTTTACAAATTAACAGTTTTTTTTTTAATTGTTTTACTATTTTTTTATATTTTTCTAAATGATTTTTTATCATTTTTTACAATTAATTTTTACAAATTTTTAAAATAAATTTTTACATTTTTTTTTTACATTTTTTTTACAGTTTGTTATTTTTTATATTTTTTTAAATTATTCTTTTACATTATTTTTACAACGCTGTTGGAGGGCTTGGGTCAAATACCAGGGGTCTAGACCCCTGACATCTCACCTTAGGGACAGAGAAAGGAATTGAGGACACAGATTCTTCAATTCCTTTCTGTGCAGCCTCAGCTATACTGCAAATGAACGAACAGGAGACAGAGGCTCCTGTTCCTTCATAAATTGAAGCATAGTAAACACGGTTTACTATGCTTAATTTATTAATGAACACAGTGAGTGATCGATCACTCACTGTGTTCATTCACTAAAGAAAAGGACCTCTCCCTCCAGCAGCTGAAAGCCGGTTTCTCCCCCTTTCCTTCCCATCGGCTTTCAGTTGCAATTTGCAGCAGTCAGGAAAAGCCCACATCATTGTCCACAGGGCTGCTGATAAGGGGACCCGGGCACACAGTGGGCCCAGACAGCAGGGGGAATCGGATGTGGGCCAGACAGGGAGGATGTTTGGTACTGCGGCAAATACAGGAACGATAGCCTGTGAGGCTCTCTGCAGCAGCTAAAAGCCGGTTTCTCCCCCTTTCCTTCCCACCGGCTTTCAGCTGCTGCAGAGAGCCACTCAGGCTATCGTTCCTGTATTTGCCGCAGTACCAATCATCCTCCCTGTCTGGCCCACATCTGATTCCCCCTGCTGTCTGGGCCCACTGTGTGCCCGGGTCCCCATATAGGGGGACAGGTGGTACCCCCTTATCAGCAGCCCTGTGGACGAGGACGTGGGCTTTTCCTGAGTGCTGCAATTTCAGCATTGCTACAAATTGGCGTTAATCGAGGGTTACAAACTGTAAGTCACATCTTACCAAGTTATTATCTGATCACATGTGCAACATCATGGCAGTTACAGATGAAAGGGGGGGGGGGGGGGGAGATGGCAGCTTCCTTGGCTGAAAAGGAGAGTTTAGTTCCACTTTAGGTGTGAGGGAGATGGTGAGATGGTGAGATGGTAAGGGATGGGTGATGGTTGGAGAGGAAGGTATGGGTACTTACAGCCAGATTTAGCCTAAAGGTCCACACCTAAATGCCCATTGTTGGGTTTCTGAAAAGTAACGTGCCTCTAGGAGGGGGAATAGTGTTGTAGAAAGTGTACAACTTAGAGACCAACGATTGCGTAGAGTACTTACGGGTACAAGTAGCTAGTGTTCCGGCCCACTGCCCGCTGAACTGGCACACTCTGAGCGCCGGCCCCTGGCGTTCATAGCTTCCTTCACAGTGATACTCGCAGGTGGATCCATAATTATTTCCGGCACCACTACAGGTAATGTAGCCATGGAGCGGAGGAGTGAGTACCGGGCATCTCTTCACTGCGGGACAAAGAAAGCCACAGAGCTGACAATTATAATATTCTTTGTACTCGTTTTAGGACCTTATTGTTACTTGCATTATATACACTGTATTACCAAAAGTATTGGGACGCCTGCCTTTACACGCACATGAACTTTAATGGCACCCCAGTCTTAGTCCGTAGGGTTCAATATTCAAGATGAGGGTTCACATTAAAATGTTGGGTGTATAAGTGATGGGGGCGGGTCTTAGTAATGAGGGCTGTATCAAAATGAAGTCCACTTTTCAGCCTTCCAAGGTAATATAAATCCTGTATAATAATAATAATAACAATATTATAAGGGGCAATAAGTTATGCCTTCATTTAGAGGCACATAAACTTTAATGGCATCCCAGTCTTAGTCCGTAGGGTTCAATATTGAGTTGGCCCACCCTTTGCAGCTATAACAGCTTCAACTCTTCTGGGAAGGCCGTCCACAAGGTTTAGGAGTGTGTCTATGGGAATGTTTGACCGTTCTTCCAGAAGAGCACTTGTGAGGTCAGGCACTGATGTTGGATGAAAAGGCCTGGCTCGCAGTCAACATTCTAATTCATCTCAAAGGTTTTTTTATCAGGTTGAGGTCAGGACTCTGTGCAGGCCAGTCAAGTTCCTTCACCCCCAAACTCGCTCATCTATGTCTTTATGGACCTTGCTTTGTGCACTGGTGCGCAGTCATATTGGAACAGGAAGGGGTCATCCCCAAACTGTCCCCACAAAGTTGGGAGCATGAAATTGTCCAAAATGTCTTGGTATGCTGACACCTTGAGCCCAGGTTCACACTATAATGCACTGCGGACCGCACAGGAGCGCTGTGCGTCCCTGTTCACCGTTTCAGGGACGAATCAGGGCCGATTCTATGCCTGAATTCGGCCCTGAAACGCAGCCAAAGACGCACAGCGTTTTTGTGCAGTGCGCACCGCAGCCGCCCCGGAGATATGTGAACCGGCTCCATAGGGAGCCAGTCACATTCTCCTGCTATGCGAATTAGATGTGCGGAAACGCACATCTAATTCGCATTGGTGTGAACCCGGGCTAAGAGTTCTCTTTATTGGAACTAAAGGGCCAAGTCCAACCCCTGAAAAACAACCCCACACCATAATCCCCCCCTCCACCAAATTATTTGGACCAGTGCACAAAGCAAGGTCCATAAAGACATGGATGAGCGAGTTTGGGGTGGAGGAACTTGACTGGCCTGCACAGAGTCCTGACCTCAACCCGATAGAATACCTTTGGGGTCAATTAGAGCGGAGACTGCGAGCCAGGCCTTCTCATCCAACATCAGTGCCCGACCTCACAAATGTGCTTCTGGAAGAATGGTCAAACGTTCCCATAGACACACTCCTAAACCTTGTGGACAGCCTTCCCAGAAGAGTTGAAGCTGTTATAGCTGCAAAGGGTGGGCCAACTCAATATTGAACCCTACAGACTAAGACTGGGATGCCATTATAGTTTATGTGCCTGTAAATGCAGGCATTACTTATAATAAATATAATATTATTATTATTATACAGGAATTATATTACCTTGGAAGGCAGAGAAGTGGACTTCATTTTGATACAGCCCTCATTACTTAGACCCGCCCCCATCACTGATACACTCTTTGTTGTTAATGCAACATTTAATGTGAACCTTCATCTTGTAAATGAACCCATTCAGTTTATAATAAAAAAATGAAAGGCAAAATATTTGTGTGTATATAAAACATTTTTTTCTCTTGTTTTTTATAAGTGATAACTTCTGTTCTCAGACTCAAAAGGAGCTAGGAGAGGAGATACAGCATCACACTGATCTTCCCTGTGAATGGTTGTGCAAGGGGGGGGGGGGGGGGGATCAGGACAAATGTGATGAGTTCCCAGCCTGTATTTAAGTACGGCGTCGCACGGCCGTGCAAGTATCAGTTAAAGTAGCGCAGTGCCATATCGCAAAAAAATTTAATATACTGCAGCTTACCAGTTCCTACATATGATGGCTGCATTAGTGTTCTCTTTTTTTTTTTCAGCTTGTTGTCCTTTATTTTCTCCTGGTGATCCTGTCAGTAACACATTTCATGTCCTAGGATGACAACGTACAACCACCATACTCTACCTGTGAAGGAGCAAGGAAGGACTGCAGAATATCTCCCCCTCTCCTCATTGCATAGGATGGGGAGAGGTCTTCTGTAGTCAACAGTTGTGAACACGGCATGGGTGATAACACAGGGTGCACAGGACATTGGCGCGCCCCAGGACAGTACTGGATTTCTGGCAGGATCAACAGTTCATCTTTGCACTTATTGGACAGACGTCACAAAATGCTTTCACAGGTATGTTTGACAGAGCAAAAGAGAGCAATTAAGAGAAGGTCATTGTTAGGGTTTACATGCACTTTAAGTCAATCCCCCCCCCACCGGATTCAATTACGTTTTGCAGTTATAGGGTTAGCAAGACCACCAGATAAGTAGCCCCTTAGGACAGAAGTGAGCAGTGGAAGTTTATTCCCTTCTCTCAAGGAGGGAAAAAAAATGGAAAAGTATCAGACGTCCCTGGGTGGGCTTGAACCACCAACCTTTCGGTTAACAGCCGAACGCGCTAACCGATTGCGCCACAGAGACCTGTGTTCAGCTTGGGCTGTGCATTCTGTTTACAAAGCTCAGCATCCCATTGGTCCTATTTATTGTCAAGGTTTGGGTGGAATGTCCAAACATTTCTATTCATTCTTAAAATTAATAATGCAATTTTATTACTGTACCTACATTAGTTTAAATAATGTTACACCTACTACATATGATTTTAAAAATAGTATTTTGTAAAGCACCTAGCAAACTGTTGGTGCTATATAAATCCTGAATATTATTATTATTATTATTATTATTATTATTAATAATAATAATAATGATAATAATAATAAAAATTAAGGCACTTATCAAACTGTTTGTGCTATATAAATCCTGAATAATAATAATAATAATAATAATGAAGCACTTGGCAAACTGTTAGCACTATATACATCCTGAAAAACAATAATGATAATAATAATAATAATTAATAATAATAATAATAATAAAGCACTTAGCAAACTGTTGGTGCTATATAAATCCTGAATATGAATAATAATAAAAATAAAGCACTTATCAAACTGTTTGTGCTATATAAATCCTGAATAATAATAATATTATTATTATTATTATTCAGGATTTATATAGCACCAACAGTTTTCTAAGTGCTTTATTATTATTATTATTATTATCATTATTGTTTTTCAGGATGTATATAGTACCAACAGTTTGCCAAGTGCTTTATTATTATTATTATTATTATTATTATTATTATTAATAATAATAATAATAATAATAATAATAAAGCACTTGGCAAACTGTTGGTACTATATACATCCTGAAAAACAATAATGATAATAATAATAATAATAATAATAATAATAATAATAATGCACTTAGAAAACTGTTGGTGCTATATAAATCCTGAATAATAATAATAATAATAATAATAATAATAAAAAACAAATAAAGCATTTATCAAACTGTTTGTGCTATATAAATCCTGAATAATAATAATAATAATAATAATAATAATAATAATAATAATAAAAAAGCACTTGGCAAACTGTTGGTACTATATACATCTTGAAAAACAATAATGATAATAATAATAATAATAATAATAATAATGCACTTAGAAAACTGTTGGTGCTATATAAATCCTGAATATGAATAATAATAATAATAATAAAAATAAAGCACTTATCAAACTGTTTGTGCTATATAAATCATGAATAATAATAATAAAGCACTTGGCAAACTGTTGGTACTATATACATCCTGAATAACAATAATGATAATAATAATAGTAATAAAGCACTTTCAGTGTTATATAGCGTACACACGATCGGACTTTCCGCCAAACTTGGCTCAAACTTGTCTTGCATACACACGGTCACATAAATGTTGGCCAACAGTTCAGAACGCGGGAACGCGGTGACGTACAAGACGCACGACGACCTGAGAAAAAGGAAATTCAATAGCCAGTGCGGCTCGCTTGATTCCGAGCATGCATGAACTTTTGTGCAACGGAATTGTGTACACACCATCGGACTTTCCGACAACAAAGTTTTGTTGGCGGAAAATTCGAGAACCTACTAAGAAACATTTGTTGGCGGAAATTCCGACAGCAAATGTCCGATGGAGCATACACAAGGTCGGACTTTCCGACAACAAGCTCACATCCAACTTTTCCCGTTGGAAGATCCGGCCGTGTGTACGCGGCATTAGGGTGGACTTCCCCTTTAACACATCTAACATCTTCCAGCGCTGCTGGTATTAAGCCCCGTACACACGATCGGATTTTCGGCAGGGAATTGTCTGTTGACAGACTGTTTGCCTAAAATCCGATCGTTAGTACGCTCCATCAGACAATTGTTGTCCAACTTTCCGCCAACAAATGTTGGATGGCAGTAAAATTTCAGGCAGTAAAGTAAATTTTCGACGGACAACGGTCTGTTGTCAGATTTTTGCATTTCGTCAGTACACAAGTCCGTCACACAAAAGTCCAAAGTACAAACACGCATGCTCGGAATCAATGCTCACCGACAATAGCAGAAGGCGCCCAAAGGGTGGCGCTCAAGAGCTGAAATTTCACGTAGTACGTCACTACGTTCGTGTTTGTTGGCCAACAATTGTGTACCGTTTGTATGCGAGACAAGTTCCTGGCACACGCCCTCCAGACATAAGTCTGACGCTCTGTTGGCCAACAATCCAATCGTGTGTACGAGGCTTTAAAGTATAACAAAAGGCAAAACTTTTTTTTTTGTTTTGGATAGAGTAGAGAGGGATTAGAACACCTGTCTGTGTCCCCATTAGGGAGATTTTTCCTCTCTATTTGTCCTGTTTACTGTTATCATCAAAAGTGAAAGTGAATCCCAAATGTTGGGTTGTCACCAGCACAGGAATAGAGAAGAATTCTCCCAATGGGGACACTAGTTACCCCCCATTTTACTCTATCCCAAATGAAAAAAAACACAATTTTGCCTTTAGTTCTACTTTAACAGCAGCAGCTGCGAGTGTGAAGGATGTGCGCTGTTGCCCCACCCCCTCTCTTTCTGCCCACCTCCTCCATTCACAGAATGCATACTATTCTTTCTCATAACTCTAAGTGCTCTGTGAATAGAGGATTGGTAGATCAATGACAGGATCAGCACCCTCCAATCATAGAACACTTTGTATCTGTGGACAGCCTCCAGGCTCAGGGATGTCCAATCAGTCTAACCTAAATATCTGTATCCAATCAGTAGGCCCTTGAACTACACAGTTGTTAGCAGATCTAAATATGATTGTAACGTGTGTTGAGCTTAACCACTTCAGCCCCGGAACATTTTACCCCCTTCCTGACCAGAGCACTTTTTACAATTCGGCACTGCGTCGCTTTAACTGCTAATTGCGCGGTCATGCAATGCTGTACCCAAATGAAATTTGCGTCCTTTTCTTCCCACAAATAGAGCTTTCTTTTGATGGTATTTGATCACCTCTGCCATTTTTATTTTTTGCGCTATAAACGGAAAAGGACCGAAAATTTTGAAAAAAAATGATATTTTCTACTTTTTGTTATTAAAAAAATCCAATAAACTAAATTTTAGTCATACATTTAGGCCAAAATGTATTCGGCCACATGTCTTTGGTAAAAAAAATGTCAATAAGCGTATATTTATTGGTTTGCGCAAAAGTTATAGCGTCTACAAACTAGGGTACATTTTCTGTAATTTACACAGCTTTTAGTTTATGACTGCCTATGTCATTTCTTGAGGTGCTAAAATGGCAGGGCAGTACAAAACCCCCACAAATGACCCCATTTTGGAAAGTAGACACCCCAAGGAAATTGCTGAGAGGCATGTTGAACCCATTGAATATTTATTTTTTCTGTCCCAAGTGATTGAATAATGACAAAAAAAAAAAAAAAATTTACAAAAAGTTGTCACTAAATGATATATTGCTCACACAGGCCATGGGCATATGTGGAATTGCACCCCAAAATACATTTAGCTGCTTCTCCTGAGTATGGGGATACCACATGTGTGGGACTTTTTGGGAGCCTAGCCGCGTACGGGGCCCCGAAAACCAAGCACCGCCTTCAGGATTTCTAAGGGCATAAATTTTTGATTTCACGCCTCACTACCTATCACAGTTTTGAAGGCCATAAAATGCCCAGGTGGCACAAAACCCCCCCAAATGACCCCATTTTGGAAAGTAGACACCCCAAGCTATTTGCTGAGAGGCATGGTGAGTATTTTGCAGCTCTCATTTGTTTTTGAAAATGAAGAAAGACCAGAAAAAAAAAATTTTTTTTCTTTTTTCAATTTTCAAAACTTTGTGACAAAAAGTGAGGTCTGCAAAATACTCACTATACCTCTCAGCAAATAGCTTGGGGTGTCTACTTTCCAAAATGGGGTCATTTTGGGGGGTTTTGTGCCACCTGGGCATTCCATGGCCTCCGAAACTGTGATAGGCAGTGAAGAGTGAAATCAAAAATTTACGCCCTTAGAAAGCCTGAAGGCGGTGCTTGGTTTTCGGGGTCCCGTGCGCAGCTAGGCTCCCAAAAAGTCTCACACATGTGGTATCCCCGTACTCAGGAGAAGCAGCAGAATGTATTTTGGGGTGTAATTTCACATATCCCCATGGCATGTTTGAGCAATATATCATTTAGTGACAACTTTGTGCAAAAAAAAAAAAAAAAAATTTGTCTCTTTCCCGCAACTTGTGTCGCAATATAAAATATTCCATGGACTCGACATGCCTCTCAGCAAATAGCTTGGGGTGTCTACTTTCCAAAATGGGGTCATTTGGGGGGGTTTTGAACTGTCCTGGCATTTTATGCACAACATTTAGAAGCTTATGTCACACATCACCCACTCTTCTAACCACTTGAAGGCAAAACCCTTTCTGACACTTTTTGATTACGTGAAAAAATTATTTTTTTTTGCAAGAAAATTACTTTGAACCCCCAAACATTATATATTTTTTTAAAGCAAATGCCCTACAGATTAAAATGGTGAGTGTTTCATTTTTTTTTTTCACACGGTATTTGCGCAGCGATTTTTCAAACGCATTTTTTGTGGAAAAAACACACTTTTTTAAATTTTAATGCACTAAAACACACTATATTGCCCAAATGTTTGATGGAATAAAAAATATGATCTTAAGCCGAGTACATGGATACCAAACATGACATGCTTTAAAATTGCGCACAAACGTGCAGTGGCAACAAAATTAATACATTTTTAAAAGCCTTTAAAAGCCTTTACAGGTTACCACTTTAGATTTACAGAGGAGGTCTACTGCTAAAAATACTGCCCTCGATCTGACCTTCGCGGTGATACCTCACATGCATGGTGCAATTGCTGTTTACATTTGACGCCAGACCGACGCTTGCGTTCGCCTTAGCGCGAGAGCAGGGGGGACAGGGGTGCTTTTTTTTTTTTTTTTTTTTTCTTTATTATTTTTTTGCTTTTTTATCTTATTTTTAAACTGTTCCTTTCATTTTTTTTTTTTAAATCATTTTTATTGTTATCTTAGGGAATGTAAATATCCCCTATGATAGCAATAGGTAGTGACAGGTACTCTTTTTTGAAAAAATTGGGGTCTATTAGACCCTAGATCTCTCCTCTGCCCTCAAAGCATCTGACCACACCAAGATCGGTGTGATAAAATGCTTCCCCAATTTCCCAATGGCGCTGTTTACATCCGGCGAAATCTAAGTCATAAAATGCTCGTAGCTTCCGGTTTCTTAGGCCATAGAGATGTTTGGAGCCACTCTGGTCTCTGATCAGCTCTATGGTCAGCTGGCTGAATCACCGGCTGCATTCTCAGGTTCCCTGTTGAGACAGGAGAGCCAGAGAAAAACACGGAAGACGGTGGGTGGGGGGGGGGCATTCCCTCCCACTGCTTGTAAAAGCAGTCTAGAGGCTAATTAGCCGCTAGGATTGCTTTTACATGAAAGCCGACCGCTGGCTGAAAAGAATGATACCAAGATGATACCTAAACCTGCAGGCATCATTCTGGTATAACCACTCAAAGTCGTGAATGGTGTACCTGAAGACCAAACAATGGTTAACAATAAAGCACAGTAAACGGTAAAGTATAAAAAATTGCATACCTGAAAAGCAAACATGATAAAACATAATAACAATAAAACATTGCAGAATAGAATACAGTAAAAAAGAGCAGAACAATAGAGAGAGAATAGAGAGAGAGAATAAAACAACAACTATTTTTTTTTATTTTTGTTTGTGTTTTTTTTGCAAACTTGTAACTTTTATAACTGTAACCGGTTCCAGGTTCGGGTCTCTCAAAATGCGATGGCATCTTGGGAGACCCTGTGAAAGTGTGCCTAGTCTGTGGAATGCTGTACCCTACGCTAATACTCAACTAGTGAATGGTAGCGTTCAAAACATTCACCAATGCAAAGACCAGGATTGTCAGGACAGGAGGGACAATAATAGCGGGTGTCACGCCTATATCCGCGCTTGCTGCAGACACAACATCTTTTTGGGGGGGTTTGTTGGGTAGGGGTACTCGGGAGGACATAAAAATGCCTCTCATGCAGCCGACTGCATTTGGTTGGGGATGTGAATGGGGGAAGTATGGGCGCTGCAGAAGTGGTGGGTTCCCAATTAGGATTGGCGAATGCAGCAGGAAGGGCATTATGGGCACGACGGGCCTGTGTTTGTCTTTTTGGTGGCAGCGGGACACTACTTGTGCTTGCCACCTCACCAGCTTGAACTGCACTTATGGGACTCGCCACGTCACCAAATGTTACTGCAGTGCTGGTTTGACTACGACCGGGGTGTACTAGGCCGCTGGCGCTTGCCAGTTCACCAAAACGCTACCAAAAAAACTGTTAGCGATCGCAGGGATCAGGCCTGACTCTGCGAACGCTGCAGTTATGCGTTTAGTGTTCTGTAAGTGACAGTGATCGATCGATACTGCACTTGGGTGGGCTGGGCTGGGCCGGGCGGAGGGGCAAAACGCAGGTGCTAGTAGGTATCTGGGCTGATCCCGCTAACACTGCGTTTTTGGGAACCCTAAACTGCTGGGGACGCCAGTATAGATCTGATCGGATCAGGTATTGATCCGTTCAGATACTATACCACTAAGGGAGGTGTACGGTGCGTGCGTGGGTGTTAGCGGTACTGGCGCTAACCTGACGCTGCCTGGGGCTGGTGCTTACCAGTTCACCAAAACGCTACCAAAAAAACTGTTAGCAATCGCAGGGATCAGGCCTGACTCTGTGAACGCTGCAGTTATGCGTTTAGTGTTCTGTAAGTGACAGTGATCGATCGATACTGCACTTGGGTGGGCTGGGCTGGGCTGGGCGGAGGGGAAAAACGCAGGTGCTAGCAGGTATCTGGGCTGATCCCGCTAACACTGCGTTTTTGGGAACCCTAAACTGCTGGGGACGCTAGTATAGATCTGATCGGATCAGATATTGATCCGTTCAGATACTATACCACTAAGGGAGGCGTATGCCACGTGCGTGGGTGTTAGCGGTACTGGCGCTGCCTGGGGCGACGCATATCACCGCCGGGCGATCAGGGGGCTAAACCTTTATTCGGTAATAAACGGCGGGTGCCCTGACACTATAAAAAATAAACAAACTAACCAGCGTCAACCGTAACGGTTATACGGTGATCAGTGGTGAAAGGGTTAACTAGGGGGCAATCAAGGGGTTAAAACATTTATTAGGTAGTATATGGGGGTCCCTGACGCTATAAAACGCTGACAGCGAACCTAAATATTTACCTCACTAACTAGCGGAACCAGTGACACTAATACAGTGATCAGAAAAATGATCGCTTAGTGACACTGGTGACGGGGGGTGATCAAGGGGTTAAAACTTTATTAGGGGGGGTACCCTAGACCTACAGGGGGCTAACCCTAATTGTCCTAACACTGTAACTGTCACAAACTGACACTATGCAGTAATCAGAAAAAAAAAAAAAAAAAAAAACCTGCTTGGTGTCAGTTTGTGACAGGGGGGGGGTGATTGGGGGGGGGATCGGGGGGCGATCGGGGGGGGGGGATCGGGGTGTTTAGTGTGCCTGGCATGTTCTACTGTGTTGTGTGTGTGTTGTGCACTTACTTACATGTCTTCTCTCCTCGGGCCGGAACGGAAACTCCCGAGCCGAGGAGAGATGACATCACATCCTCTGCCTCTGTGTACTATACAGAGGCAGAGGATGTTTCTCATTGGCTGGGAGCGATCGCGAGGGGGGGGCCACGATCGGATGGCCTCCCCCTCGTCTCTCACTTCTCCCAGCCAAAAGCCGACCGCCGCTGGCACCGGGGGGGGTCCGATCGGACCCCCCGCCCGCGGGAAGGCAATCACGTACCAGGTACGTGATTTTGCCTGCCCGTGCCATTCTGCTCACGTATATAGGCGTGAGGCGGTCGGCAAGTGGTTAAAGTGATAATAAAGGATCGTTTTTTTTATTTTTTTTAACTAACGAACATGTCATACTTACCTCCACTGTGCAGCTCGTTTTGCACAGAGTGGCCCCGAACATCCATTTCTGGGGTCCCTCGGAAGCTCTTGCGGCTCCTCCCCGCATTAGATAACCCCCTTGGAGAAGCGATCTCCCAAAGGGGGCTACCTTGCGGGCGCGCTCCCGAGTCCAGCATTCGGCGTCCATAGAGGCCGAATGCAGGGCTCGGCCCCGCCCCACGGTGCTCGCGTCATTGGATTTGATTGACAGCAACGGGAGCCAATGGCTGCGCTGCTATCAATCTATCCAATCAAGAGCCGGGAACCCATGGAGAGAGGGACGGCAGGGACGCCCCGACGGAAATTCAGGGCTCAGGTAAGTAAAATGGGGGGGCTGGGGGGCCGGTGACTGCAAGGTGTTTTTTTTTCACCTTATTGCATAGGATGCATTAAGGTGAAAAAACACAAGCCTTTACAACCCCTTTAATGGAGCACCATATTACCACCAGTTAAAAAAAAAATGGGGGTCTTTTTACTGAACATGCTGTAGTGCTCAACCCCACAAGGGCCGCTAAGTTTGTCCCAGGTTCTATGGGCTGCCTTTATAAAATGTACTGCTGATTAACCTGGACAGGGCTTAGGGAGTGGGGGATACCCCAGAGCACTGAACAGTAACAGGAGGATGCTCTTTTCTCTGCAGCTACTTCTGCAGCACTGAGACACCATAAGCAATGTTCCAGGCCATGCAGGCCCTAGTAGTGCACCAGGGGTTAACAGCAGCAACAGACACTAGGTTCCTTCAATCAGGTCTGTACACAGTGTCCCCAGGTACCTGGATGCCTCCCTCCAGTCTCAGGCACACAACTCCTTAGTGAATCTTCCAGACTGGATCCCTAGCACAACATTCCTCTTAGCTTCAGGGATTCTAGGGGAATGGGCCCCTCAGCTCTGCCACAGCTGGGACCTTGATGAGAACAAGTAGAACTTTCAGCAGGGCTGACCAGAAGGGCAGCAGCCCTTCAGACTGGGAACGTCTCCTCTTGGACAAGACAGGGCAGCTCCAGGCTACAGACTATTTATGCTCACTCCCAGCCACCATCTGGGCGCCCTCCCCCAAGGATTGTCTGAAACAACAACATAAATATTCAGCTGCTAATTTGCTTCATCCAGCCCACTACATTGTAGAATCCTCCAGAAGGCAGGGGGAAGCAATCAAACCTGCAGCCAGGAAAAGCTCAGAACAGCCCAAAGCATTTACAGGCTCCTCAACAAGGATCCTGCCACAACACACGAAGGAAGTCCTTCCTGGGGGCACGAGAGCAAGAGAGAAGAGAAGACAGTGTGCGTAGATCAGCACTGCTGGGGACCTCCAAGCGAGGGAGACTGCCACATGTAGCCAGTTCTCCCTGAAGACAGCGGTGTGTCAAGTCTTCATCCCTTCCCGGGGAGATCTCTGGGTGGGCTGGTGAGAGTCAGTCTGGAGGGCTGTGGAGGAAAGTTAGCCTGGAGGGCTAGTGAATGGGACAGCTGCAGCCAGGTGGGTTGGCAGTGTCTGAAGAGGTGGTACTGGGACCAGTAGCCACCAGAGGGAAAGTACAAGCTGATCACTGTATATTGCTACACAACAAGGGGCTTTGCGCTCCTGCCTGCAAAGGCCCATTGCTAAATCTGACTGTGCCTGTCAGATCCATCAACAGTGATCTAGCTGCAAGAAAGTGAAGTGCAGGAGGGGTGTCAAGGAGACTGTATATAGGAAGATGTCCCTGAAGTTGTTTTGCCAAAGTTTTGAGACCAAGTAGGCATCCCATAACCTCCCATCCCTATCCAAGTTATTAACCCTCCAATAAATAACAAAATCAAAGTCACGGACTGTTCTGCCTCTGGAGTGCCTGGTAAATAGACATGTGCACTGACAAAAAATGTGTTCGTTTTTGTTTTATTTGTTTTTTTTGCTTTTTTCGGAAATTCAGAAATTTCAAAATTTGGAAATTTGGAATTCGGAAATTTGGAAAAAGGAAGATTTGGATTTTCAAATTTCCGAATTTCGAATTTTTGGATTTCCGAATTTTCGAATTTCTGAATTTTCAAATTTTCGGAAATTCAAAAATTTGAAAATCTGAAAAAATAAAGAAAATCAGTAAAATTCGAAATAACTAACTATTAAATTATAGGTATTGGAATTTCCTTTTAAATTTGGCTGTTCGGCATTCGTTATTTCAGATAATTCGTAACTTACTTACGTTCCCTAACAGCCAAATTTGAAAGGAAATTCCAATACCTATAATTTAATATTTATTATTAGTTAGTTATTATTTCAGATTTTCGAATTTTCAGATTTTTATTCTTTTGAATTTTCAGATTTTCATTCTTATTCTTGGATTATCAATTTTCCAAATTTGTACATTTTTAAATTGATGAAATTTCGAATATATGAATTTCCGAATTTCGAATTTCTGAAATTTAGGACTTTTGGAAATTTGGGAATTTGGAAATTTGGGAATTCGGAAATTCGTAATTTCGGGAATTCGTAAATTTTGGAAATTTCAGAAATTGAAAAATTCGGAGATTTCGGAATTAACTAATTTGTCAAAATTTGCTAAAAAACAAATTCGGAACTAAACAAATTGCACATGTCTACTGGTAAAATTTGGTGTGCCTGGTTATGCAGGAGTGGGGGAATCCAGTTCATCTGCAGCCCTTAAGGGGGTGCACTACAATTGCCTAACCTAACTAGCAGTAGTAGGGTGCTACAATACTCTTTAAAAGCTGTTTTTCTGTAAGAAATCCATGCAACTTCAAATTGGGCAGTAAAATGATATATATGTTTTATACAATTAATTCTATTGTCCACATCGGTGAACCTAGCTGTCACATTTTATTGGAATTATGAGGGATTTCTCTCCTTCCTGCTCTATTATCTTTGCAAAATAAATTGCCCATCTCCCTCCATTACTATGGCTGGATCTTACCTTGCACTTTTATTACAAATTTGCAGCTTGCCCGGTTGTACGCCCGATCATAGGCAGTATAGCGGATGATGTGTTCCCCTTCTGGAAATTCTGAGCCGGGTTCTGGACCTCGGCGAAGGACTCTGGAATTATAAAACAACATTAACCCTAAGCAACAAATAGAGAGCTGTTTTTTAAAAGGCGTCCCAGAAATCCACATCCACCTACCTGCCGTATGGCAGTAGTAAGATGATTCGTGATCTTATCTGCCAGAAATATTATGGGTTGATGGAATACATACATGATGGTGTCGGATACAATAAAAAATTATGCCACCAGCTAGAGGAATTACACATGTGTATCATTCATTATTGTTTTTTGAAAAAATAGACAGCCAAGAAGATTGCTTGTCTGATGAAAACTATCAAACATTTTAATCATTTTTGCTTATACAGTGCCTTGAAAAAGTATTCATACCCCTCGAAATTTTCCACACTAAATCAGGTAGACTCTATTTACTAATTAGGTGACTTCTGAAGGCAATTGGTTTCACTAGATTTTAGTTAGAGGTATCAGCAATGGCATCCCTAGGGGGGGGGGGCAGAGGGGGCCCTGACCCCCCCAACACTTTGTGTTGGTCTATCACATAAAATCCCAATAAAATACATTTACATTTTTGTTTGTAACATGACAAAAATGTGGAAAATTTCAAGGGGTGTGAATACTTGAAAGCACTGTAGTTTGTCAGGTTGAAAAAAGCGTAGGTCCATCTAGTTCAGCCTTTCTCAACTTTTGTACTGTACCCCAGAGGAACACCTAAACTAAAATTTCTGCTCTTGGGGAACCCTTACTAAAACCAATTTATTGGGAGTTAATAGGGAAAATGGTGGTCAGTAGAAAAAATGCTCCTAACAGTGGTGGTCAGAATATCACCGTTACAGATAGCTAAAAAGATAATTGGGTCAGGCTTCTGGTTTTGCCAATGAAGTTGGCCCTGAAACCACGCACGCACCATCAGATGGAAGGTCAAGAAATCAGTAGCTACCTCTGGAGGAACGTTGGGGTACCATTGAACCCTGGTTGAAAATAGCAGATCGATCTATCTATCTATCTATCTATCTATCTATCTATCTATCTATCTATCTATCTATCTATCTATCTATCTATCTATCTATCTATCTATCTATCTATCTATCGAGAGAAAACCTTCCTATACAGAACCCTACACCCACAGTTGATCCAGAGGAAGGCGAAAAAAAAACTATAAGACATGGTCCAAAACCATGTAACAAAATAAAAATGCAATGTAGTTCTTTTCTTGTTTTGACTATTGGTTCTTACCTTGTGATTGCGCCATCAGCTGTATCCTTTACCAATGGGCTTCCCCAGTACACCACGGCCGTTAACTTTCCTGGCTCTGCAACTTTTGTTCGCGAAGGTGGACACTGAATTTTGGGTGGATCCGCATCTGATGGAACACAATGAAATGACATTCTTGAAGCCAGCTCTGACCCAAGATAAATGTCCAGACTTTACGAAGCTCTCAGTGGAAGTTAACAAGCTCCAGACTGTAAAATTTAAACAGCCTTCTACTGTTAGTCCTAGGCGTGCGCACAGGGTATGCCCGGGCACACCCTAATCACCCCGTGTGGTGCAGATTCCCCCATTTAGACACCTGATATTTCACCAAAGCCCCCTAACAGGGCTCCTAAAAAAATTGTAAAAAAAATAAATAGAATTGTAAAAAATAATAAAGATAAAATAACACAAATAAAAACTACTGACACCATCCATTACTCTACTGACACCGTCAATATATATACACATGCACACACACACGCAATGCAATAGGCTGTGCACACCTATGTCATTAGTAAATAACTGAACTTGTTTAACTCTTTCCTGCAGAACTTAAACTCAAAAAGTGAATATTTGTTATGTTATAGAGAACATCTAGAAATGTTAATTGTGCCAAAGCACTACCCTGAAAAATTGTCCTTTCATCAGGAATTCTATCTGGAAAAACAGCAGTGTAATCCTAGCATGTGATTGTACCTACAGCATCACAGTTGTGTGTCTGTAGTGTGAGATCTTAAGCCTCGTACACACGATCGGATTGTTGGCCAACAGAGCGTCAGACTTTTGTCCGAAGGGCGTGTGCCAGGAACTTGTCTTGCATACAAACGGCCAACAAACACGAACGTAGTGACGTACTACGTGGAATTTCAGCTCTTGAGCGCCACCCTTTGGGCACCTTCTGCTAATGTCGTGTTTGGTGAGCATTGATTCCGAGCATGAGTGTTTGTACTTTGGACTTTTGTGTGACGGACTTGTGTACGCACGATACGAAAATCTGAAAACAGAAAATTTACTAGCCTGCTATCCAGCATTTGTTGGCGGAAAGTTGGTCAACAATTGTCTGAAGGAGCCTACTAACGGTCGGATTTTAGGCAAACAGTCTGTCATCACGCAATCCCCTGCCGAAAATCCGATCGTGTGTACGAGGCTTAAGGCATTGCAAACTCTGACTTCTAGTCTCAGGGGAATTGGAGTGAAGTTTGGTGATGTCACTACTGTGGTGCTCACTGGTCTCCTTGCTGGCGGCTGAAGTAAAATTGGGTTAGATTTAACTACTGTGTCTTACTGAAGAGTTAAGCCACCTGTGGATGGTGCCAAGTCAGCAGGTGACCATACTGCCCAGACAGAGTGGGTCTAGGGAGGCGTGTCAATGCATAAAAAATTGAAACAGAACAATAAAAATCCACTCCCTTTACAATCGGTTAAACCGTTAGAAACACCAGTTTTGCTACACCCTTGAAATGGTCCTAAAAACAGAGAGTCCACTCAAGTTACCATCCGAGGTTTATAAAACTTCTATCCGATTCAGCAGGTGTTTTGCAGTGCTTTGTATAGGATGCAAATCATCATCATCAAATGTAGTGCTATGTACTAAACTTACTAGGTACATGGCGTCTCAAAAATATCAGAGGGTCTCAGGTTGACCTACAGAAGCTTGTCTTTCTGTAGAGGTCAACCCTTCCTTTTCCAAAACATCAGTCTTCTTATGTAGGTTCCATAGTGTAGTGGTTATCACGTCTGCTTTACACGCAGAAGGTCCTGGGTTCAAGCCCCAGTGGAACCATTTTTGCAATATGAGATCAGATACTGACTTTCTGAAAGTCAGTCTTTTGGAACATCCCCCACACAACACAAAGGCAAGGAATAGAGTCAAAAAGTTCAAATTGGCTGTTTTGTAGGGAATACAAATGCTAATTTTGTCTAAGCAGTACCGTGAAAAATACATATCATTCTGAGATCTAAGGCATTGCAAACTCTGACTTTCAGTCTCAGGGAATTTGGAGTGAAATCTGGTGATGTCACTACTGTGGTGCTCACAGGTCTCCTTGCTAAGCCTAGGTTCACATCTATGCGGCTGCGTTTTTCAGGCACGTTTTGTGCTTTTAAACCCGCATTTTTGCATGCAGTTTTCATGCATTTTGCGTGTTACGTTTTTTTTCTCTTTAAACGCTCTGTAAACACACTGTATATAGCTGGTTGCTAAGTAGGGGGCCGGGCGCCGCGTCCTTAACAACCGATGAGTCATTAGCTGTCAGCGGGCTTCCCTGCTGAAAGCTTAATGTAAAAAAAGAAATTGCAGAAAAAAAAAATCACCAAAAAAACCGGCCTGGGGTTCCCCCCAGGTCTTTGCCAGGCCCTTCGGGTCTAGTATGGATTCGGAGGGGACCCCCACGTCAAAATGTAAAAAAAATGACATGGGCTCACCCGCCAAAATCCATACCAGATCCTTATACGAGCATGCCACCTGGTAGGTCAGGGAAGGGAGGGGACAAGCAAGGGACCCCCTCTCCTGAACCATACCAGGCCGCATGCCCTCAACATGGGAGGGAGGGTGCCAAAGCACCTTGCCCCCATGTTGATGAGGACAAGGGCCTCTTCCTGTCAACCCTGGCGGGTGGTTGTCAGGGTCTGGGGGCGGGGGGCTTATTGGAATCTGGAAGCCCCCAATTAACAAGGGGCCCCCAGATCCCGCCCCCCCATGTGAATGGGTATCGGGCACATCGTACCCCTACACATTCACAAAAAAACTGTGAAATGTTAAACTACAAGAGCCGGTTTTTGATAAGTCCTTTATTAAATAAGAAGCCCGGAGCCATCGTCTCCCGGTGGCATCATCTCCCGGTGCCACCTTTTTCTTGTGCTGTCCTCTACCGTGGAGCTGTCTTCTTCCTCACCGCCACCATATTCTTCTTCCTCGCGGCCGCTGCCGCCGTCTTCTTCTTCTTCTTCTTCCTCCTTGCCGTTTATTTCTTTTATTCGACGCTGTCTTCAGGGTCTGATATGGATTTAAGGGATGTGGGGGGGTCCCCTCCAAATCCATACTAGACCTGTAGAGCCTGGCATAAACCTGGGGGGGGGACCCCAAGCCATTTTTTTTTGTCCCTGCTTAGCAACCAGCTATATACAATGTTAAAATAAAAACCGCAAAACACATCAAAAATGGCATCACAAACACAACACTTGCATTTCTGGTGCGGTTCCTTCGAAGTCTATTACGCAAATCGCGGGAAAAAAGTCCCCAACCCTTTCCAAAAATGCACCACCCGCAAAACGCATAGGTGTGAACTTGTACCATAGGAAACAATGTTAAATGGACTGTAGTGCGTTCTGCGAACTGCAAAACGCACTAAAAAATGCATAGGTGTGAACCTACAGTAAAAGCTTTCTGACATGAGGAAGCAAAGCCCTGCCTCTACCAATGTCCTCCACACACAGACACACTATAAAACAAGACATGGTAAGTCAGTAATTGGGAAAAGATTCGCTGCAGGGAGACCACAGGCAATACTGGTAACTAGTCCTTTGCCCTCTGCCTGTCTTGTTTGGGTAACAACTTACAGAGTTCAATTCCTTTCTAAAGGTAATCCATAAGAACAGAAATAAAGAATCAGTAACTACTGACTTATTTTTTTTGAATGCACATGGGCTGTCATCTTTATTGTTTCTTTCCAATTAGTGTCTACCCAGAGCAAGTATGTGGATAATAGGTGTCCCTAAACTTCACTTGCTACATGCTGATCAATGGCTCACTAGGTACCAGGAAGGTAGGATGAGGTGAAATTCCTGGAGACTACATTGTGGCAAAAACAAGCCAGCAGTGAAAGATTCCATATTTTTACCCTAACAGTTTCCTTTAAGGGAACCAGTAAACACCATGGGTGAATGGGCAATTGGGCCCCCCAGCTAAGCCTAGCAAAGACCTTGGTGTCCTCCTCAAAGCCCTCTCAAGGATCTTGCACCAGGGGGCAGAGCCCCTGAACAGGGGTCTTCTCCTGCAGGACTGGACCCAGGAACATTGCACCCTGATGCTCAGGCCTCTGACTATTTATGGGCCCTCGTCCCACCTTCTGGGCACACCTCCCCAGGGATTGGCTGGAGTCCCATAAATATTCAGGCTGCCTGTTCTGCTCTCCCTCCCACTATACTTCTAGAAACCTCTAGAAAAAAGGGGAAGTAAAAGAACAGCAGCCTGTGAAACACTGAGAAGCCTTAAGCAATCAACCCCTGGGCGTCCAAACACTCCCCTCCTTTACCCTGATCATTGGAGCACACCTAGGGAACATATACCGTATTTATCGGCGTATAACGTGCACTTTTTCCCTCTGAAAATAGGGGGCAAATCACAGGTGCGTTTTATACGCCGATAGTGTACCTCGGAGGGGAAGGAGGGGGACGAGCGACGCAGGAATTTACTGAGCCGTCATCTCCTGTATAATTGTCTCTCACTCAGCTCTGACGTCACCCATACAGTCCCGCCTCCGCCACCGGCATTGGACCAGTGTTCTGTCAATCACAGGAGCTGGTCCAATGCCGATGGCGGAGGCGGCACTGTGTATGTGACTGCTGACTGAGAGCCGAGTAAACAGGAGATGACAGCTCAGTGATTTCCTGCATGAGAGATGGTGAGGCTGCAGATGGGCATCAGGCTGCATTGATGGGAGATGGACACAGAGCAGGCTGCAGATGGGCGCATTAAGGCTGAAGATGGGCACATATCAGGTTGCATTAAGGCTGCAGATTGGCACAGTTCAGGCTGCATTGAGGCTGCAGAATGGGCACAGATCAGGCTGCATTGAGGCTGCAGATGGGCACAGATCAGGCTGCATTGAGGTTGCAGATGGGCACAGATCAGGCTGCATTGAGGCTGCAGATGGGCACAGATCAGGCTGCATTGAGGTTGCAGATGGGCACAGGTCAGGCTGCATTGAAGCTGCAGATGGGCACATATCAGGCTGCATTGAAGCTACAGATGGGCACAGGTCAGGCTGCATTGAGGTTGCAGATGGGCACAGATCAGGCTGCATTGAGGCTGCAGATGGGCACAGATCAGGCTGCATTGAGGCTGCAGATGGGCACAGATCAGGCTGCATTGAGGTTGCAGATGGTCACAGATCAGGCTGCATTGAGGCTGCAGATGGGCACTAATCAGGCTGCATTGATGGGCGCTGACCATTATTTTGCTTCAAAGTGGTTTATTTTAAAAAAAAAACGTATTTTTCCTGAAACTTCCCTCTTAAATTGAAGGTGTGTGTTATACGCCGATAAATGCGGTATTCTTTTCCAATAAATTTTTTATTAGAAAAACACATTGAAAACGATGAAAAAACATTAAAGTTTTACAGTTAGGCTCCTTTCACACTTATACGACTTCGAAGTCACACGATTTTACCGCGATTTCGCAGCCGCGATTTTGCCGCGATTTGCCGCGATTTTACCGCGATTTGGGAGCAGTACTACTTTGCCACGTTTTTGGCATTAACAAATGAAAACATACAGTAGTTGGTATGAATCATAAGGGGGAACTCCACTCCCAGGGGCATACCAGGCCCTTAGGTCTGGTATGGATTGTAAGGGGAACCCCCTACGCCGAAAAATCGGCGTGGGGGTCCCCCCAAAATCCATACCAGACCCTTATCCGAGCACGCAGCCCGGCCGGTCAGGAATGGGGGTGGGGACGAGCTGGCGCCCCCCCCCCCTCCTGGACCGTACCAGGCCGCATACCCTCAACATGGGGGGTGGGTGCTTTGGGGCATGGGGGGCGACTTGCATGCTACTTTCAGCGCCGGTTCATACAGGGGCAACACGACTCTGGCCGCGACTTTGCGAGGCGACCTGGACACGACCTGAGGGCGACACGACAGCGCGACTTGGGGCGACTTACAAGGCGACTTCAAGTCGCCTCCAGTACAGGCAACTTTCCAGTGGCCAATCAAACAACAATCAGCTCTGGGGGAGGGAGGGGTTTGCTTGAAAAAACCATCTTCTCTTCCTGTGAAGTCGCTTCACTATAGACCATGATCCGACTTGTAGGCGACTTCCATTGAAATCAATGGGTACAAGTCGCCTACAAGTCGCCTTGAAGTAGTACAGGGACCTTTTCTGAAGTCGGAGCGACTTCAGTAGCGTACATATAGACGGCTCTCATTCACTTACATGGACTTTCAGATGTCAAGCGACTTGGGGCGACTTGAGGTCTGACAAGTCGGATCCCAAGTCGCGGTAGTGTGAACCGGCACTCAGGGTTTAACATTGAGGTCTATGGAGTACAACTCGCATAGAAGTTGGACCAAAGTAGTGCAGGGACTACTTTCAAGTCGGCACGACTTAAAGTCGTGCCAATATGAATGGTAGTCATTGAAAATCATGGAGAATGACTTGTCATACGATTTTGCAGTACAAAATCGTGGGACAAGTCGTGTAAGTGTGAAAGGGGCCTTAAGCATTACAGGTCCAGTCCACAAATGGAGCGATCACATTGAAAGCTATGTAAGCAATTTAGGTTCATATTCACAGGAAATGCTATTATAGTAGCAACTGAAGAAAGATGACATTTTCAAGTAGGACAAATGTTAACACTACCCTTCTATACTGATAAAGTATGTTGTAGTTTCACATAGCATCTACATGGCTGGGGAGATCCCACTCCAGAAGTCTGGTGGGCCAACAGTCCTCTAGGTTGTGTCAGGAAACGAGTATGGTGAGGCAAGAAAAAGAAAGCTGGACAACTAACTCGTCGGCTAGTAGAGAATTGTACCAAAGAATCAGGGGAGAAGGAGAAGGGAGAAATGGAGGGAAGAGGGGAGAGGAATCCCAGAGATGAGCCCCCAGGGGAGCCAACAGACGAGAACATACATTCTACCTGAAGATTTACCTACACAGACAGGTTCTCCTCCACTCCACAGCCCATCCTCCATACAGACTCGATTGCGGTCCCCTTCTATCTGATAGCCCAGGGAGCATGTATAATCACAGCGGGAACCCTCGTTAATCCCAGCCGAACATTGGTATGACCCATTGGGTATCGCTGGCAGAACATGGCATTGGATCACTGAAATAGAAAGTGAAGTTATATATGACTATGGAAAGTGCAAAAGGAACAGCGGATGATGTCACAGTCTCCACCTCAACAAATCAAAGAACACCTTATATTCATTAAAATAATGTTCTCTAAATGGCTGCGATTCCAAGCAAGCAACTCCCTGTAGGGACATAAACAAAACCACTATACCATAAAGTGGACCTCCCCCTCCCACTTGATAGACCTGACTACCTAAATATACTCTATTAACTGAAATTAATAAAGTTAGAAGTACTTAAGCAGCCCATAGATGACTCGATTTTCTTTCCTTCCACCACGGGTGGAAGGAAAGAAAATCACTCGACTCCCCCATCAAGAGCCAGTGGGCTTGGGTACAATCAGCCTTCCCATACATGGATCAAATCTCAGCAGGTCCCTGCTGAACCGGACGAATTTTGATTTATGTATGGCTGGCTTTACCTGCCTCTTCCTCACCTTTTATGTCCCTTATGTCTCTCGAGATCTTGCTGTTAAGAAACAAGATCTCCTTGGAAGACAATGGTGACTTAACCTTCCCAGGGGGCATCCGTGAGGTCCTGACTATGTAACCAGTGGCTCTGATGACCATTGACCAGTAATTAGGAAACCTTTAGAGGTAAGTAACAGCTAATGCATTTCATTTTAAATGACTATATATTTAATTTTACATCAGAGCTGAATGATGATGTGATTTTTGGTGAAAAGGGTAAAGGTCCACATTAACAATATCAATATGTTTATGCACAAATCCACATACATCCTATCTTTCCTATTAGTCATCTCAGTGTAGTCACTTACTTCTGCAGTAAGCGTATCCAGACCAGCGACGACCTTGCAAGCAGCGCACCGAGGTCTGTCCAATAAGGCGGAAGCCCTGGTCACATGACAGACTGCAACGCGTTCCAAGAGTGCTGCGGTAGCCCGGCCCTCGGGGAGAATAACATGCCGCTTCTCCATCTTGGATTTTCAGGTCATAACACCAGCGAGGAACTTAAAAACAAACAAGGAGAATTGCCAAGGTAAATACTTTATATCTTTCATCGCATGATGGGACTTGAGACTCAATACGCAAAGCTTGAAGGTGAACTCCAGGAAAGCAAATATTATCTAAGTACAGGAGTAATGTACAGTATCACACAAAAGTGAGTACACCTCTCACATTTTTGTAAATATCTTATTATATCTTTCCATGTGGCAAAACTGAAGAAATGACACTTTGCTACAATGTAAAGTAGTGAGTGTACAGCTTGTATAACTGTGTAGATTTGCCGTCCCCTCAAAATAACTCAACACATGTCTAAACCACTGGAAACAAAAGTGAGTAAAACCTTAAGTGAAAATGTCCAAATTGGGCCCAATTTACCAATTTTCCCTCCCTGAGTTTCATATGACTCGTTAGTGTTACAAGGTCTTAGGTGTGAATGGGGAGCAGGTGTGTTAAATTTGGTGTTATCGCTCTCACTCTCTCATACTGGTCACTGGAAGTTCAACATGGCACCTCAGGGCAAAGAACTCTCTGAGGATCTGAAAAAAATAATTGTTTCTCTACATAAAGATGGCCTAGGCTATAAGAAGATTGCCAAGACCCTGAAACTGAGCTGCAGCACGGTGGCCAAGACCATACAGCGGTATAACAGGACAGGTTCCACTCAGAACAGGCCTCGCCATGGTCAACCAAAGAAGTTGAGTGCACGTGCTCAGCATCATATCCAGAGGTTGTCTTTAGGAAATAGACGTATGAGTGCTGCCAGCATTGCTGCAGAGGATGAAGGGGTGGGGGGTCAGCCTGTCAGTGCTCAGACCATACGCCGCACACCGGATATCAAATTGGTCTGCATGGCTGTCATCCCAGAAGGAAGCCTCTTCTAAAGATGATGCACAAGAAAGCCTGCAAACAGTTTGCTGAAGACAAGCAGACTAAGGAAATGGATTACTGGAACCATGTCCTGTGGTCTGATGAGACCAAGCAGGGGCGTAACTACCACCATAGCGACCCAGGCGGGCGCTTTGGGGCCCGCAGCCAAGTGGGGCCCAGTGAGGATAAGAACACCGCTGGCACAGTCTCCCAGCCAGGGGTAGAGAGAGGAAAGGAAGAGGCGAGCTGTCCGTATCAGCAGAGAGCTGAATTGCCCGATGTAAGAGCTTTCATTAGAACTTCCAGTGTTCCCGGGGGTCACGTCACATAGCTCCACCTTTTGGCCCGGTGCCTTTGATAGACAGAACGCTGATCCAATGCGGGACATGTGACGTCATCAAAGGCGTCGGGCCAAGAGGTGGGGCTATGTGACGATGACCCCCGGGAAGACAGGAAATTCAAATGAAAGCTATTATAGCGGGCAATCCTGCTCTCTGCTGATCCGGGTGGCTTGCCTCTTCCTCTGTTTAAGTGGGGCTGTATGGGGCACAGGCAGACCAGGCTGTAATGGGCACAGGTCATGCTGTTTGGGTTACAGGTCACGCTGTATTGGGCACAGGTCACGCTGCATTAACACTAGGGCAGCTGTGGGGGGGGGCCGTTTACAGGGGGGCCCCATACAACATTTTGCTATGGGACCCTGCTATTTCTAGTTACGCCCCTGAGACCAAGATAAACTTATTTGGTTCAGATGGTGTCAAGCGTGTGTGTGTTGGCAAACAGGTGAGGATTACAAAGACAAGTGTGTCTTGTCTACAGTCAAGCATGGTGGTGGGAGTGTCATGGTCTGGAGCTGCATGAGTGCTGCCGGCACTGGGGAGCTACAGTTTATTTTGGGTAACCATGAATGCCAACATGTACTGTGACATACTGAAGCAGAGCATGATCTCTCCCTTCAGAGACTGGGCCGCAGGGCAGTATTCCAACATGATAACGACCCGAAACACACCTCCAAGATGACCACTGCCTTGCTAAAGAAGCTGAGGGTGAGGGTGATGGACTGGCCAAGCATGTCTCCAGACCTAAACCCTATTGATCATCTATGGGGCATCCTCAAATGGAAGGTGGAGGAGCGCAAGGTCTCTAACATCCACCAGCTCCGTGATGTCGCCATGGAGGAGTGGAAGCCTGTGAGTGATTGCTCTGGTGACCTCCATGCCCAAGAGGGTTAAGGCAGTGCTGGAAAATAATGGCGGCCACACAAAATATTGACACTTTTGAGCCCAAATTGGACATTTTCACTTAGGGGTATATTAACTTTTGTTGCTAGGTGGCCAGGTACCTGGTGGCATTAGATATAAGAAGGGCACTGCAAGGTCAGATTATGGGTATATGTGGTATCCCAGCCAATAGGCAGGGGTTTTCTTAACCGCTTCAGCCCTGGACCATTTGGCTGGCCAAAGACCAGAGCACTTTTTGCGATTCAGCACTGCGTCGCTTTAACTGACAAATGCGCGGTCGTGCGACGTGGCTCCCAAACAAAATCGACGTCCTTTATTCCACACAAACAGAGCTTTCTTTTGATGGTATTTGATCACCTCTGCGTTTATTTTTTGCGCTATAAACAAAAAAAGAGTGACAATTTTGAAAAAAAAAACGCATTATTTTTTACTTTTTGCTATAATAAATATCCCCAAAAAATATATAAAAAACATTTTTTTTCCTCATTTTAGGCCGATATGTATTCTTCTACATATTTTTTGGTAAAAAATTGCAATAAGCGTATATTGATTTGTTTGCTCAAAAGTTATAGCGTCTACAAAATAGGGGATAGTTTTATGGCATTTTTCTTAATAATTTTTTTTTTTACTAGTAATGGCAGCGATCAGCGATTTTTATCGTGACTGTGACATTATGGCGGACACATCGGACAATTTTGACACATTTTTGGGACCATTAGCATTAATATAGCGATCAGTGCGATTAAAAATGCATTGATTACTGTAAAAATGTCACTGGCAGTGAAGGGGTTAACACTAGGGGGCAGTGAATGGGTTATTGTGTGTCCTAGGAAGTGTTCTAACTGAAGGGCGGATGTGGACTGTGCAGGGAAACTAACAGATCGCTGTTCATACTCTGGCCACAGGGCGAAGCGACGTTACATAACGCCGTTTCGCCCAGCCGTGCCATTCTGCCGCAGTACAACTGTGGCGGCTGGTCAGCATGTGGTTAAATCCCTTGGCCTGCTGGGAGAACCTATATATTCGCGTGGGAGTCAGGTGATCTGTCTTCTGTGTCACATGGACGGCTGTCTGGGTGGACTTGTGTTGTACTGCCCCGGGCTGCTAGGCCGGAGATTGGGCCTATCCTGGGCACATCTGGCTGCTAGGGTGTCTGAGGGCTTATCCAGAAGCAAGAGAGCAGCGCAGGGTTGGGATTGCGGCTTGCAATGCAACCAGAAGTAACAGTTCTGACGGCCGGAGAACCTGTCGTGGTCGGAGGTAGAGGGGAAGCTGTCGCCACTAAGGGACCAACCACCTTATTACCAGGGACCACAGTGAGTAACTGAAGCAAGTACCGGAGCAGTATTCTCACCAACTGGGGATGGTGAAGAATCGGGAAACTTTAGCGGGTATCAAGCCAGGGATCCAGCCAGCGGAGGTGACGCTTGCAGAGCAGCCTTGTGTGTCAAGCCAGGGACCGAGCAGGCCAGTGGGGTGAAGCTTGAGAAGTATCTTGAGTGCCAAGCTAGGGACCCAGCAGAGAAGCGGGGGTGACGCTTGAGGAAGATACCACCATGAAGATTGGAGGAGCTCAAGGGATTCAGTGGCAGTGAGTCTAGTGAGAGAGAGACCGGAGCTCAGTGGGATGAAGAACTACAAGAAGTAAGTGTAGTGGAAGTGAAGGAACTGTTACAGCTTGTGTTAGGAACTGTTAAAGACTGTTGCCATAGGAGACAGCATTCCTACACATGCAGATGTAGCATCTTGCTGGATGCCTTTCCCTGCATGGCTGTCCTCCTGTTGAAGTCTCGGATTCTGACAATTAATCTTGCAACTACTTAAGGGTGTCCTGGCTCTAACCCTCTCTCCCAAAGTTCTGTTAAGAGAAATAAAATCTCTTTTGCATGCAAGAAGTGTCTGTCGCCCCATTGACTCTAACCACTTGAACCCACTAGGCCTCACAACCCACCATATACAGAAGGAGGTCGGCTATCTCTGGCCCTGGAGGTTCACATTAGACCGAAGGAGGCCGGGGACCTTGCTACATAAAGATCTATATAGAGAACTCAGAACCTCCTTTCTCTTGCTGGTGATCCCTCTAGTAATAACTAAAGATTTATAGTGCAGAATTAGGACCTCTTTTTTCTGGTTGGGGACACCTCTAGTGCAGTTGGGTTGCAGTTGCTAGTGGGTTTGTGGGGGTTGATGAGGTTCAGATAAAAAATACTATATACATTCACTATATGGCCCTCTACCTTGTCCCATTCAATGGTTTCCCATTGAAAAAACTAAAGAAAATGCACCCTGTCACTGCATATAGCACCAACCACTAAGCATCTCTTGACTCGTTGACCCTTGTTTACCATTTAAATCTGTATCAAGGTTATATTAAGAGTGAGTTTTTGTTAAAGTGATACTAAAGTCTTGGGTTTTTTTTCTATAAAAATAACAAACATGTTATACTTACCTGCTCTGTGTAGTGGATTTGCACAGAGCAGCCCCAATCCTCCTCTTCTCAGGTCCTTCTTTGGCGCTCATACCGGTAGCCCCTCCCTCCTGTTGAGTGCCCCCACAGCAAGCAGCTTGCTACGGGGGCACGCAAGCCGAGCTGCAGCTCCCTGTGTCCTTTCAGACACAGAGCTGCGGTTCGTCCCCGCCCTCATCTCTCTCCTGATTGGCTAACTGAATTTGATTGACAGCAGCGGGAGCCAATGGCACCGCTGCTGTGTCTCAGCCAATCAGGAGGGAGAGTCCCAGACGGCTGAGACATTTGTGGACATCACCGGACAGAGATGGGGCTCAGGTAAGTATTAGGGGGGCTGAAGGGGGGCTGTTGCACACAGAAGGTTTTTTATCGTAATGCATAGAATGCATTAAGATAAAAAAAAATTTCCGACTTTACAACTCCTTTAAGATTGTTTACTTTATTCAAACTTTGGGTATGTATAGGGCAATCAAATTTCAATAAAATAAAGTACATACATTTACTACATGCAAAGTTGTGTTATTGTGAATATTTCTAGGGAGGGGGTCCATAGCTTTTATCATATTCTTGACCACATTAAGACCGAGCCTATTTTTCAAACTTGTTTACAAGTAAAAATCTTTTTTTTTTTAATAGAAAATTACTTAGAACCCCCAAACATTATATATATTTTTTTTCTAACACCCTAGAAAATAAAATGGCGGTCGTTGCAATACTTTCTGTCACACTGCATTTGCGCAGCGGTCTTACAAGCACACTTTTTTTGGAAAAAATACACTTTTTTGAATTAAAAAAAAAGACAACAGCAAAGTTAGCTGAATTTTTTTTTATAGTGTGAAAGATGATGTTACGTCAAGTAATTTGATACCCAACATGTTACAATTCAAAATTGCGCCCGCTCGTGGAATGGCTACAATCTTTTATCCTTAAAAATCTCCATAGGCGACGTTTAAAAAATTCTACAGGTTGCATGTTTTGAGTTACGGAGGAGGTCTAGGGCTAGAATTATTGCTCTCGCTCTAACGATCGCTGTGATACCTCCCATGTGTGGTTTGAACATCGTTTTCATATGCGGGCGCTACTCACGTATGCGTTCGCTTCTGCACACGAGTTCAGCAGGTCGGGGAGCTTTTAAAAAAACAAACTGTTTTTCTTTTTTCTTTTACTTTTTCTTTTTTTCTTTTTAAATTTTTATACTGTTCTTTTTTTAAAAAAAAAATGTGTCACTTTTATTCCTATTACAAGGAATGTAAACATTCCTTGTAATAGAAAAAAAGCATGACAGGTCCTCTTAAATATGAGATATGGGGTCAAAAAGACCTCAGATCTCATATTTAAACTAAAATGCAATAAAAAAACAAAAAACAAAAGTCGTTTGAAAAAAAAAAAAAAATGTCCCTTTAAGAGCTATAGGGGAAACTGACGTTTTGACGTCACTTCCGCCCTGCAATTGTATGGAGCCGACCAGGGGCCATCTTCCCCTCACTCAGCTCCATGCCAAGCTGGGGAGAGGACGCAATCGCCTCTGCCGGTAAGCAGCGTAGGGCACCGGAGAGCAGCGGGAGGGGGGCCCTGTCCCACCACTGATAAAAGTCATCTTGCGGTGAATCCGCCGCTGAGACCACTTTTATCTGAAAAAGTGGATACCGGGGTTATGGCAGCTAGCTGCCATAACATCAGTATTCCACTTCAACGTGCCGCTATATAATGACGGGCAGTCCGTAAGTGGTTAAAGGGGTCAGTAACTCAAATAAGTTAAAAAACCACTGCTGTAGTGATAACTAAAATTCTATGTAGGGGGAAAAAACATTTGGAGAATGCGGGCATTGATCCCGCTACCTCTCACATGCTAAGCGAGCGCTCTACCATTTGAGCTAATTCCCCACTCTGACATTGAGTTGGTTGCCAGTCATTTTAGAGAGATTCTGACACTAACTTTAAAAAATTCAGATAACAGCACAGAACACAATTAAGTATTATAAATGCTTACTTGTTATGTTTTAATTCTCCATAAATAATTTTTTTAATGCACTTGGAATGTGCTTTTAATCCACCTCAATACATATGTATATGGTCCCGTATTGAGGTGGTTATACCGGGATCCTAGATGCAGCTACAACCATAATCCCGGTAGCTTTTTTCAGCCGGAAATTCTGCAGAATATAAAAGTAATCCAAGTGGCTATACAGCCACTCAATCACTTTTACAGGCAGTTGGAGGGGGTCCCCCCCTCCCACGGATTCTGCCTTTGAGGTTGGTTCAAATTTTCAATTCACTGAGAAGAATGGAGGTAATTCCCACCCCCCTTCTCTGACATTAAAAACTGGAAGTGATAAGGATTTGGTCACTTCTGGTTTCGGTGTGTTGTTTACAAGCTGATAGCTCCCAACTGTCCCTGATTTCGAGGGACTGTCCCTGATTTGGGGCAATGTCCCTCTGTCCCTATTTCCTCCTCATTTGTCCCTCATTCTGTTCTGATCTATATAAATGTATATCAAATGCACTTTTTTATCTATCAAAAAGTGTTTTCCAGCACTAAACCTTTCATCTGATTCCTAAATTGCTGCATTTATAAATTCCAAAAGCCAATATAAAGGAATAGTAGTGGTAAAAAAAAAAAGCCCTTGTGGGTTTAACCAATCCTGTTTTTTTGTACAATTCTCCTTTAAGGGGGCGTGGCAAGGGGTGTGTCCTATGCCTGCATACTTTTGCTGATAGGCGTCCCTCATTCCCATCTCAAAGAGTTGGTAGGTATGGTTAGCGGCTTGTAAAAGCATCTGAGCAAACCGATCTCAGTTTGCTCAGATGCTTTGGCGGCCAGAGGAAAGCTCTGAGGTCTAATAGACATCAGATCTCTCCAAAAAAAAGACCTATCATGGCTCATGCTATCATATGAGATGTTGTTCACCCCTTGTGAAAGCAATAAAGTTGATCCAGAAAAAAAAAAAAATGAAGGTACAGTTTAAAAAAAAAAAAAAAAGTAAATAAAATAAATAATAAAAATTGTAAAAAAGTGGAACTCTAAACTGGCAACCTGTAAAGGCTTTTGAAATGTTGCCTATAGATAATTGAATGTAGCCTAGTTTATCGCCTTTCCATAGGCGTAGGCAGTTTTAAAGCGTGACATGTTTGGTATCTATTTACTTTGGTGTAACATCATTGTTTATTTTCCCAAACAAATTGGGTATTATATTGCATATGTGTTCACTAAAATTAATTAAAGTGCTAAAATCGTGTTAATAAAATTGCAACAACAACCATTTTATTCTCTGTGGTCTCTGCTTAAAATATATGTTTGGGGGTTCTAAGTAATTTTCTTTAAAAAAAAAATGCTGATTTTGCCATATATACAAGAAATATCAGAATTGGCCCAGACAGACTGGAACTTGTTAAACTTGCTAGAAAATTTGACCATGCTGAGTAGAGTCAGTTTCCTAGCACAGCCCCCTCTATGTACATCATCGACTTCTCCAGTCAAAAAAGTTTTGACTGGACACACACTTTAAAAATCTCAGGCCTTAAAGTGTTCCTAAACACACACTGTTTAATTTACATCATCCCTTCTTTTTTTGTATGTGGACGATGGCACATGTGCCCCTTCCATCTGTTGTCTGAGCCCCCCCCCCCGTGTGCCCCTTTCCCCCACAGTGCTGCTGGGTCTTCTCTTCCCCTCTCCCGCCGACAGCTGCTACGGGCACACAGGGTCTTTTACTGGCCCCTTCCTTTCCTGAATGAACACAGTGAGTGATCCGTACCAATCACTCCTGTGTATATTCATCACTGAAGCATAGTAAACTGTGTTTATTATGCCTCAGTTTGTGAACGAGCAGGAAGCTTCAAAGCGCTTCCTATTCATTCATCTGTACAGCCGTGGCCAAAACTTTTGAGAATGACACAAATATTAACTTTCACAAAGCCTGCTGCTTCAGTGTTTTTTGATCTTTTTGTCAAATCGTACTATGATACACTGAAGGATAATGACAAGCATTTCATAAGTGTCAAAGGCTTTTATTGACAATGACATGAAGTTTATGCAGAGAGTCAATATTTGCAGCGTTGATCCTTTTTTTTCCAAGACCTCTGCAATTCCCCCTGGCATGTTGTCAGTCAAGTTCTGGGCCACATCCTGACTGATGGAAGCCCATTCCTGCATAATCAATGCTTGAAGTTTGTCAGAATTCGTGGGTTTTTTCTTTATTCACCCAACTCTTGAGGATTGACCACAAGTTCTCGATGGGATTAAGGACTGGGGAGTTAACTGGCCATGGACCCAAAATTTTGATGTTTTGTTCCCCAAGCCACTAGTTACTTTTACCTTATAGCAAGGTGCTCCATCATGCTGGAAAAGGCATTGTTCCTCACCAAGCTGTTCTTGGATGGTTGGGAGAAGTTGCTCTCGGAGGATGTTTTTGTACCATTCTTTATTCATGGCTGTGTTCTTAGGTAAAATTGTGAGTGAGCCCACATCCTTGGCTGAGAAGCAACACCACACATGAATGGTCTCAGGATGCTTTACTGTTGGCATGACACTGGACTGATGGTAGCGCTCACCTTTCCTTCTCTGGACAAGGTCTTTTCTGGATACCCCAAACAATCGGAAAGGAAAATCAGGAAAAATGACTTTACCCCAGTCCTCAGCAGTCCAATCCCTGTACCTTTTGCAGAATACCAGTCTGTCTCTCAGTGGCGGCTGGTGTTTTTTTTTGTTTGGAGGGGCCAAACCCCCCCCCCCTGCAGCACCTCAAACCCCCTCCCCTTGCTGTCTGCTGGACCACTGGCACTTACCCTATCTACGCGGTGGGCACATCGGGGGAGCGGCGAGCACATCGGACAGCGGCAGGCACATCGTGCAGCGGTGGGGATTGGGGCAACGGCGGGCACATCGGACAGCGGTGGGGATCGGAGCAGCGGTGGGCACATTGGACAGCGGTGGGGATCGGGGCATTGGCGGGCACATCGGGCAGTGGCAGGGATTGAGGCATCGGCTGGCACATCGGGCAGTGGTGGGGATCGAGGCATCAGCGGACATCAGGCTGAGGCAGGCATTGGGCAGCGGCTCCTGTGTCTTTTCCTCCTCGCTTCCGCCGCGTGTCTCCTCCCCTCCTCCTAGGCATCCAATAGGATCGCCTGTCCTTTCAGCCAATCAAGTGATTGGTATCATACCCACTTCCTGATTGGCCGGGAGGAGGATCAGTGTTGCAATGGCGAATATTAATTCGCTGTTGTAACACCTGGGTGCGCTAATGGTGCAATGCTTTGCGACCCGAGCCCACCCTATTTTGAAGCCTATTAGATCCTCCCCTCCTTCTAGGCGTCCAATAGGATCGCCTGTCCTTTCAGCCAATCAAGTGATGGGTATCAGACCCACTTCCTGATTGGCCTGGGAGGAGGACCAGTATTGCAAAAGCGAATATTAATTCACTGTTGTAACACCTGGGTGGGCTCATGGTGCAATGCTTTTGTGACCCGAGCCCAGCCTATTTTGAAGCCTATTAGAGCCTCTGGCTCTAATCTGGTGCATAAAAAAAAAAAACCCTGCCTCTGTAATTCATGCTTCAGGCATCCTGAAAGGGGCCGGATGCATGAATAGCGGCATGTGGATCATAGAGCATCAATTAGGATGTGGCGGCCATGGACAGAGGGGGCGGCGCCCAGGTGCCCCTAATGGACAGGCTGCCACTGCTGTCTCTGATGTTTTTCCTGGAGAGAAGTGGCTTCTTTGCTGCCCTTCTTGACACCAGGCCATCCTCCAAAAGTCTTCTCCTCACTGTGTGTGCCGATGTCCTCACACCTGCCTGCTGCCATTCCTGACCGTGAACATCAGCTCTGTCTTTAGTCATATGGGCTTCTCAGATGTGATAGGAAGGAAACAGGGCTGGACTGGGACAAAAATGTGACCCTGGACTTCATCCAGACTGGCCCAGGGCACAGCACATCAGGGTACGGTACATCAGGGCACAACACATCAGGGTACGGTACATCAGGGAACAACACATCAGGGTACGGTACATCAGGGAACAACACATCAGGGTACGGTACATCAGGGCACAACACATCAGGGTACGGTACATCAGGGCACAACACATCAGGGTACGGTACATCAGGGAACAACACATCAGGGTACGGTACATCAGGGAACAACACATCAGGGTACGGTACATCAGGGAACAACACATCAGGGTACGGTACATCAGGGAACAACACATCAGGGCACAACACATCAGGGTACTATACATCAGGGCACAACACATCAGGGCACAACACATCAGGGGACGGTATATCAGGGCACAACACATCAGGGTACAGAGCCCAGCACATCAGGGCACAAGACACTTCAGGGTACAACACATCAGAGTACAACACACCAGGCCACATCAGGGTACAGGGCACATCAGGGTAAAACACATCAGGGTACAACACACCAGACCACATCAGGGTACAGGGCACAGCACATGAGGGTACAGAGCCCAGCACATCAGCATACAGGGCACATCGGGGCACAACAGATCAGGGTACAGGACATCAGGGTACAGGACATCAGGGTACAGCACATTAGGGTACAGGACATCAGGGCACAGGTCACAGTACATCAGGGCACAACACATCATGGTACAGGGCACAACACATCAGGGCACGTCAGGGCACAGTACATCAGGGTACAGGACATCATGGCACAGGACATCAGGGCACATCAGGGCACAGGGCACATCAGGGCATAGGACATCGGGGCACAGCACATCAGGGCATGGGGCACATCAGGTCACGGGGCACATGGCACATAGCACATCAGGGCACGGGGCACATGGCACATAGCACATCAGGGCACAGGGCACATCAGGGCATGGGGCACATGGTACATCGGGGCACGTTATGGCACATCAGGGCACATGGCACATTAGGGCACATTATGGGGCACATTGGGGCACATAGCACATCAGGGCACATAGTACATCAGGGCACGGGGCACATCAGGGCATGGGGCACATCAGACCACATGGCACTTCAGGGCACATGGCACATCAGGGCACGGGGCACATCGAGGCACATGGCACATCAGGGCACATTATGGCACATGGCACATCAGGGCACATGGCACATTATGGGACACATCAGGGCACATTATAGGGCACATCATGGGATCTTACTAGCCAGAATGCAGAGTAGCGCAGTAGCGCAGGAAGCCTCTGTCTGTAGTAAGTTCTCTGTCATGTCAACCAGCGTTGATCGCTCCCCGGCGGCCCCTCCTCTCTTCTCGTCTATCCCAGATGAGATCACAAGCCAATGGGGATAGATGAGAAGAGAGGAGGGGCCGCCGGGGAGCGATCAACGCTGGTTGACATGACAGAGAACTTACTACAGACAGACGCTTCCTGTGCTACTGCGCTACTCTGCATACTGGCTAAATCCCAATCTAACTGTCAGGTGCCAGCTGTCGGCGGCTGACGGGTAGATCGCCAAGCAACGCAGATGCGGCTGAAACCGGCCCACTCTGAGCCATCGGCCCACCGGGAATCTCCCGGTAGTCCCGATGGCCAGTCCATCCCTGGAAGGAAATGCTCAGCATAGAAACGCACCGAAAACTGCTGCCACTACAGCTGCAAAATCCCTAGCTGAATTGGGGACATGAACAGAAGGGGGAGATAGAGAGCAGCAGGATCAACCAGGTTTTTTTCAGAATACAGAAAAGGAATCCCATAGGGACTGAGTGAGTATGAGCATGTAATACACCATTTATTGATAGTTTTTATGATGTGGGTTGACGGACACTTTAAAGGCAACTACTCATACAGCAAAGTACCAGTGTGAGAAGTTTTATATTGAAGCTGGAAACCTTTGATCTTTCCGCTACACAGTAGCTAAAGGGCAGTAATGTTGCTCACTGTGACACTGACCTTTTTGCCCTAAATCTGTTTCTGTTGGGGAAGACAGCTTCCATCTTAGACTTTTCAAACAGGGATTTTTGCTGAGACACATTCCCTTTAAACAATCGAACACGAGAAAAAAAATGAATAACATATGCAGATCTACAAAGCAGTCTCTGACTAAGTGCTGATCCTCAGCCCAGGAATTTAGAGGGGGACGAGCCTCTTGTTAATTGCTGTGAGTCAGGAAAGTGTATGTAAAACTATGAGCTTCTCCTATTTTATCCCTTTTGGTCTATCCATGCGTCCGGCACCCTGATCTACATACATGATGCCAGAAGCATGGATTCCAATGGGGGGGAGTGTTTTTTGAAGCACGTGATTAGAGCCAGAGGCTCTAATAGGCTTCAAAAAAGGGGGTGCTCAGGGGGTGCTCTAAGCCCACCCAGTTGTGTGACGATAGCGAATGAATATTTGCTATTTTCACACTAAATCTCCTAAATCTGACAGCATGAGGAGAAAAAACAAGCCGATTACCGACTCATGTAAAAGGCCCACCAGTACCACTTACCAGTGCCCATCAGTACTGCTAAACCAGTGCCCACCAGTGCCACTGATTAGTGCCCATCAGTGCTGCCAATCAGTTCCCATCAGTGCTTCATCATCAGTGGCACCTACCATGGCCCATCAGTGCCGCCCATCCTTTCCACCTATTAGTGCCCTTCCATGCCTCCTATCAGTGCCCATCAGTGCCACCTATCAGTGCCTCCTTATCAGTGCCCATAAAGTGCTGCCTCGTCAGTACTTATCAGTGCCACCTATCAGTGCCCATCAGTGCAACCTCATCAGAGCACATCAGTGAAGGAGAAAAATGACCTGTTTGCAAAATTTTATAACAAACTATGAAAACTTTTTTTTTTTCAAAATTTTCTTTTTTTGTTTGTTTAGCAAAAAAAAAAAAAAAAAAAAAACCCCAGTGGTGATTAAATTCCAACACAAGAAATAAAGATAAAGATAAAGATAAAATAAACAAATCTCTGTTTGTGTGACAAAAATGCTAAAAATGTCACATGGTTACAGTGTTACATGACTGAGCAATTGTCATTCTAATGCCGCGTACACACGATCGGACAATTCCGACAACAAAATCGTGGATTTATTTCTGACGGATGTTGGCTCAAACTTGTTTTGCATACACACGGTCGCACAAACGTTGTCTGAAATTCCGAACGTCAAGAACGCGGTGACGTACAACACGTACAACGAGCCGAGAAAAATGAAGTTCAATAGCCAGTGCTGCTCTTCTGCTTGATTCCGAGCATGCGTGGAACTTTGTGCGTCGGAATTGTGTCTGACGATCGGAATTTACGACAACGGATTTTGTTGTTGGAAAATTTGAGAACCAGCTCTCAAATTTTTGTTGTCGGAAATTCCGACAACAAATGTTCCGATGGAGCCTACACACCGTCGGAATTTCCGACAACAAGCTCCCATCCAACATTTGTTGTCGGAAATTCCGAGCGTGTGTACGCGGCAGAAGTGTGACAGCGCTAAAAGCTGAAAATTGGCCTGGGCAGGAAGGGGGTGGAAATGCCCAGTAAGCAAGTGGTTAAAGGGATTGTAAACCCTCGTTTTTTTTCACCGTAATGCATCCTAAGCATTAAGGGGAAATTTTTTCTGTCACTGAACAGAGCCCCAGCCCCCCCCCCCCCCCGTTCTAATCACCTGAGCCCGTTCGTTCCCACGCTGGAGACGCGTAAACCCTCTCTGGCCGGGGTCTCAGCTCTTGATTGGATAGATTGATTGATAGCAGCGCAGCCATTGTCAATCAAATCCAATGTCGCGGGGGGGGGGGCCGAGTCTGGCATTCTGTGTCTATGAACGTAAATGCTGGACTTGGAAGCGCGCCCACACGGTAATCCCCCTGGGTTTTCCGATGCAGGGAGGAGCCGTGAGTGCCGTTAGGGGACCCCAGAAGTCGGGGATCAGGCCCACTCTGTGCAAAACGAACTGCACAGTGGAGGTAAGTATAATATGTTTGTTATTTAAAAACAAAAAAAAAACAAACCCATACAACCCCTTTAAAGACATTTTTTTTAAATTAAAATAATAAACATGTTATCTTTACCTGCTCTGTGCAGTGGTTTTGCACAGAGTAGCCCGGATCCTCCTTGGGTCGCCCGCTGGTGCTTCTGGCCCCTCCCTCCTGCCAAATGCCCCCCCAGAGCAAGCAGCTTGTAATGGGGGACACCCAAGCAGGCGTGCTTCCGAGCCACTGCTCTGCATGTCCATTCAGACACAGAGCCGTGACCTGGCCCCACCCCCTCTCACTCCTCATTGGCTCTCGCTGCTGTCTCAGCCAATGAGTAAGGAGAGTCCCTGGAGAGCTGATGCTGTCGTGCACCTCGGTAAAAAACCTTTAGCCTTTAGAACCACTTTACATTTCTGGTCTTTTTTTTTTAGTCCATATAATAAAAAATGTAAAACGCAGTGGTGATAACATACCACCAATTTAAAGTTATATTTGCATGAAAAAAAAATTATATAAATTTTGTTTGTGTGCAGCGTTGCACGATTGTGCAATTACCAGTTAAATTAGCGCAGTGTTGAATGGTAAAAAAATGCTCTGGTCATGAAGCGGGTCTAACCTTTTGCTGGGCAAGTGGATAAACAACAAAACCAGCCGCTCCTTGTCACGAGCAACTTAACAGTGCGACTCAAGTAAGAAAAACCCCAAAGCCATAGAAGACGACACGCGTTGGTCAATACTGTAGGGTGTATGGACCATCTTACATTGCCAATGTGATAGTCACCATATCTTACCAAGATAATCTGGCTGGCGGGCTGGTGGGCGCTGTTCAACATAAACTTCATTATTGTAGCTGACATCGGAGGCATATCCCGAACCTGTAATGAAATATCCAAAATGTTAATCACAGCGGGATTTTGTGTGGCTCTGGAGAGACATGAATTATTATCATTATTCATTTACAGCATACACTATACAGCCACTTTATTAGGTACACCTGTTAAATTTCTTGGCAACAAAAATTGCTAATCAGCCAATCACATGGCAGCAACTCAATGCATTTAGGCACCTAGATGTGGTGAAGACGACTTGCTTAAGTTCAAACTGAGCATCAGAATGGGGAAGAAAGGGGATTTAAGTGACTTTTGAACGTGGCATGGTTGTTGGTGCCAGACAGGCTGGTCTGAGTATTTCTGGGATTTTCACACACAACCATCTCTCGGGTTTACAGAGAATGGTCCGAAAAAGAGAAAATATCCAGTGAGCGGCAGTTGTGTGGGGGAAAATGCCTTGTTGATGTCAGAGATAAATGGGCAGACTGGTTCCAGATGATAGAAAGGCAGCACCAACTCAAATAACCACTCGTTACAACCAAGGTGTGCAGAATAAAATCTCTGAACGCACGAACATTGAAGCAGATGGGCTACAGCAGCAGAAGACCACACCGAGTCCCACTCCTGTCAGTTAAGAATAGGAAACTGAGGCTACAATTCACACAGGCTCACCGAAATTGGACAATAGAAGATTGGAAGAACGTTGCCTGGTCTGATGAGTCTCGATTTCAGCTGCAACATTCAGATGGTGGGGTCAGAATTTGGTATATATATCATGAAATCATGGATCCGTCCTGCCTTGTATCAACGGGTCAGACTGGTGGTGGGGGTGTAATGGTCTGAAGGATATTTTCTTGGCACGCTTTGGGCCCCTTAGTACCAATTGAGCATCATTTAAACACCACGGCCTACCTGAGTATTGTTGCTGACCATGTCCATCCCTTTATGACTACAGTGTCCCCATCTTCTGATGGCTCCTTCCAGCAGGATAATGCACCATGTCACAAAGCTCCAATCATCTCACCACTGGACAATGAGGTCCCTGTCCTCCAATGTTCTCCACACTCACCAGATCTCATCCAATAGAGCACCTTTGGAAAGTGGTGGAACGGGAGATTCCCATCATGGATGTGCAGCGGACAAATCTGCAGCAACTGTGTGATGCTATCATGTCACTATGGAGCAAAATCTCTGAGGAATGTTTCCAACACCTTGTTGAATCTATGCCACTAAGAATGAAGGTAGTTCTGAAGGCAAAAGTGGGTCCAACCCTATACTAGCAAGGTGTACCTAAAAAAAAAAGTGGCCAGTAAGTATATATTGCCATCTTCACCTGTGGCACCTACAAAGTATAAGCGGCTTCACACTGCCCCGCTGCGCCTTTGCTAAAGTGCAGCTTATCCATGGTTTTTGCTAGAGTTAGCTGCGCTTTCCCATAGACTTCTATGAGGTCCTTCGATTTTGGTGTGGTTTCAGAAACTGCAACCAAACCCGCATTTGGTTGCATTTTGCCCAAAGCACAGCGGGACTGCACTGGGGCAATGTGACACTGCTCCAAAAGATTGATAATATAGGCAGAGATGCAGGCCCAGATTTACTCCCTTTGCCACCCCAAGGCCGGGTCCTTCAATGCCGCCCCCCCCCCCCCCCACAAACACACACCACCATTCTCGTCCTTTATCGATGACTGCTACACTAGATCAATTAAAAACATATCTCCACACACAAGAACACTTAAAATAACTGGCTTTAATTGACTCTCGTAACTCGTGACTTGTCTCTTCTCCTCACGTCACGAGTCACGTCACTGGTCACAGTCTCAGAGACCCCCGCTCCCGGCCGCGCAGTTGGCGCAGAGGAGGGTAATGCTCCGCTGCCACTGTGCGCAATCAGCGCTACCACTGTGCCCATCAAACGCTGCCACTGTGCCCATCAAACGCTGCCACTGTGCCCATCAAACGCTGCCACTGTGCCCATCAAACGCTGCCACTGTGCCCATCAAACGCTGCCACTGTGCCCATCAAACGCTGCCACTGTGCCATCAAACGCTGCCATTGTGCCCATCAAACGCTGCCACTGTGCCCATCAAACGCTGCCACTGTGCCCATCAAACGCTGCCACTGTGCCATCAAACGCTGCCACTGTGTCCTCCAATGCTGCCACTGTGCCCATTAAACGCTGCCACTGTGCCCATCAAATGCTGCCACTGTGCCCTCAAACGCTGCCACTGTGCCATCAAACGCTGCCACTGTGCCAATTAAACGCTGCCACACTGCCATCAAACGCTGCCACTGTGCCCATTAAACGCTGCCACTCTGCCCTCAAACACTGCCACTGTGCCTTCAAAAGTTGCCACTGTGCCATCAAATGCTGCCACTGTGCCATCAAATGCTGCCACTGTGCCCAATAAACGCTGCCACTGTGCCCATCAAATGCTGCCACACTGCCATCAAACGCTGCCAGTGTGCCCATCCTATGCTGCCAGTGTGCCCATCAAATGCAGCCAGCGCGCTCATTAAATTTTAAAACTTTCTACTTTTCCAGTTCTACACATGGGGTGCGGGAGCCAGGGGAGGAGAAAGAAGATCTACCTTGTCCTCCTGGCCAGCTCAGCTCTGAATCTGATCAATTCCTCCACACTGCTGCTGCTAGTTTCACTTGTCCCCACTCCACTCTGCGCCATGCTTAGACTCCTCCTACCGAGGCCCCTGTTCCTCTGAGTCCGATCACGCTTGCTTGCAGGCAGCATAGCAAGGGGCGGGGCCAGAGTGTCAGTGGAGCTCAAGGCACCGCCCACCCGCTGCCGGCTCCTTGATCAAATAAAAAGCAGCACTGGCACTGCATGTGCGTGCTGCTCATGCCAGCTGTCTGATGACTGTCTGTGACAGACAGTGGGGATTTTCAGCGCCGATTTGCAGGCAGCGCATTCGGCGCCACCCCTGCACCACTGCTACCCCGAGGCCTGGCCTCGTGGCCTTGTGGGAAATCCGGCCCTGCACAGATGCCAACTGTCCAAGATTTGCTAGAACAGTCCTGCATCTTGGCTCTCTTGCATGCCAGCGCTGTGTCCTGGGACCACAGCTTTAACATCATTTGAGTAACTGCCCATGCGCAAGGCATTGATTGTTGGTACAGGGACAGGGAGTGGGTGGTTCTTGCATATTTAAAAGTGAGGTCTGAACAGGGCCAACGCTTAAGCCGGGGAACACATGGGCCGAATGTCAGGAGACATTTCCCGGTTCAAAAAAGAACAGCCGACACTTGGCCTGTGTGTATGTAGGTCTGTCCAACAGAAGCTGGCCTTTTGGCCAGTTACACTGCTTACAGTGAAGCAAGCTAAATTCACCTATCAAAACACACCCAGCTCCTCTAAACACAGTGAGCCCACACTAAATCTAACTAATCCTAGCAACTATCCAGGAAGGTGCTATATTTATGACTGCATCCAATATGGCTGCCAATCCCATGGGAACTCCAGGTACAACCAGAACCTAGGCTTTCCTAAGATGGTGCTAGGCATCCTCAGTTGAGGACAACTGACTTCTCTGCTGTGGTCTCCTAGCGTCAATCCCAAACAGGATGGGAAAAACACATGGCAGGCTATAATGACCCGTACACACAATAGGATTTTCCGACAACAAAATCCATGTTTTTTTTTTCCGGCGGATGTTGGCTCAAACTTGTCTTGCATACACACGGTCACACAAATCTTGTCGGAAATTCCGAACGTCAAGAGTGCGGTGACGTACAACACGTACGACGAGCCGAGAAAAAGGAAGTTCAATAGCCCAGTGCGGTTCTTCTGCTTGATTCTGAGCATGCGTGGCACTTTGTGCGACGGAATTGTGTACACACGATCGGAATTTCCGACAACGGAATTTGTTGTCGGAAAATTTGAAAACCAGCTCTCAAATTTTGTGTGACGGAAATTCCGATGGAAAATGTCCGATGGAGCCTACACACGGTTGGAATTTCCAACAACAAGCTCCTATAGAACTTTTTCCGTCGGAAAATCCTATCGTGTGTACGGGGCATAACACTTGACATGGAAATTTATAGATAGGCAACTCCTATCCTCATATTGATTAGTGGTTCCAAATTAATAATAACTACTGCAGTAGGGAACAGACACAAAAGATACACTCAGCATCTTTCCAAATAACTGTTCTGCTTTATTATGATGCAATTGAAGGTTTTTATGCACATGATTACGTAGGTATCACATTAATATTACAATTGTACATTTATGATAACAAGGGGCGTAACATAGGCAGGCTAATTCTAATCAGGACTGGAAAGAATGCAAACATGTACTGAAAACATTATTAGTGCCGTGTGCACAGTGAGGGCAGTGTGCAATACATATAAAATAGAATACAATTATATACAGAACTTACAAATTTCCTTTACATACGCCACCCCCCACTCACACTACCAGAGAGGGCAACATTAGGGGGTCTGACCTAACCCCTCCTACACTCTGTAATGCACCGCAATATGAGCCAGTTTGTAGAATTAACATACACTATATTGTCAAAAATATTGGGACGCTTGCCTTTATACGCACATGAACTTTAATGGTTTCCAAGTCTTAAGGCTCGTACACACATTACGAAAATCGGAAGTAAGATTTTGTCCGACGAAAGATCTGCCGATTTTAAGGACCGTTAGTACGGTGCTTTCGACAGCCGATTCCGATTTTTCGTCCGACAAAAGCTGGATGCGCAGACTATAACATTTTTGTCGTATGTGAACTCAACATCCGATTTTCGTTTAATTAGTGCGGTTTTCGTCTGAAAAAAAATCATAAAAGCAAGACTACGCATGCTCAGAAATGAAAGAATACATACAAAACTGTTCAACACATTACGTCACTTCTGACGTTGTATTCTGTCGTACGAGAATTTTTCGTATGATGAGTAACCTCTTCACTTTCAACATGAGACTAGCATGCCACAAAAAAACGGACGAACGGTCGTCCGAAAATCTGATTGTGTGTACGAGGCTTTAGTCTGTAGGGCTCAATATTGAGTTGGCCCAACCTTTGCAGCTATAACAGCTTCACCTCTTCTGGGAAGGCCGTCCACAGGAGTGTGTCTATGGGAATGTTTGACCATTCTTCCAGAAGCGCATTTGTGAGGTCAGGCACTCATGTTGGACGAGAAGGTCTGGCTTGCAGTCTCCTCTCTAATTCATCCACAAGGTGTTCTGTTGGGTTGGGGTTCGGAATCTGTGCAGGCCAGTCAAGTTCCTCCACCCCAACCATGAAATCATACTGGTTTTCTCTTTGCCTTGTTCACGTCACGTAGTGCACAATGCTCATCCTTGTCTTTGTGGACCTTGCTTTGTGCACTGGTCCAAATCATTTGGTGGAGGGGAGATTATGGTCTGGGGGTTGTTTTTCAGGGGTTGGGCTTGGCCCCTTGGTTCCAGTGAAGGGAACTCTTAAGGCGTCAGCATACCACGACATTTTGGACAATTTTATTCTCCCAACTTTGTGGGAACCAGTGCACAAAGCAAGGACCATAAAGACATGGATGAGCCTTGTGCGCTGTGTGATGTGAACAAGGCTAATGCCGCGTACACACGGCCGGACTTTTCGTCTACAAAAGTCAAACGGACGCTGACGGACTAAAGCTGGCTGGAAATCCGATCGTGTGTGGGCTTCTCCGGACTTTCAACTGACTTTTTCAGCCTCAAATCCGACGGACTTTAGATTTGAAACATGCTTCAAATCTTTCCGTCAAACTCGAGTCCGGTCGAAAAATCCGCTCGTCTGTATGCTAGTCCGACGGACAAAAACCCACGCTAGGGCAGCTATTGGCTACTGGCTATGAACTTCCTTATTTTAGTCCGGTGTACGTCATCACGTAAGAATTCAACAGACTTTTGTGTGATCGTGTGTAGGCAAGTCTGTTCGTTAGAAAGTCCGCCGCAAGTCCGTCGAAAGTCCGCCAAAAGTCCGTCGAAAGTCTGTCGGACAGGCTGTCGGACTTTTGTAGCTGAAAAGTCCGACCGTGTGTACGCCCCATAAGAGAAAAGTATAAAGAATAGTATAAAGAATAGTATCTGTGGAACTTCACTGAAGATCACATTACAATGCACAGAGCAAAGAGTTCAGAAAGTTTTCATACTTGTGGCTTCATACTGCCTTATTGACTAAAAAAATTATACCTGGAATTACACAAATTTACAACATGCATTCCTCCCCCCCAACCTCCCCGCACACAATGGATGGAAATCCCATCACAGCCTATGCAAGTATCAGATAGTCTGGCTCTGAAAAGTGCCGTGTTCTTCACATGACGTATTTAAATGAGAAGCAGCCAACAGCTTAAAATAAAATTCAATGTGTGAGTGCAAATCCTGAGTCATAGTTGCAAAGCTTATTTTGAACATCATTTTAATGTGAGATGAATGATTGCTGAGATAAAATCAGTTAAAGGATAAGCCACCCATTGAAATGCAGTGGAGTTTAAGCAGGAAGCCTGTATTATAACTAAATATGAATGCCTCCAAGTACATACAGTATACAGTGAGGGGAAAAAAGTATTTGATCTCCTGCTGATTTTGTATGTTTGCCCACTTACAAAGAAATGATCAGTCTTTCACTGTTTATTTTAACAGTGAGAGACAGAACAACAACAAAAATATCCAGAAAAACACATTTCAAAAAAGTTATAAATTGATTTGCATTTTAATGAGTGAAATAAGTATTTGATTCCTTTGCAAAACATGACTTAGTACTTGGTGGCAAAAACCCTTGGTGGCAATTACAGAGGTTAGACGCTTCTTGTAGTTCGCCACCAGGTTTGCAAATATCTCAGGAGGTCATTAAGCTTTCGAGTCAGACGTTTTGTAACTTAAACCTTCAGCTCCCTCCACATATTTTCTATGGGATTAAGGTCTGGAGATTGGTTAGGCCACTCCAGGACATGTGCTTTTGGTTGAGCCACTCCTTTGCTGCCTTGGCTATGTGTTTTGGGTCATTGTCATGCTGGAATACCCATCCATGATCCATTTCCAATGCCCTGGCTGAGGGAAGGAGGTTCTCACCCAAGATTTGACGGTACATGGCCCCATCCATCGTATCTTTGATGCAGTGAAGTTGTCCTGTCCCCTTAGCAGAAAAACACCCCCAAAGCATAATGTTTCCACCTCCATGTATGACGGTGGGGGATGGTGTTCTTGGGGTCATAGGCAGCATTCTTCCTCCTCCAAACACGGCGAGTTGAGTTGATGCCAAAGAGCTCGATTTTGGTCTCATCTGACCACAACACTTTCACCCAGTTCTCCTCTGAATCATTTAGATATTCATTAGCAAACTTCAGACGGACCTGTACATGTGCTTTCTTGAGCAGGGGGACCTTGCGGGCGCTGCAGGATTTCAGTCCTTCACGGCGTAACGTGTTTCCAATTGTTTTCTTGGTGACTATGGTCCCAGCTGCCTTGAGATCATTGACAAGCTTCTCCCGTTTAGTTCTTGGCTGATTTCTCACCGTTCTCTTATATAGTTTGTGTTGCAATTAAGAGAATGATAGACTGAGTTCTTATGTAATATTAAAGTATAGCTTTTACCCACTGCAGTATATAAACATTAAAGTCCTAAAAAGTGTAAAATGCATTGATCCCGCTACCTCTCACATGCTAAGCGAGCGTTTTCCCCTCCTTGGTACCCTGTTTCCCTGAAAATAAGACCTAGCGTGATTGTCGATGATGGCTGCAATATAAGCCCTACCCCCCAAATAAGCCCTACCCTGTTTCCCTGAAAATAAGCCCTACCCTGCCTACACCGACCTACAAGGACTTTAACTAGGGCTTATTTGGGGGGTAGGGCTTATATTGCAGCCATCACCGACAATCACGCTAGGTCTTATTTTTGGGGAAACAGGGTAGCTTTTGTGGGATCAGAAATTAGATATCTACTAGCAATGGCCAAAGTGTTTAGATCGGGGGTCTCTAAACCTTATAAACAAAGGGTCAGTTTACTGTCCTTCAAACTTTATGGGGGGCCAGACTGTAGCTATTGAGAGTAGAAAAGTTCCCGATGTCAGTGGGAAAAAACAATGCCCCATCGTTAGTGTCAGTGGGAGGAATAGCGTCCCATCATTGGTGTCAGTGGGAGAAATTGTGACCCGTGATTGGTGTCAGTGGGAGGAATAGCACCCCATCATTGATGTCAGTGGGAGGAATTGTGACCCATGATTGGTGTCAGTGGGAGGAATAGCACCCCATCATTGATGTCAGTGGGAGGAATTGTGCCCCATCACTGATATCAGTGGGCACTGGTGTCATTGGGAGAAATTTTACCCCATCGTTGGCCTCATTGGGAATTGTGCCCTTTCATTGGGGTAATTGTACCCCATTGTTGGTGTCACTGGGAGAAATAGTGCCTGAAGAGCCAAATAAAACCAAGGAAAAGGCCACATATGACCCTAGGGCCACAGTTTGGATTTAAGGGGTCTCCTCAAATTGGGATTGGGATCCCTTATTGGGTTTTTTTGTTTTTTTTTACCAAGGACATGAAGCAGAATAAATTTTGGCTTAAATTTCTTAAGAAATGTGATTTTAACCATTCATTCATCCCTTGTCTTAATCCACAAGGTTTTTCTTGGTGGACGAATAAAGGTTTATTAAGAATTGCTGATTTTTATGACCATAAGGGTATTTTAACGATACATACACTCTGAGAAAAATTTAAATTTCCCGATTCTGAAATATACAATTATTCCCAAATTTCGGATTGTATACAGTCATTACAACGCTCATTTGACCTGACTTCTTTCACTTCGATGGAATGTTTATGTAAATCTTTTGATAAACATTCAGGTCACATATCAAAGATTGAAAAATCAGAAAAAAACTGCGCTAAAAACACATATTGAACACCGTATATGATTAGGTGAATGATAAAAGCAACATTCAATTGAATATTGAAAACCATACAGTAAAATTATTGTGTAATAAAGTGAAATAAATGACAAAAAGTGCAAAAAATGTTCAAAAAGTCCAAAGAGATGAGTCCATGGAAACAGAGCTGATAGAAGGTGATCAAACGGTTAACCAGTTAAACACTCAGCACCCAGTGAGAAATCCTCCACCACATAAGATGTACGCTTACCAGAGGTAAGCTGGATAATAGCTTATCTTTAGATATCCACACGGGGGGGCACAGCTCTATGGACCTCCTCGCAGAAAAGGGTAGGCAGGAAATCCCCTGGACCGGACCTCAAACAGCATACCAGGGGAACCCAGAAATAAAAGGAATTTCCTCCATAGTGTGAATCCGTTGACGTCAGCGCGTCGACCTTCCGACGTACGTTTCGTCCTACTGGACGTCGTCATGGGAACGTCATGACGACGTCCAGTAGGACGAAACGTACGTCGGAAGGTCGACGCGCTGACGTCATCGTTTCCATTCCATCGAACGGGTGTATGCTAGCCGGCCGGCTGTTTTTTGTGATGCGATTTTAACCTACGATTTATGTAAGTGCTTTTACCTATTTTACAATAAAATAACCTAACGGATTCACACTATGGAGGAAATTCCTTTTATTTCTGGGTTCCCCTGGTATGCTGTTTGAGGTCCGGTCCAGGGGATTTCCTGCCTACCCTTTTCTGCGAGGAGGTCCATAGAGCTGTGCCCCCCCGTGTGGATATCTAAAGATAAGCTATTATCCAGCTTACCTCTGGTAAGCGTACATCTTATGTGGTGGAGGATTTCTCACTGGGTGCTGAGTGTTTAACTGGTTAACCGTTTGATCACCTTCTATCAGCTCTGTTTCCATGGACTCATCTCTTTGGACTTTTTGAACATTTTTTGCACTTTTTGTCATTTATTTCACTTTATTACACAATAATTTTACTGTATGGTTTTCAATATTCAATTGAATGTTGCTTTTATCATTCACCTAATCATATACGGTGTTCAATATGTGTTTTTAGCGCAGTTTTTTTCTGATTTTTCTGTATATGTTTGTGTGCATGCCTCACGTTAAGACTGCAGCTTATTATTTATTCCATTCTGCTAATCATTAGTAGAATAACCTTTATGTTAGCGCGGTATTGTTTATGGTTTATTTTACATATCAAAGATTTATTCCATTTTAATTTCTAATTCTGAAAAACGATCTTATATGCAGAAGTGGGAAAAAGATCTCAATGAAAATATTTTGACTGATGAATGGTTCAAGTTGGCACAATCTGCCTCTAAATCCTTTATTAATACTAACCTGATAGAGGCTAATTACAAAGTATTACTTAGGTGGTATATGGTTCCAATTAGATTAGCAAAATGTATCCCTGAAGCATCGTCATTATGTTTCAGAGATTGTGGAATGGATGGCACCATGTTCCATATTTGGTGGACATGTCCAAGAATAAAAAAATTCTGGATACAGATTTATAATTTAATATATACTTTAACCAAAATTACCCTAATAAAATCTCCTAAACAAGCATTGTTGGGATACCCAATTGAACATTCTCGGAAACATATGAAAAAACTTATAACGTTAATTTTTGTTGCTGCTAGGATTGCAATAGCCAAATCCTGGAAATCTCCCTTTGTTCCCATCCATTTGATTAAAAATAAATTGTCGTATATAATGATTAATGAACGTCTTACAGCTATATTACAGGACAAACAAAAATCTTTTGATGAGATATGGAAACCTTGGATTGATTTTTGATCGAATTGTTGATAAATGGATACTATATTGCTTACATGTAATGTACTCCTTCTTTCGCCCCATATTTATTTATTTATTTATTTTTAAAAAAATTCTCTCTTTTTTTTTTTTTTTTTACTCTTCTTTTCATTCCCTTGACTTTTTGAGTTATTTTCCTCAATGTTATATTATCCTGAGTTGAATCATTTGTAATAGTCATTTAATACACCCTGCTTGTGTAATATTTGTGATTATTTTTGATCATCATTATTAACAATCTTATATTTCTATGACTGTAATTTTTCCCTTCTATTTGAAATTTCAATAAAAATATTGAAACATAAGAAATGTGATTTTGTTAATTTTTTTATTGGATATGTTTTATAGCAGAAAATCATTTATTTTTTTTGTTATTTCGTTTGTTTTTTTTTTATTTGTAAAATAAAAAATAAAATACCCAGTGGTGGTCAAATACCACCAAAATAATGCTCTATTTGTGTGAAAAAAATTATATAAATGTTATTTGTGTAGTGTTACATGACGCGCAATTGTTAGTTAAAGTAGCGCAGTGCAGAATAGCTAAAATGGTCTGGGCGTGAAAGGGTAAAACCTTCCGGAGGGCAAGGGGTTAAAGTAATTTCTTATATTGCTTTACTTCTAACTTCGCATTTTAAATGATAATTACAAAGTCAGGCTACACTGTACCCATATGACATTTTTATTGTTTTTTTCACACAAATAGAGCTGTCTTTTGGTGGTATTTAATCACCTCTGCGGTTTTTATTTTTTCCGCTACAAATAAAAATAGACCGAAACTTTTGGAAAAAAAATACGTTTTCTTCGTTTCGGTTATAAAATTTTGCAAATAAGTAATTTTTCTTCATCAATTTTGACCAAAGATTATACTGCTACACATCTTGGGTAAAAAATAACCAAAATCCGTGTATATTATTTGGTCTGTGTGAACGTTTTATAGAATCTACATTCTATAAATCTATCATTTCTTGAGGCCCTAACATGCCAGGAAAGTACAAATACCCCCCAAAAATGACCCCTTTTTGAAAAGTAGACAGTCCAAGGTATTTAGTAAGAGGCATGATGAGTTTGAGTGTTGCAGAGGGTAAATAGATACCAAACATGTCACGCTTTAAAATTGCGCACGCTTGTGAAATGGCGCCAAAGTTCGATATTTAAACATCTCCAAAGGCGATGCTTTATAAGCAATTATTGGTTACCAGTTTAGAGTTACACAGGAGGTCTGGTGCTAGAATTATTGTTCTCGCTCTGACGTTCGCAGCGATACCTCACATTTGTGGTGCGATCACTGTTTACATGAGCGTAGGGGACCCACGTGTGCTTTCGCCTTAGCACGGGCGCTGTAAATTTTTTATTTATTTTTAGAAATGAGGGATGACACATCCTCTTTATTGAGAGATTTGGGGTCAATAGGACCCCAGATTTCTCCTCTACCTTTAAAAGCAAAAGACCAAAAAAAAAAAAAAAAAGTGATCTTCTGCTTTAAAAAAAAAAATGGTTTACTTTTGCCCTAGACCCGAAGTGACGTCCTGACGTCGCTCCGGTCCTCCAAGACCATAGAGGTGATCAGAGATGATGTGGTCTCTGGGAACCTCTATGGCCAGCCGTGGGACCCATCAGATTGTTTCCCAGGCGTGCCGGTAAAAACGGTAAGCTTAAGAAACAACACTGAGCGGCAGGAGGAGGGGTTGGTGTCCCCTCCCACTGTTTCTGAAAGCAATCCAGCAGCTAATTAGCTGCTCGGAACACTTTTATGAGAAAACCAGTCGCTGACTGAAAAAAAAAAAGTAAGTAAACCAGTTGCAAACTGCAGCGTATATATACATATTGCGGTCGGTGGTTAAACAAAATATTTTGTAAACAAATGTTCCTAACCCTCTTATATTGAATGGTATTGTTGCTGTATTGTCTCCCTTCATATTGTAAAGTGCTGCGCAAACTGTTGGCACTATATAAATCCTGTATAATAATATAATATAATAATAATGTAGTAAAAAAAAAAAAAACCTGGAGAATGCGGGCATCGATCCCGCTACCTCTCACATGCTAAGCGAGCGCTCTACCATTTGAGCTAATTCCCCCTTCTGGTGATATCCGAGAAGGCCTGAAGAAGGATGTCTACAGACAAACTTAGGGCATGTTAAAGGTATTGTATTGTATCTATTAAAGTTTTGTTCCCTGGTTTCAGGAGCCAGGGAAAGTAATAACAGAAACCAGAAGTGATTACATACATGTTGCTTCTCGGTTCTTTGCAGCTAGGAGAGCGATCAACAATCATCTCCCTCCTCTCTACCCAACAACACCCAACCACAGTTGGGACAGTGGAGCCTGGGAAGAAGGTCACAGTCCTGGGGTCACAGGACGCGATTGGGTATTAGACATGTGCACTGCCGAAAAATGTGTCCATTTTCGTTTCATTAGTTTTTCTTTTTTTTTTTTTTTTTTTTCAGGTCATTGCTTATTCGTAAATTCTTAAATTCTTAAATTCAAAAATTTGTAAATTTGAAAATTAAAAAACCCGAAAATAAGAAAAAAAATCCAAAAATTTGAAAGAATAACTAACTAACTAACTAACTAACTAATAATAACTATTAAATTATAGGTTTTGGAATTTCCTTTCAAATTTCGCTGTTGGTGAACGTAACAGATACAAATTTAACCGAAGTTGCGAATTATCCGAAATAACGAATGCTGCATCTAAACGGAACGGAACAAATTAATAATAAATAATAATAATAATAATAAAGTTTTTATTATTAATATTGTTATTTATTATTATTTATTTGTTACATTCCATTCGTTTAGATACGGCATTCGTTATTTCGGATAATTTGTAACTTCGGCTAAATTTGTATTTGTTACGTTCACCAACAGCGAAATTTGAAAGGAAATTATAATACCTTACATAGTAGGTGAGGTTGAAAAAAGACACAAGTCCATCAAGTCCAACCTATGTGTGTGATTATGTGTCAGTATTACATTACATATCCCTGTATGTTGCGGTCATTCAGGTGCTTATCTAATAATTTTTTGAAACTATCTATGCCCCCCGCTGAGACCACCGCCTGTGGAAGGGAATTCCACATCCTTGCCGCTCTTACAGTAAAGCACCCTCTATGTAGTTTAAGGTTAAACCTCTTTTCTTCTAATTTTAATGAGTGGCCATGAGTCTTGGTAAACTCCCTTCCGTGGAAAAGTTTCATCCCTATTGTGGGGTCACCAGTCCGGTATTTATAAATTGAAATCATATCCCCTCTCAAGCGTCTCTTCTCCAGAGAGAATAAGTTCAGTGCTCGCAACCTTTCCTCATAACTAAGATCCTCCAGACCCTTTATTAGCTTTGTTGCCCTTCTTTGTACTGACAAGTTCTCCTGCGCTGGACTCCAGGACAGGTAAAGTGTCCTAATGTTAAAAGTCAGCAGATATTAAAGGGGCGGGTGGGTGGAACTCCGCTTTAAGCAGTTGTTTGTGCACTCAAAAGAAGTGGAGAATGCGGGCATTGATCCCGCTACCTTTCACATGCTAAGCGAGCGCTCTAAAATTAAAATACCCCTTTATTTTACCAAATGAAGTATTTTAAATAGAGTTTTTTTTTATTTACTTAAAAACACTTGGAGAATGCGGGCTTTTAAAGGTTACCAGTTTAAAGTTAAACAGGAGGTCTGGTGCTAGGACTACTACTCTCATTCTGACTTAAGCAATACTAGACATGTGCGATTTGGTTCGTAACTAATGGATTTTCATGCGAATTTGTTAGTATTCGTACATTCGGATCAATTCGAACATCCGAATAGCTGAAAGAACCAAAATACGAAAATTACAAAATTACGAATAAGCAAAAATACAGAACACGCGAAAAATACGAACGGACAGACTTACGAAAATACGAAACAGAAAAAGAAAGAAAAAGGCATCTGTAACGAATGATTTACATTTCGTATTTTCAACCCTTTGTCTGTTCATAATGTCGTATGTTCGTATTTTCATTCTTGTGTCCGTAATTTCGTTTCTTGGTCTGTTCGTAATTTCGTTTGTTCGTGTTCTCGAATCCTTCTTTTGAATGGACAGTGTAAGTGCATCTTAATATGTATGTTCGTAATTTCATGTTCTAGAATCGTTCTTTCAAATGGGCAGTGTATTAGTGAGCGATGTATCTTACTTAATATCTTTAGCCAATCAGCTTATCCCTTTTGAGTCACGCGGCATTCCTGAATCTTTTTAGATTCAGTTGAGGAGGAGACTCAGGTCTGGAGACTGAGGGCGTGGACTGGAGTAAGTACAGGATTTATTAGAAAAGCAAGAATAAGATTATTATTCTTTATTTCCTACCAAAGTACGAATCAACGAAAAAGACAATCTCACAAAAGTAACAATTACTAAATTACGAGTAGTGTACCGAATAAACGAAAATTATTATCTGACAAAATTACGAATTTCGAATCAAAGGAAATTAGACTAACAGAATTACCAATCATTTCGTATCTACGAAAATATAACTGTTACGAAAATACGAACGAGTCCGAATATGTAAAACTCGCGTTTTACGAGATTACGAATCGTTACGAATCAATGGAAACGCAAAGAAACGAAACAAAACAAATTTTTTTTTGTTGTGCACATGTCTAAGCAATACCTCACACGTGCGTTGCGATCAATGTGTACTGTACATATGCGTGTAGGACCTACATGCGTGTTCGCATTTATTAAGTGTGATAACTTCACCTTCATTTTTTCTGGACTCTGCTAACTTTTTAGGTCATATAGCACATTATTATTTTTGCACATTGTAACATGATAAAAATAGAACTACTTGATAATTCAAGCAAAGAAGTGGAGAATGCGGGCATCGATCCCGCTACCTCTCACATGCTAAGCGAGCGCTCTACCATTTGAGCTAATTCCCCTCCATTAAAAGATGTTAAAGGGTCACAGAAAGGATCTAAACTTGTGCAATTCCTTTTCATGCAAATTCTTTTGGGGTGGGGGGGAGGGGAAGGTGTAGCGGTGGATGGGTATTTTGTGGCTTGTAGAACTGGACAGTGGGTAGCATTGGACGGGTGGTGGGAATTGATGGGCGTTTGGAAGAGGTGTGTGGTGTAGGCAGGCAACATAAGGTTGATAGTGATTGGGGGGCAGGGGGTAAAACCAGCAATACATAATGTTTTAAATATTAGCAATATATATATACCCTGTTTCCCCGAAAATAAGACCTAGCGTGAGTGTCTGTGATGGCTGCAATATAAGCCCTACCCCCCAAATAAGCCCTAGTTAAAGTCCTTCTAGGTCTTATTATCAGGGTAGGGCTTATTTTTGGGGAAACAGGGTAGGGCTTATTTGGGGGGTAGGGCTTATATTGCAGCCATCACCGACAATCACGCTAGGTCTTATTTTCGGGGAAACAGGGTATATATATATATCACAATTTTTTTTTAAACAGTTTAGAATTAACCGTGAATAACCATGAATTATTACTCCCACTCTGGCACGAGCAGCAATATGTAACAAGTGTAGTGCAAGTGGCCATAAATCTATCCCATAATTTGTAGACGCTTTAACTTTTGCGCAAACCAATCAATATACGCTTTTTGGAATTTTTTTTTTTTTTTAACCAAAAATATGTAGCAGAATACAAATTTGGCCTAAATTGGTGAAAAAATTTGATTTTTTAAATTTTTTTTATTGGATATGTTTTATAGCAGAAAGTAAGAAATTATTGTTTTTTTTTCACAATTGTTGGTCTTTTTTTGTTTATAGCGCAAAAAAATAAAAAAAAAGCAGAGGTTATCAAATACCACCAAAAGATAGCTCTATTTGTGGGGGGAAAAAAAGACATCAATTTTTTTTGGGTACAACGTCGCACAACCGCGCAATTCTCAGTTAAACAACGCACTGCCGTTTCGCAAAAATGGCCTGGTCAGGAAGGGGGTAAAACATTCCAGAGCTGAAGTGGTTAAGACCCCTGATTTCTCACCTACCTTCTATTGAAGCGTCTTCTGCAGTGGCCAGGGAAAGTGACAATAGAAACCAGAAGTGATGTTATACATTACTTACAGTGCCTTGCAAAAGTATTCACCCCCCTTGGCTTTTTACATATTTTGTTACATTACAGCCTTTAGTTCAATGTTTTTTTTTTTATCTGAATTATATGTGATGGTTCAGAACACAATAGTCTAAGTTGGTGAAGTAAAATTAGAAAAATATATACATAAAACTATTTTTCAGAAATGAAAAACTGATAATTGGCATGTGCGTATGTATTCACCCCCTTTGTTATGAAGCCCATAAAAAGCTCTGGTGCCACCAATTACCTTCAGAAGTCACATAATTAGTGAAATGATGTCCACCTGTGTGCAATCTAAGTGTCACATGATCTCTCATTACATATACACACCTTTTTGAAAGGTCCCAGAGGCTGCAACACCTAAGCAAGAGGCACCACTAACCAAACACTGCCATGAAGACCAAGGAACTCTCCAAACAAGTAAGGGACAATGTTGTTGAGAAGTACAAGTCGGGTTAGGTTATAAAAAAATATCCAAATCATTGATGATCCCTAGGAGCCCCATCAAATCTATCATAACCAAATGGAAAGAACATGGCACAATAGCCAACCTGCCAAGAGACGGCCGCACACCAAAACTCACGGACCGGGCAAGGAGGGCATTAATCAGAGAGGCAGCACAGAGACCTAAGGTAACCCTGGAGGAGCTGCAGAGTTCCACAGCAGAGACTGGAGTATCTGTACATAGGACGACAATAAGCCGTACTCTCCATAGAGTTGGGATTTATGGTAGAGTGGCCAGAAGAAAGCCATTACTTCCAACAAAAACAAAATGGCACGTTTTGAGTTTGCGAAAAGGCATGTGGGAGACTCCCAAAATGTATGGAGGAAGGTGCTCTGGTCTGATGAGACTAAAATTGAACTTTTTGGCCATCAAAGAAAACGCTATGTCTGGCGCAAACCCAACACATCACATCACCCAAAGAACACCATCCCCACTGTGAAACATGGTGGTGGCAGCATCATGATGTGGGGATGTTTTTCAGCAGTCAGGACTGGGAAACTGGTCAGAGTTGAGGGAAAGATGGATGGTGCTAAATATAGGGATATTCTTGAGCAAAGCCTGTACCACTCTGTGTGTGATTTGAGGCTAGGACGGAGGTTCACCTTCCAGCAGGACAATGACCCCAAACACACTGCTAAAGCAACACTTTAGTGGTTTAAGGGGAAAAATGTAAATGTGTTGGAATGGCCTAGTCAAAGCCCAGACCTCATTCCAATAGAAAATCTGTGGTCAGACTTAAAGATTGCTGTTCACAAGCGCAAACCATCCAACTTGAAGGAGCTGGAGCAGATTTGCAAGGAGGAATGGGCAAAAATCCCAGTGGTAAGATGTGGTAAGCTCATAGAGACTTATCCAAATCGACTTGGAGCTGTGATAGCCGCAAAAGGTGGCTCTGCAAAGTATTGACTTTAGGGGGGTGAATAGTTATGCACGTTGACTTTTTCTGTTATTTTGTCCTATTTTTTGTATGCTTCACAATAAAAAAAAAAAACATCTTCAAAGTTGTGGGCATGTTCTGTAAATTAAATGATGCAAATCCTCAAACAATCCATGTTAATTCCAGGTTGTGAGGCAACAAAACACGAAAAATGCAGAGGGGGGTGAATACTTTTGCAAGGCACTGTACATGTTATATCTGGCTTCTCTGTAGCTAGGGGAGATCAGAGGTCATCTCCACAGGTGGGAGAGCTGAGCCCATGAAGAATGGTGGGAAGGGTTGTACAGGGAGGCACAGTTCCGGGGGTCACACGAAGCAATCAGGGGGCTTTACAGTTGCCTGATCACTCTCATCAGAAATCCTTGTGGAGTGTATGCTAAGCAAGGGCTCTACCATTTGAGCTACTTACAGGCTAGCTAAAGGGTCTGAAGGGGGATACCTACTGATCCATGCCCCTTACAAACCAATTTCCTTAAGGATAAGTGGACTTTCCCATAACATGCACTTATCTTTTCTGCCTCGCCTGCAAAACCTCCCCCATTCAAGACCAAAGGTAATCCATCCTCCCTGCCCCAAATGACCTGAACTTTTGGAGCATGTCCTGTCTTAGGCCCTGTTCACTCTACGCTTATCTGAAACAAGCGTTCCAGCTCACGATTTCAAAGCGCAGTTCTGTGACAAGCCTAGGGCAGCCCATTCACTTGATTGGGCTGCCCTATGCATGTGTGCCAGCCAACAAGAAGTTCCTCTTGCTTTCTGGGCAACAAGCCTGTTGCATGACAATTGCAGCAAAATCGCATTTGCGTTGGGCTGCATAACATACAACGCAAGTGCGTTGTATGTTATGCAGCAATTGCCAACGGGCAGAAATGTGGCAAATCTGACCTCAATTCCAAATTGTGAAGTGTGAATGGGGCCTTAAAGTGGAGTTCCACCCAGAAATGGAACTTCCACTGATCTGGTTCCTCCCCCTCTCTGGTGTCACATTTGGCACCCTTCAGGGGGGAGGGAGGAGCAGATACCTGTCTAATTCAGGTATCTGCTCCCACTTCCAGCGAAAGATTGGCGCAGTATCCGTGGCGATCTACGCCATGTCTGGCCCCTCCTCCATTCCCCCCCCCCCGCTGTCTTCTGTGAGACACACAGGTCCCAGAAGACAGCAGGGACCACCCAGAACGCGCAGCGCGACTGTGCAGTAGGGAAACAGGCTGTGAAGCCGCAAGGCTTCACTTCCTGATTCCCTTACTTAAGATGCCGGCGCCTCCACCCAGGAGCCAAGGGATGGGTCGGCTTCGGGTGAGGACATCGCAGGTGCCCTGGACAGGTAGGTGTCCTTATTTTAAAAGTCAGCAGCTGCAGTATTTGTACAGTATCTCACAAAAGTGAGTACACCCCTCACATTTTTGTAAATATTTGATTCTATTTTTTCATGTGACAACACTGAAGAAATGACACTTTGCTACAATGTAAAGTAGTGAGTGTACAGCTTGTATAACAGTGTAAATTTGCTGTCCCCTTAAAATAACTCAACATGCAGCCATTAATTTTGACTCCGTGATTTCAAAAATATCTTTCTATAGTAGTTATAATATTCAAGATCTTCCACCACACCACATGTGAAAGTGCCTCCGCTCCCCTTAAGGAACGCACTCACCGGCTTTAGGTGCCTTGCATTCTCATGCTCGGCATATACACTTTTACCCTCAAAGGGTTGAATCATCCCACCGATATCCAACCGTGCATATGGAAAAAGATCTCTCCTCATGAAAATAAAATAAGGCTCCAATAGTGTGATAACGTTTAAAACAATTTAATGAATAAGAGCAAATCTCCAACTATTGCACTCACATAGATCCAAATAAAGTAAGCATAAAAACAATCCTCCTGTTATCAGCAAGTGGTGGTATATTGTGGTCACAGTGGACCCACGGTGTATGATCTGTATGTCAGATGTCACAGCTGGTTGCCATACAGCCACGCCCCGATGCGTTTCGTCATCACAACTTATTCATGGGATTGCAATCTTAAGGGAAGTGGAGGCACTTTCACATGCAGTATGGTGGAAGATCTGGAATATTACAACTACTATAGAAAGATATTTTTGAAGTCACAAAGTCAAAATTTGGATGATTTTATGGACTTTAATTTGTGTCACTTCTGTCACTAATGTTCACAGTGACTTTCACTTGTCACAGGGTGTTATTTCATTTATGTTCGTTTATGTTACAGTATTGATTGTTATATTTCAATATCATTACTTTTACATTTTAGGTAGAGGGTAAAATACAGTTTGTAGTAAAAAAAAAACTTGGAGAATGCGGGCATCGATCCCGCTACCTCTCACATGCTAAGCGAGCACTCTACCATTTGAGCTAATTCCCCTGACCTATAGGCAATCAGTAGGGGCTAAAGTGGGACACCTACTGGTCAAGTCCTCTTACGTATACTGACCTTTTTTTAGCACTTCCCCTATTTCCCTATTCGCTAAGAAAGTTAATTTATATTGTTTTCATTACAATCATCCATAAGATATATGAATTTCCCATGCAAAGTCAAATTGTTCTGTTGGGTTTACTCACTGCAATATTTTATGCAAAATGGATATTATGCTTGCACATATAAAACATTGGAGAATGCGGGCATCGATCCCGCTACCTCTCACATGCTAAGCGAGCGCTCTACCATTTGAGCTAATTCCCCTCCTTTGGTTGAAATTTTAGGGTCACATGATGGATCCATACTGGTGAAGTCCCTTTTCATGCAATTTCCTTTGGTGGAAAGTATAGTGGCGGATGGGTGTTTCTGGTTTGTTGAACTGGAGGGTGGGTAGCATTGGAGGAGGAGGGGGTGGACGGATGGGTGACAGGGTAAAGGCTTGTGGTGTGGGCAAACAGCAAAGGGTCATTAGTGATTGGGGGAAGGTTGGTGAAGGTAGAACCAGAAATAAGAGTGTGTGTATATATAAAATTATGAAAAACAGATATAAAACATTAGTTTAAAAATAATGAAACAAATAATAAACTTGACCCAAAACCCTTTAAAGAAAATTATAAATAGATATAGAAAGAAAGAATATAAATGATAAAACCCTTTAAGAGGAGGTCAATCTCTGAGTAAAGCTCTCCCATTCTTCTCTCTCATCCATTCAGCAGGGGCAGTTCCTTGTGAAACCTATTTTTAATACTTACCAAAGTCCGCCATCCGTGTCCCTCACTAGCGTTTCTCCTGGGAGTGACGACCGGTGGATCCAGCATTGCCATCTGTGCCCGCACCAACCACTTGCCTCTTTCTGATGGCATTACACTGTGGTCACAGCCACAAATAGAGGGGTGAATCTCCCTATTGGGAACACAGACCGCAATAAAATCTTGATGGGGGGGGTCCAAACCTTCATCACTCTACCCAAAATGTAAAAAAAAAGTCTTTGCCTACAAATACACGTTAAACCTGACGGAGGCTCTGACCCTTCCTCATTCTCAACGTGTAGTAGAAAAGATGCATTTTAAGATGTATGTAAACCCAAACACAATATTTGTGTAAATGACTTTCTTTTTGCCTTGTACATGTATTTGTGCAAGGGATAAAGCCCTTCTGTGTAGGGCATTAAAGAGGCTGGCACCAGGTCAAATTCAGGTACTTTACTGGTGCTGTTCTGGTGATAACCCAAAATTGAGGATATTTTCTTCACTTTCACTCCTGGTGATCGACACCATGAAAAATAGAGAGGTTGAATATTCCTAGCAGGTGCAATAAAAACTTGCAGGACCTGACGCTGAATGACGCACGCTTTTTGTAAGCTCACTACAATAGAGCTTTACACCTTTTAAAAACGTTCTTCACTATGGAAGTGTCTCTTGTTTTAATCATTTGGTGATCTTCTATTGAATGAGTGATTGTGGGTTGGATCTTGTGGAGGTCAATCTGGATCATTTGGTCGGATATCCGGGCGGCTGGTCATTATCGCTCCGTCAGGTGTCCTGGACTGGTCGGATGACACATCATATTGTCCACTCCTTCGGAAGGCCACTTTATAACTTGAGGGTCCCATTCATCTGGAAAGGAGACCAGCTGTGAGCACGGTGGGATGGTGTGCTTTACCTGTGCATGGAAGATTGGTGTCGGGATTTCTCATCTTTCTCTCCATCATATGTTATATGGACTTCCTTTACGTATCATATGTGCAATACCCTTTGATTTATAGCGCTGTATGTTTACCCTTTTTTATCTTGTACATTTGTGATCAACATTTATTTGTTAGCTGCTATTTGATCCTATTTTTATAGTGCGGATTTACTGAGGGTTTTATAGCAATAAAAACTTGACAGGTGTTCCAATGCGTGTACACTCTATCCAAAACCGCCCCCACAGCCCCACAGCTCCACAGCCCCACAGCCCCACAGCTCCACAGCTCCACAGCTCCACAGCTCCACAGTTCCACAGCTCCACAGCTCCACAGCTCCACAGCTCCACAGTTCCACAGTTCCACAGCTCCACAGCTCCACAGTTCCACAGCTCCACAGCTCCACAGCTCCACAGTTCCACAGCTCCACAGCTTCACAGTTCCACAGCTCCACAGCTCCACAGTTCCACAGTTCCACAGCTCCACAGCTCCACAGCTCCACAGTTCCACAGCTCCACAGCTCCACAGTTCCACAGCTCCACAGCTCCACAGCTCCACAGTTCCACAGCTCCACAGCTCCACAGCTCCACAGTTCCACAGCTCCACAGCTCCACAGTTGCACAGCTCCACAGCTCCACAGTTCCACAGCTCCACAGCTCCACAGCTCCACAGTTCCACAGTTCCACAGCTCCACAGCTCCACAGTTCCACAGCTCCACAGCTCCACAGTTCCACAGCTCCACAGCTCCACAGCTCCACAGTTCCACAGTTCCACAGCTCCACAGCTCCACAGTTCCACAGCTCCACAGCTCCACAGCTCCACAGTTCCACAGCTCCACAGCTCCACAGTCCCACAGCTCCACAGCTCCACAGTCCCACAGCTCCACAGTCCCACAGCTCCACAGTCCCACAGCTCCACAGTCCCACAGCTCCACAGCTCCACAGTCCCACAGCTCCACAGCTCCACAGCTCCACAGCTCCACAGTCCCACAGCTCCACAGTCCCACAGCTCCACAGTCCCACAGCTCCACAGTCCCACAGTCCCACAGCTCCACAGTCCCACAGCCCCACAGCTCCACAGCTCCACAGCTCCACAGTCCCACAGCTCCACAGCTCCACCATCCACAGCTCCACAGTCCCACAGCTCCACAGCTCCACAGTCCCACAGCTCCACAGCTCCACAGTCCCACAGCTCCACAGTCCCACAGCTCCACAGCTCCACAGTCCCACAGCTCCACAGTCCCACAGCTCCACAGCTCCACAGTCCCACAGCTCCACAGTCCCACAGCTCCACAGTCCCACAGCCCCACAGCTCCACAGTCCCACAGCTCCACAGTCCCACAGCCCCACAGCTCCACAGTCCCACAGCCCCACAGCTCCACAGTCCCACAGCCCCACAGCTCCACAGTCCCACAGCCCCACAGCTCCACAGTCCCACAGCCCCACAGCCCCACAGCTCCACAGTCCCACAGCCCCACAGCTCCACAGTCCCACAGCCCCACAGCTCCACAGTCCCACAGCTTTCCCTGGTGGTCTAGTGGTTAGGATTCGGCGCTCTCACCGCCGCGGCCCGGGTTCGATTCCCGGTCAGGGAAAAATGTTTTTCATCCTATAAGTTCCTCAAAGGGGTTGTAAACCCTCGTTTTTTTAATTTTTTTTTTAAATAACAAACATTTCATACTTGCCTCCACTGTGCAGTTCGCTTTGCACAGAGTGGCCCCATTCTATGTCTTCTGGGGTCCACTGGTGACTCCTCCCCGCATCAGGTGTCCACGTCGGAGAAACGCTCTCCTTGCTGGACACCCACGCGGGCGCGTTCCCGAGTCCTGCTTTTGTATTCACACAGAAAGCAGGACTCGGCCCGGCGCCCGCGTCATTGGATTTGATTGACAGCAGCAGGAGCCAATGGCTGCGCTGCTATCAATCTATCCAATCAGGACACGAGATACCAGCCAGAGCTGGTGTGCTCGTTCCCGGCCGGAAAGAAACGGCGTTCAGATAAGTAAAATGGGGGGCCGCAGCACTACGAAAGGTTTTTTTACCTAATGCATAGAATGCCTTAAAGGGGTTGTAAAGGTTTGTGTTTTTTCACCTTCATGCATCCTATGCACGAAGGTGAAAAAACACCTGTCAGTGACCAGCCCCCGCCCACCCCCGTTTTACTTACCAGAACCCTCGAACTCCCATGGGGACGCGCTGCCTCTCTGCCTGAGGTTCTCGGCTGTTGATTGGATAGATTGATAGCAGCGCAGCCATTGGCTCCCGCTGCTGTCAATCAAATCCAATGTGGTGGCCGCCAGGGGGCGGGGCCAAGTCCTGCATTCGGCGGAGCGGCGGAGGGCACCGGAGCGCAGCAGGGGGGCCCCTCTCTCACCGCCAATAAAAGTGATCTTGCGGCGAATCCGCCACAGAGACCACTTTTATCTTGAACCGGACCGCCCGCTGAAGAAGAGGATACCGGGAGTATGATAGCTAGTTGCTGCCATAACGATACTCCTCTTCAAAGTACTGACGTATAATGACGGCGGGCGGTCCGTAAGTGGTTAAAAAAATGTTTGTAAACAAATGTTCCTAACCCTCTTGTATTGAATTGTATTGTTGCTGTATTGTCTCCCTTTTATATTTTAAAGTGCTACGCAAACTGTTGGCGCTATATAAATCCTGTATAATAATATAATATAATAATAATGTAGTAAAAAGAAAAAAACTTGGAGAATGCGGGCATCAATCCCGCTACCTCTCACATGCTAAGCGAGCACTCTACCATTTGAGCTAATTCCCCTGACCTATGGCCCATTAGTAGGGGCTAAAGTGGGACACCTACTGGTCAAGTCTTTTTACACCGTTTTTCTCCGGCCAGGAACGAGCACACCAGCTCTGGCTGGTGTCTCGTGTCCAGATTGGATAGATTGATAGCAGCGCAGCCATTGGCTCCTGCTGCTGTGAATCAAATCCAATGCCGGGGGCGGGGCCGAGTCCTGCTTTCAGTGTGAATACAAAAATAGGACTCGGGAACGCGCCCGCGCAGGTGTCCAGCAGTACAAAAGGTTTTTTACCTTAATGCATAGAATGCCTTAAAGGGATTGTAAAGGTTCGTGTTTTTTCCCCTTCGTGCATCCTATGCACGAAGGGGAAAAAACACCTGTCAGTGACCGGCCCCCCAGCCCCCGCCCACCCCCATTTTACTTACCTGAACCCTCGAACCCCAATGGCGACGCGCTGCCTCTCTGCCCGGGGGTTCTCTTCTGTTGATTGGATAGATTGATAGCAGCGCAGCCATTGGCTCCCGCTGCTGTCAATCAAATCCAATGACGTGGCCCCCAGGGGGCGGGGCCGAGTCCTGCATTCGGCGTCTTTGGATGCCGAACGTTGGACTAGGGAGCACGCCCGCAAGGTAACCCCCTGGCAGAGCGCTTCTCCTGGGGGGGGGTTATCTGATGCGGGGAGGAGCCGAGAGAGCCACCGAGGGACCCCAGCAGAGCAAGTTCGGGGGCCACTCTGTGCAAAATGAGCTGCACGGTGGAGGTAAATATGACATGTTTGTTATTTAAAAAGAAAAAAAAATTAACCTTTAGTATCACTTTAAGGTGAAAAACCTCGAGGGTTTACAACCCCTTTAACCACTTGAGCTCTGGAAGGTTTTACCCCCCTTCATGACCAGGCCATTTTTTGCTATCCAGCAATGCGTTAGTTTAATGCAACGCTGTACCAAAATGAAATTGATTTAATTTTTTTTTCACACAAATAGAGGTTTCTTTTGGTGGTATATGATCACCACTGTTTTTTGTTTTTTTATTGTATAAATTAAAAAAGACCAAAAAAAAAAAAAACAACTTTTTTTTTTACTTCCTGCTGTAAAACATGTCAAATAATTTTTATTTTTTTAAATCTAATCTATGTATACATGACTGCGAGGCATCCACATTGGTGTCTAATCCTAGGCTCTGTGTGACATTTCCTGTATATTCTCTTACTGCTGGCACCCTGCGGAGATATTAGCTAATACTCGAGTAAATTTCCAGGCACTGCCCGGCCAAACAAAAGCTGGTAAACGTGCCAATCCTAATGGATAGGCGCCCTTTAACCACTTTGCCTCTCATGCCTGTTCACCCCTTATGGACCATTTTTACAATTCTGCTCTGGACCTGTTTATTCAGCAATAACTTTGCCATTACTTAGGATAACAAAGTAATACATATATTGTTTTTTAACCACTTCAACCTCGGAAGGTTAACCCCCCTTCATGACCGGGCCGTTTTTTTGCGATACGGCACTGCGTTGCTTTAACTGACAATTGCGCGGTCGTGCGACGTTGTACCCAAACAAAATTTGTGTCATTTTTTTCCCACAAATAGAGATTTATTTTGGCGGTAATTGATCACCTCTGCGGTTTTCATATTTTGCGCTATAAACAAAAAAAGACGGACAATTTTGGAAAAAAAAAATAGAGATTACTTTTAGCGGTATTTGATCACCTCTGCGTTTTTATTTTTTGCGTTATAAACCAAAAAAAGACCGACAATTTTGATTTAAAAAAATAAATAAATAAAACAATATTTTTTTACTTTCTGCTATAAAACACATACAATAAAAAGATGTAAAAAAAATCTAATTTCTTCAAAAAATGGGGCCAAAATGTATTCTGCTACAAAAATTCCCAATAAGTGTATTGGTTTGCGTGAAAGTTATAGCCTCTACAAACTATAGTATATAAACTATATTATATATACTATATACTATACTATATATATATATATATATATATTTTTTTTTTTTTATACTCATAATGGCGGTGATCAGCGACTTACAGTGGGACTCTGATGCGTCTGACATTAACTGATGCTGGGTGAGAACTGACTGACACTGACATCACCAGCGCACTAATAGAGTCATCAGTGATAATAATATAATATACGAGATTAAAATTTCAGACATACAAAGTGGCTGAAGAGCTGGTGTAGTAAGGAGGGGTTTGGGTTCCTGGAGGACTGGGCCGACTTCTCAGTCGGTAACCGGTACTATAGAAGGGACGGACTGCACCTAAATGAGGAGGGTGCAGATCTGCTGGGAATGAAGATGGCCAAAACGTTAGAGGGGTTTTTAAACTAGGCGATGGGGGGGAGGGTCCAGAGACAGTGATAGCCAGCGCGGAAGATACTCCAGAGGGTAGTATTGGGGGCATTAGTGGCAGGTTAACCAAAGCACAAAAACGCAAGGTGAGTATAGTAGCAAGTCCAAGTTACAATCTTGAAACACCCAATACGAGGACAATATGCCTCCGGTCTAAACTATGTGGCATGTTCACCAATGCCAGGAGCATGGCGGACAAGATGGGTGAACTAGAGATACTGTTGTAGAAGGAGGATTTGGATTTTGTGGGAATTTCAGAGACCTGGTTCAACAGCTCTCATGATTGGCTGGCAAACATTCAAGGGTATACCCTATACCGCAAGGATAGAGAGGGTAAAAAAGGGGGAGGGGTATGCCTATATATCAAGAATAATGTACAAGTGAATGTGAGAGATGACATCACTGAGGGGGCTAGGGAGGAGGTGGAATCTTTATGGGTAGAGCTCCAAAGGGATGAAGCTAAGGGGAAAATAATACTGGGAGTATGCTATAGGCCCCCTAACCTGAGGGAGGAAGTGGAGACGGATCTCCTATCACAAATTGGATTAGCAGCAAGGATGGGAAGTGTTATCATAATGGGGGATTGGGCGGAGGGAACCGCGCATTCATTTAAGGCTCGCCAGTTCCTTAATGTCTTGCAGGACAATTTTATGGGTCAGATGGTAGACGCACCAACTAGAAATAAAACATTACTAGATCTACTGATTACCAACAATACAGACCTGATAACAGATGTGGAAATACGGGGCAATTTAGGTAACAGCGATCACAGGTCAATTAGTTTCAGTATAAATCACACAAATATGAGACATGAAGGGAACACAAAGACACTGAATTTCAAAAGAGCCAACTTCCCTAAACTACAAACCTGGCTAAAAGGCATAAATTGGGATAAAATATTAGGAACAAAGAATACAGAGGAGAGATGGGTTTGCTTTAAGAGCATATTAAATAAGGGCATTAGCCAATGTATCCCATTGGGTAATAAATTTAAAAGAGCGAACAAACATCCTGGATGGCTTAACTCCAATGTAAAAATGCATATAAAAGCAAAGGAGAAGGCCTTCAAAAAATACAAGGTTGAGGGATCATCCACAGCATTCAGAATTTATAAAGAATGCAATAAGAAATGTAAGGGTGCAATTAGGATGGCTAAGATAGAACATGAAAGACACATAGCGGAGGAGAGCAAAAAAAATCCCAAGAAATTCTTTAAGTATGTAAACAGTAAAAAAGGGAGGACAGACCATATTGGCCCCATAAAGAATGAGGAAGGACATCTGGTTACAAAGGATGGGGAGATGGCAGAGGTATTGAATTTATTCTTCTCCTCAGTCTTCACGAGTGAATCGGGGGGCTTCAGTAACCAAAACTGCAGTGTTTATCCTCATGACACAGCACAGGAAGCACCTACATGGTTAACAGAGGACGGAATTAAAATTAGACTTGAGAAACTTAACATTAATAAATCACCGGGACCAGATGGCTTGCATCCGAGGGTACTTAGGGAACTCAGTCAGGTGATTGCCAGACCGTTGTTCCTAATTTTTACAGACAGTCTATTGACTGGAATGGTACCAGCTGATTGGAGAAAAGCCAATGTAGCACCAATATTTAAAAAGGGCCCAAAAAACATCCCTGGGAATTACAGACCAGTTAGCCTAACATCAATAGTATGTAAACTCTTGGAGGGGATGATAAGGGACTATATACAAGATTTTAGTAATAAGAATGATATCATTAGCAGTAATCAGCATGGATTCATGAAGAATCGTTCTTGCCAAACCAATCTATTAACCTTCTATGAGGAGGTGAGTTGCCATCTAGATAAAGGAAGGCCCGTAGACGTGGTGTATCTGGATTTTGCAAAAGCATTTGACACAGTTCCCCATAAACGTTTACTGTACAAAATAAGGTGCGTTGGCATGGACCATAGGGTGAGTACATGAATTGAAAACTGGCTACAAGGGCGTGTTCAGAGGGTGGTGATAAATGGGGAGTACTCAGAATGGTCAGAGGTGGGTAGTGGGGTCCCCCAGGGTTCTGTGCTGGGACCAATCCTATTTAATTTGTTCATAAATGACCTGGAGGATGGGATAAACAGTTCCATCTCTGTATTTGCAGACGATACTAAGCTAAGCAGGGCAATAACTTCTCCGCAGGATGTGGAAATCTTGCAAAAAGACCTGAACAAATTAATGGGGTGGGCGACTACATGGCAAATGAGGTTCAATGTAGAAAAATGTAAAATAATGCATTTGGGTGTCAAAAATATGAATGCAATCTATACACTGGGGGGAGAACCTCTGGGGGAATCTAGGATGGAAAAGGACTTGGGGGTCCTAGTGGATGATAGGCTCAGCAACGGCATGCAATGCCAAGCTGCTGCTAATAAAGCAAACAGAATATTGGCATGCATTAAAAGGGGGATCAACTGCAGAGATAAAACGATAATTCTCCCGCTCTACAAGACTCTGGTCCGCCCGCACCTGGAGTATGCTGTCCAGTTCTGGGCACCAGTCCTCAGGAAGGACGTACTGGAAATGGAGCGAGTACAAACAAGGGCAACAAAGCTAATAAAGGGTCTGGAGGATCTTAGTTATGAGGAAAGGTTGCGAGCACTGAACTTATTCTCTCTGGAGAAGAGACGCTTGAGAGGGGATATGATTTCAATTTACAAATACTGTACTGGTGACCCCACAATAGGGATAAAACTTTTTCGCAGAAGAGAGTTTAATAAGACTCGTGGCCACTCATTACAATTAGAAGAAAAGAGGTTTAACCTTAAACTACGTAGAGGGTTCTTTACTGTAAGAGCGGCAAGGATGTGGAATTCCCTTCCACAGGCGGTGGTCTCAGCGGGGAGCATTGATAGCTTCAAGAAACTATTAGATAATCACCTGAATGACCGCAATATACAGGGATATGTAATGTAATACTGACACATAATCACACACATAGGTTGGACTTGATGGACTTGTGTCTTTTTTCAACCTCACCTACTATGTAACTATGTAACTATGTAACAAACTGCATGGCTGAAATCGCATGGCATTCGCACCGAAATGGTGCAGGACCCTTTTTTTTTTTTTGGCCCGCACTGGAATTGGATTGCATGGGTGTTCACACCTATGCGATCCGATTTTGCACCATTTGACAGCTCGCATTGCGATATGCGAACCGATCTGGGGGTGTCATTAACTTTCTATTGACACCCGCAGCGGTTCGCATAGGGCAGTGTGAACCGGTACTGGAATCGCGCGGGTTCTCGCATCACATATGTGTGAACCGAGCCTAAATGTGTGTATTATGTGCTGCTTTTTATTAAAAATCTATTTGTTCCTTCTACTTCCTTTTCAGGGAGAAGAAACAAATAGATTGTTCCCTCTGTACAGATCCCTGTGTTGTTTGTCAACACAGGGCTCTGGGCTGTGACTGCTGCACACAACCATTCAGCAGGTCTCAGCCATGAATCATTGGCCAGGACCTGCTGACGAAATCCCGCTGTGTCTGATCACAGCAGGAGCGAGTGGGGGGAGTCACGTTAGGCCCCTTTCACACTGGGGCGGTGGGGGCGTCGGCGGTAAAACAGCGCTATTTTTAGCGCTGTTTTACCGTAGTTTTTGCGGCTGTATTCGGCCGTTGCGGTGCGGTTTTAACCCCCGCTGGCGGCCGAAAAAGGGTTAAACCCGCTCGTACAGCGCGGCTATAGCCGCGGTATCACCGCGGTATAGCCGCGCTGTCCCCTTGATTTCAATGGGCAGGAGCGGTGGACGGAGCAGTGAACACACCGCTCCTTCACCGCTCCAAAGATGCGGCTCGCAGGACTTTTTTTACCGTCCTGCCAGCGCACCGCTTCAGTGTGAAAGCCCTCGGGCTTTCACACTGAACAAACAGCGGAGGCTGTTTAGGGGCGGTTTGCAGGCGGTATTTTTAGCGCAATAATGCCTGCAAACCGCCCCAGTGTGAAAGGGGCCTAAGGGTTGTAACCTCATTCCTTTAAACCCGAACATATATGAATTACACAGGTTCTGGGGTTAATTTAGTGCAGATAAGAGCACCAAGTGAGTTTAATTACCACCTTAATTAGCCACAGAACCTGTGTAATTAATGTGTGTTCGGGTTTAAAGGGATGAGGCGGCAACTCTAAAGCCCCGTACACACGATCGGATTTTGCGACAGGAAATGTGTGATGTCAGGCTGTTGGCGGAAAATCCGACCGTTTGTACGCTCCATCGGACAATTGTTGTTGGTTTTTCCACGGACAAATGTTGGATCGTAGGCTTTAAAATTTTCCGCGGACAACGGTCTGTTGTCGGATTTTCCGAGCGTGTGTACACAAGTCCGTCGGACAAAAGTCCAAAGTACAAACACGCATGCTCGGAAGCAAGGACGAGCCGGAAGCAGTCGGTCTTGTAAATTAGAGTTCGTAATGCAGAATTAACATTCGTGAAGCGGCAAATTATGAAATCTGGAAATGCAGCGCACAATTCTCTTCTTCTTTAATGGGATAATAATGAAGCTGCTTTGCTGGTGATACTGATGGAGTTATTGCAAATTTTAAAAGGCTTCTTTTTGCTAGTGATATCAAGAATAATATTATTATGCTTTTTTTTTTTAATTTGGGTAAGTTACCACAACACCATAGGTGTGCGCACAGGGTGTGCTGGGTGTGCCTGGGCACACCCTAATCATACCCTAATCACCCCATGTGCATTAGCATTATCCAGGAGTGGCACCAGTAGCCAGTGTAAATGCCCCAATTATATTAAAGGCTAGGTTCAATTATAGGAACACACTACACTTGTATGTAGAGTGTAGCATAATATGCTCCCAATAAACTGTCTCCCACCATCAGAGCCTCCTGCAGGTGGCGTTCATGTGTGTTTGAGCTTTGGGGTGCACACCCTAATGCAATAGGCTGCGCACACCTATGCACAACATCATTATCCCGTAGGTTTTAAGATCAAAGATACAACTATGTTGGTGTCCCTTGTTAATTTTACATTGTATTTTTTTTAAATGTAACTGCCTACTCCCAAACTGTAATTTGAAGTAAAACACATAGCCAAGTATTATTCTACACAATTATTTTATTGTGCATTAAAAAAAAGAAAACAAATGAAATTAGAAATGCTATCTGCCAATAGAACTTAACCAAAAAGTGCATTCTATGCATCCAAAAATATAGATAAATATACCAAATCAAATCATTATTCAACCAAAAAATAAAAGCCTCATGCATGTGTCCTGCTTCTTAATATAGGTGGTCAACAATCCCAAGATTTGGTGAAAGCAGGGGTCCGTCATCCGGAGATAATTCCGAAAATCATCCGGATTATTCTCTTGGAGCTCTCGCAGCAAAGGCATATGACATAATTGGTCACGATTAATAAAAAAACAATGGTCCAAGAAATCCTCCTCCTCCTGTTCCTGGACTGGACTTGGGTCAAAGCAATAACTCCAAGGCCAATAATAAATAAAACGTTATCTCCTCCGATTCCGCAACATGTCTGGTTGATGAACGGCAGTTCAGAAACGAATTGAAAAGCGCAAACTGAAAAGCGCGAATCGAAACTCACCAAACTAACAGGAAAGTAGCAGAAGGAGCCCAAAGGGTGGCACTAAAGAGCTGAAAAACCACGTAGTACATCACTACGTTCGTATTTGGCCGACAATTCCTTGCCGTTTGTATGCAAGACAAGTTCCTGGCCAACGCCCTTCGGACAAAGGGAGGTTTTGTCTGCGGGAAATCCAATCGCGTGTACAAGGCTTAAGTCACGTGCACGCACTCTGAACCTAGAGGAAGGAAGCAATGTAAAGGTATGTCGCAGCGCCCGTGGGAGACGCCCGTTTGCAGTACAATGAGGATGGGTGGTCCTAAAGCAATTAAAGTAGAGCTAAAGTAAAAACTTATTTTTTTTGTTCAATTAGCGTCTTCACTATATTATGCAGCATGTGAATAGGGAAATAGCTGTTTTTTTCCTGCTGGTGACCAATTTGAGGTTTAGCACTTTGCTATCTTCTCACTCAGACCAGTGACTCATCACTTTTATGGTGGTTTAAAACCTAGGAGTACAAATCTTATCTTCTCAGACCATGTGTGCAGCCTAGGCGTGATCCTGGACACTGACCTATTGATTAAGCAACAGGTATCAGCTGCCACCAGGTTCCCCTTCCTCTATCTCAGGAATATTATAGGAATCAAATATCTGATTGCAGCAGAGGATGTGCCAAAATTAATCCATACTTTGTGTCATATAGATTGGACTACTGTGACACTAATGCCGCGTACACACGGTCGTACTTTTCGTCTACAAAAGTCCAACGGACGCTGATGGACTAAAGCTGGCTGGTAATCCGATCGTGTGTGGGCTTCTCCGGACTTTCAACTGACTTTTTTAGCCTCAAATCCGACGTACTTTAGATTTGAAACATGCTTTAAAACTTTACTTCGTAACTACGACGGACCCCGAAATCCGCTCGTCTGTGTGCTAGTCCGACGGACAAAAAGCCACGCTAGGGCACCTATTGGCTACTGGCTATGAACTTCCTTATTTTAGTCCGGTGTACGTCATCACGTACGAATCCGACCGACTTTTGTGTGGTCGTGTGTAGGCAAGTCCGTTCGTTAGAAAGTAGGCCGCAAGTCCGCCGCAAGTCCACCGAAAGTCTGCCGGAAGTCTGTCGGAAAGGCTGTCTGACTTTTGTAGACGAAAAGTACGACCGTGTGTACGCGGCATTACTCTCTACTATAGTCTCCCTGAGAAAGAAGCACATTGTTTGCAGGTCATAAAGAACGCAGCAGCCAGACTACTCACCCACCAACCCCATCACAGCCACATCACCCCACTTCTTCACTCCTAATGCCGCGTACACACGGTCGTACTTTTCGTCTACAAAAGTCGGACAGCCTGTCCGACAGACTTCCGGCAGACTTTCGGTGGACTTGCGGCGGACTTGCGGCCTACTTTCTAACGAACGGACTTGCCTACACACGACCACACAAAAGTCTAACGGATTCGTACGTGATGACGTACACCGGACTAAAATAAGGAAGTTCATAGCCAGTAGCCAATAGGTGCCCTAGCGTGGCTTTTTGTCCGTCGGACTAGCACACAGACGAGCGGATTTCGGGGTCCGTCGTAGTTACGAAGTAAAGTTTTAAAGCATGTTTCAAATCTAAAGTACGTCGGATTTGAGGCTAAAAAAGTCAGTTGAAAGTCCGGAGAAGCCCACACACGATCGGATTACCAGCCAGCTTTAGTCCATCAGCGTCCGTTGGACTTTTGTAGACGAAAAGTAGGACCGTGTGTACGCGGCATTACACTGGCCACAAATGAAATAAAGAATTTCCTTTGAAATGGTCGTACTTACTTATAGTACTATATAACTTGGTCATCGCCTCTGTGACAGAACTTCTTGCTACCCATACTCCCCCACACTCCCTTCTCTTCTCAGAGAAAAGAAAAGTTACTAGAGTTATCTTAAATTCGTTTGGATCTCCTACGTTCTACCATGCATCACCCACAATAAGGAACTGACTGCCATTCATTGTCCAGGAAGTACCCTCTCTGGATCCATTGTCTGGAAAGCTCTCTCCCTCTAGATCCATTGTCAGGAAACACCCTGTTTGGATACAATGTCCAGGAAGCAGCCTCTCCAGATCCATTGTTTGGGAAGCACACACTCTGGATCCATTGTCTGGGAAGCACCCTCTCTGGATCCATTGTCTGGGAAGCACCCTCTCTGGATCCATTGTCTGGGAAGCACCCTCTCTGGATCCATTGTCTGGGAAGCACCCTCTCTGGATCCATTGTCTGGGAAGCACCCTCTCTGGATCCATTGTCTGGGAAGCACCCTCTCTGAATCCATTGTCTGGGAAGCACCCTCTCTGAATCCATTGTCTGGGAAGCACCCTCTCTGGATCCATTGTCTGGGAAGCACCCTCTCTGGATCCAATGTCTGGGAAGCACCCTCTCTGCATCCAATGTCTGGGAAGCACCATCTCTGGATCCAATGTCTGGGAAGCACCCTCTCTGGATCCATTGTGTGGGAAGCACCCTCTCTGAATCCATTGTCTGGGAAGTACCCTCTCTGGATCCATTGTCTGGGAAGCACCCTCTCTGGATCCAATGTTTGGGAAGCACCCTCTCTGCATCCAATATCTGGGAAGCACCCTCTCTGGATCCAATGTCTGGGAAGCACCCTCTCTGAATCCATTGTCTGGGAAGCACCCTCTCTGGATCCATTGTCTGGGAAGCACCCTCTCTGGATCCATTGTCTGGGAAGCACCCTCTCTGGATCCAATGTCTGGGAAGCACCCTCTCTGCATCCAATGTCTGGGAAGCACCCTCTCTGGATCCAATGTCTGGGAAGCACCCTCTCTGGATCCATTGTCTGAGAAGCACCCTCTCTGGATCCAATGTCTGGGAAGCACCATGTTTGGATACATTGTCTGGGAAGCACCCTCTCTGGATCTATTGTCTGGGAAGCACCCTCTCTGGATCCAATGTCTGGGAAGCACCATGTTCAGATACATTGTCTGGGAAGCACCCTCTCTGGATCCATTGTCTGGGAAGCACCCTCTCTGGATCCAATGTCTGGGAAGCACCATGTTCGGATACATTGTCTGGGAAGCACCCTCTCTGGATCCATTGTCTGGAAAGCACCCTCTCTGGATCCAATGTCTGGGAAGCACCATGTTTGGATACATTGTCTGGGAAGCACTTTTTTTGGATCCATTGTCTGAGAAGAATATTCTTTGGATTCATTATCTGGGAAGCACCCTCTCTGGATCCATTGTCTGGGAAGTACCCTCTCTGGATCCATTGTCTGGGAAGCACCCTCTCTGGATCCAATGTTTGGTAAGCACCCTCTCTGCATCCAATGTCTGGGAAGCACCCTCTCTGGATCCAATGTCTGGGAAGCACCCTCTCTGAATCCATTGTCTGGGAAGCACCCTCTCTGGATCCATTGTCTGGGAAGCACCCTCTCTGGATCCATTGTCTGGGAAGCACCCTCTCTGGATCCAATGTCTGGGAAGCACCCTCTCTGCATCCAATGTCTGGGAAGCACCCTCTCTGGATCCAATGTCTGGGAAGCACCCTCTCTGGATCCATTGTCTGAGAAGCACCCTCTCTGGATCCAATGTCTGGGAAGCACCATGTTTGGATAAAAATAAAAAACAAAAATAAAAAATAAAAAATAAAAAACAAAAATAAAAAACAAATAAACCGCGCTAAAAAGTGAGTCCAATCAATATTAGTGAAAAAGATTCAACAGGGTCCACATGGCATAATAGATCCTCCTAAATGATGAGTAGAGAACAAACTTTAGGATATTCTGCTTACCAGAACGTAAGCGAGGTTAAACAGGTGGCTTTAAACCCAGCCTGGGCCTTTCGATGTGCTCCAAGAGGGGTAGGATCCGACAGACTCATGTAACGGACCGAATCCACATAAGTGTAAAAAAACATACAAAAAACATAGCGTAATACTGACAAAAATAATTACCCTAAAAAGGAGTGCTCACACAAAAAAACATTAAAGGATCATGAGACCCCAAATGTGTAGCAAACCAGGGGCGTGAAGGCAAAAAAAGGGGAAGTGACATGCAACATGCAAAAAGTGATGTCTTTAAATCAGGGACTATAATTATATCTGATTACCAGAAGTAGAATTTTAAATAGGCGAGTACAGATCCAAGAAGGAAATAAATAAAACACCCGGTGCTCAGATATGAGGGGCCGCTTACCAGATGGTAAACCAGTGAAGGTATGATAGCGGTAGGCTAATAGTCTTGGTAAACCCAGAATGTGATCCTGACCAAAAACTGAAGGGGTTCCTGCTCACCAAAGGATCAGCTAGAAGGAGCCAAAACGAAATGGTGGTGGCGTCACCGCGATCCCGTCCCGGCAGACTCCTCACAAGCTCCGATCATAGGTGTTCAGAAAGGAGAAGCAGCCAATAGTGTCATACCGTAACAACTCCAATTTATTCAAAGGTAAAAACACTTACATTAAGAAAGCGAAAGAAACAGTAATGCCGGCCGGCACTCAGATAGCTCCCGTCCACAACAGGGCAAACGTGGTGACATCAGTACGTCCCTCCCAGACGCGTTTCGTCACAGGTTGACGTTGTCAATGGGGGATGTTTGGATACATTGTCTGGGAAGCACCCTCTCTGGATCTATTGTCTGGGAAGCACCCTCTCTGGATCCATTGTCTGGGAAGCACCCTCTCTGGATCCATTGTCTGGGAAGCACCCTCTCTGGATCCATTGTCTGGGAAGCACCCTCTCTGGATCCAATGTCTGGGAAGCACCCTCTCTGCATCCAATGTCTGGGAAGCACCCTCTCTGGATCCAATGTCTGGGAAGCACCCTCTCTGGATCCATTGTCTGAGAAGCACCCTCTCTGGATCCAATGTCTGGGAAGCACCATGTTTGGATACATTGTCTGGGAAGCACCCTCTCTGGATCCAATGTCTGAGAAGAATATTCTTTGGATTCATTATCTGGGAAGCACCCTCTCTGGATCCATTTTCCTGGAAGCACCTTCTTTGGATCCATTGTTCAGAAAAAAACCCTTTCTAGATCAATTGCCATGAAGCGCCTTCTCTGTATCTATTGTCCAGGAGGCACCCTCTCCAGATCTATTGTCCGGTAAGCACCCTCTCTGTATTCATTGTCAGTGAATCACTTTCTCTAAATCCACTGTCTGGGAAGCACCACCATCTTTGGATACAATGTCTGGCAAGCACCCTCTCTAGATCCATTTTCCAGAAAGCACCCTCTCTGGATTAATTGTCTGGAAAGCACCCCCTCTATTTCCATTGTCATGAAAAACATTCTCTGGATCCACTGTCCACAAAGCATGCTCTTTGGATTCATTGTCTGACTGTCTTTAAATACAAAGTCTGGGAAGTACCATCTTTAGCTCCATCGTCCATGAAGCATATTCTTTGGATCCATCGTCTGGGAAACACCTCTTTGAATCTATTGTCCAGAAAGCCCCCTCTCTGGATTATTTGTCTGGGCAGCACCCTCTTTGGATCTGTTGTCCGAGAAGCATGCTCTCTGGATCCATTGTTTGGAAAGCATACTCCCTAGATCAGTAGTTCTCAACTCCTGTACTCAGGACCCACTAACAGGCCAGGTTTGCAAGATAACTGAAGTATGTCCCAGGTGATATCATTTGCTGCTCAGTGATTGTAGTATGCTAGTCTGCATCTCCCCAAGGTAATACTTAAAATCTGGCCTATTAGTGGGTCCTGAGGACAGGAGTTGAGAACCACTGCTCTAGATTCTATGTCCAGAAAGCACCCTCTTTGGATGTTTTTAAAAGCAGGCCCAAGTAGACATGTGCGGTTCGTTTTCTTACAAATTAATATTTGGACAAATTTTTTGTTATTCAGAGATTCGGATATATCCCAATACAATTTAAAAGAATTTTACCGAATGCTCAGAATAACGTAACGAAATTCGTCCAAATTTCGGAAATTCGGACTGAAATTCGAATCAGATTTTGCGTTGAACTCCAGTTGAATTCTCACTACACATGTTGCTGAAATCAAAGACGGTGTGTGTTTTTAGAGTACCGTTTCGAAATAATGCTGTTTTTGTTAAGCCAAAAGGGGATTTAAAGAGTCATTGTATTCATCTGAGTGAAGATTTTTCTTTTGTTTGTTCACTTTGCTGCATTTGAATCGAAAACAATATAACATTTTCGTATCAACCGATTTGAAAATGTATCGATTTCATAGTTTCGAAACGAAAAGAATCGGTGAATTCGAAGAAAATTTTGAATACGAATTCCGAAAACGAAATTGAACGAATCAACCGAATTTAACTAAACAAAATAACTAGATTGACGAATCAAAACGAAACAAAACAAACTTTTTCGTCATGTACATGTCTAGGCCCAAGACACATCTATTCGCCAAGGTTTATGGCAGAACCTGACAAACCTCTTCAAAGATCACAACACTAATTTGATTATCACTTCTCCCAAAGGAGAAATGCACTGTAGAAATATTATTATATTAATGTAACTATCATTAAGGGAAAAAAAAAACACATTTGTCTTGTGCAGCTGGCTGTCATTCAATAAAACCAAAAACTCCCATACTATGGGGACTGACAAGAATGTTCAGCTCTTGAATAACACTTTAAAAACATGTTTCATGAAAAGGGCCCCAAGGCTGGATGACACATAGGAGAACAATTCAAACAACTGAGCAGATGACCTAACCAAAAGTCTTAACTCCTTCATAGCTCCTCACTACGAGGACAAGGATACCAAATCCTTGTTAGAGTGCTTTTGATGATTTTGGGACATACCCATAGGCGTGAGGGTGTGCACCTCAAAGCTCAAACACACATTTTATTGTCAAAAGTATTGGGACACCTACCTTTACACGCACATGAACTTTAATGGCATCCCAGTCTAATGCTGGCCATACACTATACAGAAAATCGGCCGAACCCCTTTTCGAAAAACGAACGTTTCGACCGTGACCGCAAACGATCGTGCCATCATATAATGACCGATAATCTGTTCAGTGGACATGAATAAATAATTTTGTGTTCGTTTTTTTACATATACCTAGTGCAGAAAGTTCGGACGGGAAACACATTAACCTTGCAATTTATCGTACGTTCGGCAGAAATTTTCCAAACATGCCGTTCGTTTTTTTTCCACAAAAACGTCACAAACGATTATCGATTTGTACCCACTAACTTGCCGAAAAACGAACGAAGTGTTCATTCGAACGATTTTTCGGCCGATTTTTCGTATAGTGTATGGCCAGCATTAGTCTTTAGGGTTCAATATTGAGCTGGCCCAACCTTTGCAGCTATAACAGCTTCAACTCTTCTGGGAAGGCTGTCCACAAGGTTTAGGAGTGTGTCTATGGGAATGTTTGACCCTTCTTCCCAAAGCGCATTTGTGAGGTCAGGCACTGATGTTGGACGAGAAGGCCTGGCTCGCAGTCTCCGCTCTAATTCACCCCAAAGGTGTTCTATTGGGTTGAGGCCAGTCAAGTTCCTCCACCCCAAACTCACTCATCCATGTTTTTATGGAGTGGACCTTGCTTTGCGCACTGGTCCAAATCATTTGGTTGAGGGGGGATTATGGTATGGGGTTGTTTTTCAGGGGTTGGGCTTGGCCCCTTAGTTCCAGTGAAGGGAACTCTTAAGGCGTCAGCATACCAAGACATGTTGGACAATTTCATGATCCCAACTTTGTGGGAACAGTTTGGAGATGGCCCCTTCCTGTTCCAACATGACTGCGCACCAGTGTACAAAGCAAGGTCCATAAAGACATGGACTTAGCAAGGGTGGTGGAAAATTAACTTCAAGTGCAGTAACTCACATTATAATAGTAACTAAAACATATAACATTAAGTGTAACAATCTAAAAAATGTAAATAATGCTATAATGGTGGGAACCTCCCAACTAAAAAGTTGTTGCATTTGAAGTTAGTTTGTATTGTAATTAGCTGTAGAGGGGTTTCCACCATGCCTGCTAAGTTTCATTTGTTATGTCTTGTCTTCAGTTTGATGTGTATTATATGTGACGTTACATATCACAGAGACCGGTATTGTGGTGATATTGAAGTTTATTGGGATTTCCCATACATTAGAGGATTCCACCATTATTGTTAAGTTATTGATTAGTATGTTAGCGCTGCACCTTTTTTTTTTTTCGTGGTGTGGGAACACATAACAGTGCTTAGCGGGGCTTTTTACTGACACTTTTTTATTTTATCTCCAGTAGTTTATTGTAAATAGTAGTGTGGTGATTACCTATTATACTAAAGATCAGCATGTGGCATTCACAAACAACAATGGATTTCAGTTGTGCCCCCCCCCCCCCCCCCCATGGATAATGTGCCTGGCTGCAGAGTTCATCTCCCCATCCCTGCACTCAGTGCACTGATGGACACTGATTAGCAGTACTGATTGGCAGCACTGATAGGTGGCACTGATTGCCAATGATAGGTGGCACTGATTGCCAATGATAGGTGGCACTGATTTGGCAGCAATGATGGGCACTAATAGCTGCCCCCGATTGACACTGATAGGTGGCAATGATTGCCAGCACTGATGGGCACTGATTGGCACTGATGTCCACTGATAGGCAGTACAGATTGTAAGCACTGATTGGCACTGATTGGCAGCACTCATGGGTACAGATAGGCACTGATTGGTGTCACTGTTAGGCAGCAATGATTGCCACTGATTGGCAGCAAAGATGGGCACTGATTTGTAGCACTGATTGGCACTGATAGGTGGCACTGATTGGCAGCATTAATGGGCACTAATAGGCTGCACTGATTGGCAGCACTGATTGGCAACTTTGATGGCACTAATTGGCAGCACTGATTTCACTGATAGGTGGCACTGATGGGCACTGATTGTCAGCACTAATAGGCGGCAATGATGGGCACCTGCAGGCCTCCAATGAGACGTGTTCCTATTGAGAGTATCTCACCAAAAATGACATTTCTGTTCCAGGGGATGCCTGAAATTTGACTTGTATCTTAGTGTAGACTTGTGGGAAAATCAGTGAGCCAATCACACAAGCAGGAAATGTTTCTGGGGGGCGTTCTGTACACACTCTGTGCACAGAATACCTCCAGGTTGCCATATTGCATTTTCCGAAAATTACAGCCGCTGCAGATTGAAAAAGAAAGGTCATTTTTAATGACATTCAATTACAATACGAAGTGTGTCCAAACTGTATATGGCTATATTATTTTTCCTTTATTTGCTATTTTTTTTTTCCCCTATGAAAGTGGAGTTGCCCTTTAACCGCTTATGGACCGCCCCACGCACATATACTGCAGCAGGGCCGGCCCTCCTGCACGAAATCACATACCTGTACGTGATTTTGTGCACTTGGTCTGGCCGACCCGCTGTGATTGGACACAGCAGGAGCCAGTCAGCGTGTAAGGCAGACCCGACGTTCGCCGACACCCGGCGATCTTTTCCGAGAGAGGCAGAACGGCGGACTGCCTATGTAAACAAGGCAGATCGCCCTTCTGTCAGTGGGGAAGATGGAGATCTTGTGTTTCTGCTAAGCAGAGACATGAATCTCTGTCTTTCCTGAATCAAAGCACCCCCCCCCCCCCCCAGTTAGCAAGCATTCCCAGGGAACACATTTAACTCTTTGATTGCCCGTGATGTTAACCCCTTCCCTGCCAGTGTCATTAGTCCAGTGACAGTGCTTTTTTTTTAAGCACTGATCACTGTATTGGTGTCACTGGTCCCCAAAAAAAGTTGCTAATGGCCCGTACACGCGACATGAAAATCGGACGAAAAATACCGCTTTCGACGCGATCGTACGATAATCGTATCATTAGTACAGAGCTTTCAAGAGCCGATCACGACAATTCATCCGATATTATTCGATCGGGCAAGCACAACATTTTTCCTCGTGCGATACCAGATCGTGCGATTTTCGTTCAGCCAGAACAGTTGTCGTCCGAAAATACAATACAAATACATTACAACACATGACATCACGTTCGATTTTTTTTTTTTCTGCCGTACGAGAATTTTCGTGACTTTAGTAACCTATTCAATCTCTACTTGCGACTTTTAGGCGGTAAAAAGTCGTACGATCTGTCGTACGATATTTGGATTGTGTGTACGGGCCATCAGTGTCAGATTTGTTCGCCGCAATGCCGCAGTCCCACTTCAAAAAAAAAAAACGCTGATCGCCAAAAAAAATAAAGTCCATAATTCTACCCCATAGTTTGTAGACGCTATAACTTTTGCGCAAACTAATCAATATATCCTTATTGTGATTTTTTTTTTTTTTTTTACTAAAAACATGCAGAATACATATTGGCCAAAACTGATGAAGAAATTCGATTTTTTACTTTTTTTATTGGATGTGTTTTATAGCAGAAAGTAAAAAATATAGTTTTTTTTTTTTTAAATTGTCGCTCTTTTTTTTTTGTTTGTAGAGCAAAAAATAAAAACCGCAGAGGTTATCAAATACCACCAAAAGAAAGATCTATTTGTCGGGAAAAAAATGACATCAATTTTATATGGGTACAGCGTCGCACGACCGCGCCATTGTCAGTTAACCGCTTGCCGACAGGTTCCCGCCGATATACGTCGGCAAAAGGGCGTTGTACAGGCATATTAACGCACCTGTACGTTGCCCTTTAAGGCGCGGCATGTAATCGGGAGCGGTGATCAGTGACGTGTCACACATAGCCCATCCCCCCCACACAGTTAGCATCACTCCCTAGGACACACTTAACCGCTACAGTGCCCCCTCCTGGTCAACCCCTTCACTGCCAGTCACATTTACAAAGTAATCAATGCATTTTTAATCGCACTGATCGCTGTGTAAATGTGAATGGTCTCAAAATAGTGCCAAAAGTGTCCGATCTGTCCGCCATAACGTGGCAGAAACACTCCCTAGGACACACTTAACCCCTACAGCGCCACCTAGAGGTTAACCCACTCAGTGCTAGTGACATTTTTACAGTAATCAATGCAATTTTTTAGCATTGATCGCTGTATTCATGTCAGTGGTCCCAAAAATGTGTCAAAATTGTCCGATCTGTCCGCCATAATGTCGCAGTCACGATAAAAAACGCTGATGACTGCCATTACTAGTAAAAAAAAAAATATTAATAAAAATGCCATCCCCTATTTTGTAGACGCTATAACTTTTGCGCAAACCAATCAACAGACGCTTATTGCGATTTTTTTTTTTTTTTTTTTTTACCAAAAATATGTAGAAGAATACGTATCGGTCTAAACTGAGGAAAAAAAAAATTTTATATATATTTTTTGGGGGATATTTATTATAGCAAAACGTAAAAAATAATGTTTTTAATTTTTTTTACAAAATTGTCGCTTTTTTTTGTTTATAGCGCAAAAAATAAAAACAGCAGTGGTGATCAAATACCACCAAAAGAAAGCTCTATTTGTGGGGAAAAAAGGACGTCAATTTTGTTTGGGAGCCACCTCGCACGACCGCGCGATTGTCAGTTAAAGTGACGTAGTGCCAAATCGCAAAAAAGTGCTCTGGTCTTTGGCCAGCCAAATGGTCCGGGGCTTAAGTGGTTAAAGCGCCGCGGTGCCGTATCGGAAAAAATGGCCTGGTCATGAAGGGGGGGGGGGGGGGTTTGAATGTTCTGAGGCTGAAGTGGTTAAAAAAAGAATATATGTATTACTTTGTTACATAATGACAAAGTTATTGCTGAATAAACGGTTCATAGCAGAATTGTAAAAATTGTTCTGGTCCATAAGGGGTAAACAGGCATGAGAGGCAAAGTGGTTAAAGGGCGCCTATTGTTTGGCCGGGCAGTGCCTGGAAATTTACTCGAGCATTAGCTAATATCTCCGCAGGGTGCCAGCAGTAAGAGAATATACAGGAAATGTCACACAGAGCCTAGGATTAGACACGTGGACGCGCTCGCAGTCATGTATACAGAGGTGTAGAGCCATACCCCCTGCTGGGAAGCCATGTGACCGAGCTTTGAGATCAGCACTGACGCTTACAGCAATGGGAAAATGTGTTAGGAAGTAGTTTTGCTCCGTGTACGTCTACATTGTTACTTTCATCGATAAGGGCAACATGTAAATGTGAAATGTATCGGATTGTAAAAGTCTACACGTATGTATGAGGGAATAGACGAAAAATAAAAAGCACTTTTCCCTGACCAGGAATCAAACCCGGGCTGCGGTGGTGAGAGCGCCAAATCCTAACCACTAGACCACCAGGGAAGGCTGAAAATGTGTACTATACCGTGACACTCAGTGTTCTTTCAGTATATTCACGTTTAGACTTTTTATATTGACAGTGGTGGCTGGTGGTCAAAACTTTTTTTTTGTGGTGGGGGGGCAGCAAACAAAGCTGGCCCCCTCACTCACACTATTGCCCCACCTCCCACACGATTCATGACCTCCTTACATTATATAGAGAGAGGTTTCGGGTAGGGGTTGCCACCTTTTCTTCAAGCCAAACCCGAACACTTTAGTGGCCTTGTACACCCCAAGGAGAGTGGTAATGCGGTGTGCATAGAGTGCCGCAGTGGGTGTGGCCAAATTGTTCTTTCTGACATCATCGCCCTGCCCCCGAGTGATGCCAAATATGCCCCCAGACAGCAGCCTGGAGCTCTCGGACGGCAACAGATTTGTGTGTGGCTATTATGGTTACTTGGCGAGCCACAGCCAGGTCTGAATCATGTGTCCCGGACACATGATTCAAAACACGGACCGTCGGTATAATCCCGGACAGGTGGCTAGGTGCGGGAAGGAGGATGAGAGGTGCGGGGAGGTGGACCAGGTGGCGGGGCACTGCTGAATCAATCCAAGGTAGGGCTCTAGGAGAGAATGCTGCTGCTGGGGCCGATGCTTCTCCTCCCGGCTGAACAGGGGGTGGGTCCTGAGACAGTGGGAGCTGCTGCTCAAATTTTGGGGGGGGGGGGGGCGCAAACAAACTAAAAAATTCAGAAAAATAAAAATACCTTCAAATGCAGCCACTGTGCCCATCAAATGCCGCCACTGTGCCCATAAAACGCTGCCACTGTGCAGCCACTGTGCCCATCAAATTCTGCCACTGTGCCCATCAAATGCCGCCACTGTGCCTCATCAAATGCCACCACTGTGCCCAATGAAATGCAGCCACTGTGCCTGATCAAATGCAGCCACTGTGCCCATCAAATTTCGCCACTGTGCCCCATCAAATGCACCCACTGTGACCCCCCCGCCCGCCAGCTCGCTGATTGCCTAGAACTTACCCCATCTTGGTGAGATGTGGGATGAGCAGCTGTGGGATGGTGGGATGAGCAGAGGGTCAGGCAGTGGCTCCTGTGTCCTCCGTTTGTCTCTTCTTCCTTCCTGCTAGGCATCCAATCAGAGCGCATGTGCCTTCAGCCAATCAGGTGACGGGTATTAGACCCGCGCCTCCTGATTGGCTGAGAGGCGGTTCAGTGTTAGAAAAGTGAATATGTATTTGCTTTTCTAACACACCTGGGTAGGCTCAAAGCCCCGTGCTCTGCGCTCCAAGTCCACCTTTTTTGAAGCCTATTAGAGCCTATGGCTCTAATCAGGTGCTTCAAAAAAACACCTCCGCTGCTGTAATTCAGGAGTCCGGCTTCCAAAAAGGGACCGGACACCTGAATAGGGGGTAGCTACAGCAGCCATGTATGAATCTATCTATTACTGTTTGGGTACAGTGTCGCACAACCGCGCAATTGTCAGTTAAAACAATGCAGTGCTATATCGCAAAAAATGGCCTGGTCATTGAGCAGCCAAATCTTGCGGGGCTGAAGTGGTTAACTGAGCTTATATAGTGTAATCCAGTGTTTTGAAATTCGTCAGAGTGTTTTCATGTTGAATTTTAAAAGCAGCGGCAAGCATACTGATACCACAGGTTTGCTGATCTGACAGAACACCTCAGTCCAACCCATAAACAGACATATCATATCACCACTTAAAGAGGAGTTCCACCCAGGGGGGCCGTCCAAAAAAAAAAAAATTAAAAGTCAGCAGCTACAAATACTGCAGCTGCTGACTTTTAATTGGACACTCACCTGTCCCTGGGTCCAGCGATGCGGGGGATCGAAGCCCCGCTCGTCTCCCCCCTCCGCTCGTCGGCGCCGGCATTACAACTGTGGGCGCCAGGCTGTGGCTTCACAGCCTGGCACCCACTGCGCATGCGCGAGCGGCGCCGTGCGCCGTGATTGGCCGCTCAATCACCTGGGACCTGTAATGGGTCCTAGATGATTGACAGGAGGGAGGGAGCAGAGCGGAGCCCTTCCTGTGCCGAGGAGGAAGTGATGTCACCAGCCCAGGCTAAGGGACAGGCAGACTACGAGGGCCCACCTAGCAACAGGCATTTAGAGGTAAGTGAAAAAAAAAAAAATATCCAAATGTTTTTTTGTTTTTTTTTTTAGAATTTTTACAGGTAGTTTTGTTTTTTGGGTGGAACCCCACTTTAACTTCAATCCACCCCATAAACTCAATCCAACTCATAAACCTAATCCCTTAACATCAACCCACCCCATAAACGTAACCCTTTAACTTCAACCCATCCCATAAACTTATACCTCAACCTCAACTCAACTGATAAGCCTATACCCTCAACCTCAATCCAACACATAAACCTAATCCCCTAACATCAACCCACCCCATAAACGTTACCCTTTAACTTCAATCCATCCAATAAACTTATACCTCAACCTCAACTCAACTGATGAACCTATACCCTCAACCTCAATCCAACTCATAAACCTAATTCCTTGACATCAACCCATCCCATAAACGTAACCCCTTAACTTCAACCCATCCAATAAACTTATACCTCAACCTCAACTCAACTGATAAACCTATACCCTCAACCTCAATCCAACTCATAAACCTAATCCCTTGGCATCAACCCATCCCATAAACTTAACCCTTTAACTTCAACCCATCCAATAAACTTATACCTCAACCTCAACTCAACTGATAAATCTATACCCTCAACCTCAATCCAACTCATAAACCTAATCCCTTAACATCAACCCACCCCATAAACGTAACCCTTTAACTTCAACTTATCCAATAAACTTATACCTCAACCTCAACTCAACTGATGAACCTATACCCTCAACCTCAATCCAACTCATAAACCTAATCCCCTAACATCAACCCACCCCATAAACGTAACCCTTTAACTTCAATCCATCCAATAAACTTATACCTCAACCTCAACTCAACTGATAAACCTATACCCTCAACCTCAATCCAACTCATAAACCTAATCCCTTGGCATCAACCCATCCCATAAACGTAACCCTTTAACTTCAACCCATCCAATAAACTTATACCTCAACCTCAACTCAACTGATGAACCTATACCCTCAACCTCAATCCAACTCATAAACCTAATCCCTTGGCATCAACCCATCCCATAAACGTAACCCTTTAACTTCAACCCATCCAATAAACTTATACCTCAACCTCAACTCAACTGATAAATCTATACCCTCAACCTCAATCCAACTCATAAACCTAATCCCTTGGCATCAACCCATCCCATAAACGTAACCCTTTAACTTCAACCCATCCAATAAACTTATACCTCAACCTCAACTCAACTGATGAACCTATACCCTCAACCTCAATCCAACTCATAAACCTAATCCCTTGGCATCAACCCATCCCATAAACGTAACCCTTTAACTTCAACCCATCCAATAAACTTATACCTCAACCTCAACTCAACTGATAAATCTATACCCTCAACCTCAATCCAACTCATAAACCTAATCCCTTAACATCAACCCACCCCATAAACGTAACCCTTTAACTTCAACTTATCCAATAAACTTATACCTCAACCTCAACTCAACTGATGAACCTATACCCTCAACAGGGCTTTTTTTCTCAAACAATAGGTGCTGGAACTTAACCACGGCCCCACAAAATCCCTCCTCCTACACACACCCTCCATATCACATCAAATAGTGGGCGTATGCAGTCAAATTTAACGAAAACAGTAGGAGGGTCTTAAAGAGGCATTAAATATCAGGATTACATTACATATAGAGTGCAGAGCTGTCACTTGTAAACACACAGAAACCAGATTTCTGTGATTACAAGCGATTGTGGTGAGCAGGCACCAAAGGGTCTGAGCCAGAGGTAGTAGAACTGAGTTCCACCAAGTTCCCCCTGAAAAAAAGCCCTGACCCTCAACCTCAATCCAACTCATAAACCTAATCCCTTAACATCAACCCACCCCATAAACGTAACCCTTTAACTTCAACCCATCCAATAAACTTATACCTCAACCTCAACTCAACTGATAAACCTATACCCTCAACCTCAATCCAACTCATAAACCTAATCCCTTGACATCAACCCATCCCATAAACGTAACCCTTTAACTTCAACCCATCCAATAAACTTATACCTCAACCTCAACTCAACTGATAAACCAATACCCTCAACCTCAATCCAACTCATAAACCTAATCCCTTGACATCAACCCATGAACTTAAACCAACCCATTAACTTAAACCTTAACCCAACCCAAAACCTTAACATTTAACTCTGCCCTTAACCTAACCCTTAAGTGGAATCTATCCTCTGTCACTTGAAGTATCTGACAAAACTTTCCATATTTATTATTAAGGTATCCTTTCCTTAAAAAAAAAAAATATATAAAAGCAAGTTTCCTCTGTCTTGTCCCAGAATTCAAATTGGTGGAAGGAATGCTTTAATGTGTGAAAACTGCAAATGGATTCAAAATCAATAAAATATTGAAACCGTGGAAAGTTAAAAGGAAAATCATTTACCTTCGTTATACACGGCTGCCACCATTTTTAGGAGTGTGAGCGCTAGAAGCCTTATTGACTGTTCCATCGTGGCCGTCCTTCACACTGATATTTTATTTCCAGAAAGAATCCGAATCTTCCAAGCAGACAGCGGCACCTGCGGAGGAAATGGTTTTCACAGCTGAAACCAGCACAATGAATAATTTGTTTCGGTCGGGGAAAGGAGACATTTTCTGCTAGGATAATCTGAAGAGAACACTATTAAAAATACACGTATGCCCGAAATGCAAGCTGAGTTTTACGAGACGGCTGAGAGCATCCTACAGAATTATTGGTCATATTGGGGTCGTCCTAAGGGCAAGATGCATTACAGCAAAGTCATTTGCTCATATAGGGCAAGTCAACAGTTTTGTTTTAAAGCAGAGCTATAGGCAAAACTTTTTTTTTTTTCCATTTTGGATAGATAGCGCAAGGGAGGGCTATAACCCCTGTCAGTTTCTTTTTTGCCATCTTTGCCCCATTGAGGAGATTTGCCTTCACTTCCTGTCCAATAACCAAATAGGAAGTGAGGAAATCCTTGCAAATTAAGGTAATCTTTTGGGGGGTCCTCCAGTGTCCCCCATAGGAAGATTTCCCCTCTATTACTTTTCTGAGAACAACCCAACATTTTTGATTTTTTTTACTTACACTTCCAATGATAATGGTAAAGAGGACAAATAGAGAGGATGAATCTCCTTAACAGGGGCACAGACAGGAATAAAAACTGCCAATCATTCTAATCCCTCTTCACTCTAAAAAAAACCTTTTGCCTTTAGTTATACTTGAATGTCCCCACCCATAGCCTCACATATTCACTTTACCAGCTCCCCGATGTTCTACTCAACTCAATGGAGAGAAGAAAATACTTGTACTTCCAGGTATATAGGAACATGCGGCTTATTTGCTTTCCTCTCATTTGACAGTATTGCTGCTTAGTGATTGGTCCAGTGCTATCACATAGGAGCAGGGATTGAGTACTTGTGTTCAGCAGCCCATAGATTATGCAATTTTCCTTTCCGTCCACCATGAATGGGAGGAAATAAAATCTCTTGATTCCCCCATCAGCACAGTCAGTGTTGATTGAGGAATCCCTCCTGCAGCGCTATTGTGTTCTGCTAGCAGGGAACCTTCCTTGTCGGCAGAACACAACGATCACTATAGCCGCCGGCAGTGATTGCATGAAAAATTCCAATGGACTGGTTGTACTGTAGTCAATAGATGGATCAACTTTAGTACAACTAGCCTTTCCATATAGGAGGAACAGATCTCATCTGGTCCCTGCTGAACCGGCCAAGGTTCGATCCATCGATCTGCTTAAGTTTTTACTAAAGTGGAGCTTACACAATGCTTCCTCTCTCTGGCAAGTGAATGGAGCAGTGGGGGAGCCAAGGAAAGATGAATATCTGCTGCTGGAGAGAGGGCATTCAACGTGTAAATCTGGTACTGATACAGTGCCTTGCAAAAGTATTCGGCCCCCTTGAACTTTTCAACCTTTTGCCACATTTCAGGCTTCAAACCTAAAGATATAAAATTTTAATTTTTTGTGAAGAATCACCAACAAGTGGGAAACAATTGTGAAGTGGAACGAAATCTATTGGATTTTTGAAACTTTTTTAACCAATAAAAAAATGAAAAGTGGGGCGTGCAAAATTATTCGGCCCCCTTGCGTTAATACTTTGTAGAGCCACCTTTTGCTGCGATTACAGCTGCAAGTCGCTTGGGGTATGTCTCTATCAGTTTTGCACATCGAGAGACTGAAATTCTTGCCCTTTCTTCCTTGCAAAACAGCTCGAGCTCAGTGAGGTTGGATGGAGAGCGTTTGTGAACAGCAGTTTTCAGTTCTTTCCACAGATTCTCGATTGGATTCAGGTCTGGACTTTGACTTGGCCATTCTAACACCTGGATACGTTTATTTGTGAACCATTCCTTTGTAGATTTTGCTGTATGTTTGGGATCATTGTCTTGTTGGAAGATAAATCTCCGTCCCAGTTTCAGGTCTTTTGCAGACTCCAACAGGTTTTCATCCAGAATGGTCCTGTATTTGGCTGCATCCATCTTCCCCTCAATTTTAACCATCTTCCCTGTCCCTGCTGAAGAAAAGCAGGCCCAAACCATGATGCTGCCACCACCATGTTTCACGGTGGGGATGGTGTGTTGAGTGTGATGAGCTGTGTTGCTTTTTCGCCAAACATATCGTTTTGCATTGTGGCCAAAAAGTTGGATTTTGGTTTCATCGGACCAGAGCACCTTCTTCCACATGTTTGGTGTGTCTCCCAGGTGGCTTGTGGCAAACTTTAGACGAGACTTTTTGTGGATATCTTTGAGAAATGGCTTTCTTCTTGCCACTCTTCCATAAAGGCCAGATTTGTGCAGTGTACGACTGATTGTTGTCCTATGGACAGACTCTCCCACCTCAGCTGTAGTTCTCTGCAGTTCATCCAGAGTGATCATGGGCCTCTTGGCTGCATCTCTGATCAGTCTTCTCCTTGTCTGAGCTGAAAGTTTAGAGGGACAGCCAGGTCTTGGTAGATTTGCAGTGGTCTGATACTCCTTCCATTTCAAAATGATTGCTTGCACAGTGCTCCTTGGGATGTTTAAAGCTTGGGAAATCTTTTTGTATCCAAATCCGGCTTTAAACTTCTCCACAACAGTATTACGGACCTGCCTGGTGTGTTCCTTGGTCTTCATGATGCTCTCTGTGCTTTCAACAGAACCCTGAGACTATCACAGAGCAGGTGCATTTATACAGAGACTTGATTACACACAGGTGGATTCTATTTATCACCATCAGTCATTTAGGACAACATTGGATCATTCAGAGATCCTCGCTGAACTTCTGGAGTGAGTTTTCTGCACTGAAAGTAAAGGGGCCGAATAATTTTGCACGCACCACTTTTCAGTTTTTTATTTGCTAAAAAAGTTTAAAATATTCAATAGATTTCGTTCCACTTCACAATTGTGTCCCACTTGTTGGTGATTCTTCACAAAAAATTAAAATTTTATATCTTTATGTTTGAAGCCTGAAATGTGGCAAAAGGTTAAAAAGTTCAAGGGGGCCGAATACTTTTGCAAGGCACTGTATAACACTCAACTCTAAAGCATATCACCTTTTTGCATTGACATTTGAGAAAACTCCATTATACTGTATATTCATTATGTGTTCCCATTTACACAGCATACCTATTTTTTTTTTTTATTATTTCTTACCTTTAAATGTTTCTAATTACAAAAGGAGAAGGTGTCTTGGCTGATTCTAAGGATTTCTGGACCATCAGTGTGTTTTCCCCACGCAGAACGAGCTATCCCTCATTCGTATACAATGCAATTTTTTTACCCTTTGTTAGGACATTGTTTAGGTCTAGTTTACAGCTGATAATAAAGAGCTGCAAACACAGTACAGACAGGGTTATTTATGTTAACTATTACCCCACAGCCCCATACTAAACATTACAAGGCAGGTAACGCATGTAAGGAATTATAAGCGGGGTAGCACCGATAGCTCTTTTTTAATATGCAGCACTGATGGGCACTGATAGGTGGCACTGATGAGGCATGGACTGTGTCAGTAGCTTTTTATTTTTTTACAATTTTATTTTTTACAATTTTATATTTTTTACAATGCTTTCTCTTTTTTTGTTGGGGGGGGGGGGGGGGCGCGAGTGGGCCTCCTCCGCCCCCCCCCCCCCCCCCACCCCAGATCTTTCAGGATGGAGAGCAGAGGAAGGAGCCGGTAAATATGTCATATACCGGCTCCTCCCTTTTCTGAATGAACAGTCCGTGATCACTGACTGTCCATTCATAACTGAGCATCGTCAACTGTGTTTACGATGCTTCAGTTCATGAATGGAGAGGAGACGCTGTCTCCTCTCCATTCATCTTCAGTGCAGCTGAGGCTGCCAAGAAAGGGACTGGGGAATCTGTGTCCTCAGTCCCTTTCCCTGTCTCAAAAGGGAGATGTCAATGGTCTGTTTAGACCCCTGATACCTCACCAAAGCCTCCCCAAAGAGGGTTGATCAAAAAAATGTAAAAAAAAAAAAAAGAAAAAAAAAAAAGGAAAATTTGTAATAAATATTTAAACGTAAAATTGAAAACATAATAAAAAATAAAATAAAAAAATGTCAGTGTTTTTTTTTATTTTTTTGTGGTCAGAAAAACGACTCCTGAACGCGATTTTATGGCATTCAGAAAACAGCCCATAAACTCCACTGCTGATAAAAGTTCAAAAACGTCCATGTGTGCATGGACACATAGGATAACATAGAGCGGAGTTTATGAGCTGTTAAATTAAAAACGCCCAAACTCCAAAAAAACGTCCGTTTATGAGCTCCAGTGTGCATGGAGCCTTAAAAAGGCTGCTGGGAAGGGGCAGGAATGGGTTAAGTCCAAGAAAAAAAATACAAGTAAACATATGTTTTGATTTGAATGTTTTACCAGCTGTTTCTATTTAACAAAAAAACAACTCAAGGCTATTGGCCTGTGACTCAGCGCACGAGGTTGGGACACCGCGTCCTGCCAGCAAGCTTATCAAAACTTATGCAATGCATGCAACATTGTTTTATGGGAATGCTCAATGTAAAGTAGTTTTTATATCCTACAGTGGAGCCTTGTAATTCTTACATATACTGTGCCTTGAAAAAGTATTCATACCCCTTAAAAAATTTTCCACATTTTGTCATGTTACAACCAAAAACGTAAATGTATTTTATTGAGATTTTATGTGATAGACCAACACAAAGTGACACATAATTTTAAAGTGGAAGGAAAATTATAAATGGTTTTCAATTTTTTTTACAAATAAATATGTGAAAAGTGTGGGGGGTACATTTGTATGGCGCCCCCCGGAGTCAATACTTTGCAGAACCACCTTTCACTACAATTACAGCTGCAAGTCTTTTTGGGGATGTCTCTACCAGCTTTGCACATCTATATAGGGACATTTTTGCCCATTCTTCTTTGCAAAATAGCTTAAGGCTCTGTCACAATTGGATGGAGAGCGTCTGTGAACAGCAATTTTCAAGTCTTGCCACAGATTTTCAACTGGATTTAGGTCTGGACTTTGACTGGGCCATTCTAACACATGAATATGCTTTGATCTAAACCAGGGATCTTCAAACATTCTGAACAAAGCGCCGGTTTATTTTCCTTCAGACTCTAGGAGGGCCGGACTATGGCCAGTGGGAGTGGAAATTTTCCTGGCATCAGTGGGAGTATTGCCACAGTTGGTATTAGGGGGAGGAATAGTGCCCAGTCCTTGGTATCATAGGGAGGAATAGTACCCCCATTTTTGGTGTCAGTGGGAGAAATGGTGCTCCATTGTTGGTGCCAGGTGGCAGAATAGCATCTTGTATCAGTGGGAGGAATAGTGCCCCAAGGGCCAGAAAAAGGCAAGCAGAGGGCCACATCCGGCCCTTGGGCGACAGTTTGGAGACCACTGATATAAATCATTCCATTGTAGCTCTGGCTGTATGTTTAGGGTCGTTGTCCTCCTGGAAGATGAACCTCCGCCCCAGTCTCAAGTCTTTTGCAGACTCTAACAGGTTTTTTTCTAAGATTCCCCTTTATTTGGCTCCATCCATCTTCTCATCAACTCTGACCATCTTCCCTGTCCCTGCTGAAGAAAAGCATCCCCACCACATGATGCTGCCACCACCATGTTTCACGGTGGGGATGGGGTGTTCAGGGTGATGTGCAGTGTTAGTTTTCTGCCACACATAGCGTTTTTCTTTTAGGCCAAAAAGTTAAATTTTGGTCTCATCTGACCAGAGCACCTTCTTCCACATGTTTGCTGTGTCCCCCACATGGCTTCTCGCAAACTGCCAACTTCTTCTTGTCAAATTTGTTTATTGGATTTTAACAGTTAGCATACATAAGTACATAAAAAAAGAAAGGATCACATATATTTTAATAATATTGAGTTGTAGTTCCAACATAAACTAAAAGTAGTTTAGCTAAAACAATTTTAGCATAGATCTAACTACTCAAAAGATTACGTCATACATTGTATAAGAAAGGATAAAACCAACTTAGACCAGGTTAATATAAGATGACAAGGAAAATAAACTACACCAAAGAGAAAAGGCATAGAAAAAGATGCCACATATAGAGTCACAGAGATATAGTATCTGAAAAATATAAGATGGACCTCAGATTAAAAAAAAAGTCTTAATTATTATCAAGAGTATCGTTTTTAAATAAAATGTAAAAAAAAAAAAGAAATAATTTATTATAGAATCTAAAATCTTTTACTAGATATTGGAACTACAGTATGTACAATTGGTGTAATGATAACCAAAGAAATAAAAGTTCTGCTACCAGAACTATATAAAGAGTAAATTAAAAGAGGAGAGAGAGAATAAGGAGGAAAAGTAGAAGAGAGAAAGAAGATAAAATAAAAAGTAATCTTAGGTAGGAGAAAAAATAGATAGGGAAGAAAGAAATGAGAGGTAGTAGGGGTCCCTGGGGTAGTACATATACCATGAATGCAGAGAATGGAAGTATAAATCAAGATTACCAAGGGCTTAGTATGGAAGCATCAAAATTGGAAGGCAAAAAGTGAGTCACCCAGGGATTCCATATATATATTTTCAAAGTTGGATAGTTTATCTTGAGTTATAGCCTCTGTTTTGGCATGGATCATTGCTTGATTGATTCTATTTTTAGTTGGGATTTCCAAGCTTTGGCAATTGTTTTTTTTCCCAGCTGTAGTGATCTGTAATAGGAGTTTGAATTTGACGGTAGGAGAGAATGGCCGGTTTTAAGCTTAAAAGTGCTATTCTAGGATCAGGATTGATAGGGATTTCAAACAGTGTCAAAATCATAAGAAATGCATCTTTCCAGAAATGTTTTGAAACCGGGAGCAAACAAGACTTCTTATGGCTTTCTTTCAACAATGTCTTTCATCTTGCCACCAGGGGGGTAACTACCACCATAGCGACCCATGCAGGCGCTATGGGGCCCGCAGCCGAGTGGGGCCCAGTGAGGATAAGAGCACCGCCGGCACAGTCTCCCAGCCAGGGGAAGAGAGAGGAAAGGAAGGGGCGAGCTGTCCGTATCAGCAGAGAGCTGAATTGCCCGATGTAAGAGCATTCATTAGAACTTCCAGTGTTCCCGGGGCTCAAGTCACATAGCTCCACCTTTTGGCCCGGTGCCTTTGATAGACAGAACGCCGATCCAATGCGGGACATGTGACGTCATCAAAGGTGTCGGGCCAAGAGGTGGGGCTATGTGACGATGAGACCCGGGAAGACAGGAAACTCAAATGAAAGCTATTACAGCGGGCAATCCCGCTCTCTGCTGATCTGGGTGACTTGCCTCTTCCTCTGCATAGGTGGGGCTGTATGGGGCAAAGGCAGACCAGGCTGTATTGGGCACAGGTCACGCTGTATTGGGCACAGATCATGCTGCATTGGGCACAGGTCACGCTGTATATGGCACAGGTCACGCTGCATTGACACTAGGGCAGCTGTGGGGGGGGGGCTGTTTGCAGGGGGGCCCCATACAACATTTTGCTATGGGGCCCTGCTATTTCTAGTTATGCCCCTGCTTGCCACTCTTCCATAAAGGTCAGATTTGTGGAGAGCACGACTAATAGTTGTCCTGTGGACAGATTCTCCCACCTGAGCTGTGGATCTCTGCAGCTCCTCCAGAGTTACCATGGACCTCTTGGCTCTTCTCTGATGAATGCTCTCCTTGCACGGCCTGTCAATTTAGGTGGACGGCCATGTCTTGGTAGGTTGGCAGTTGTGCCACTCTATTTCTATTTTCGGATGAAGGATTGAACAGAGCTCCGTGAGATGTTCAAAGCTTGGGATATTTTTTTATAACCTAACCCTGCTTTAAACTTCTCCACAACTTTATCCCTGACCTGTCTGGTGGTAACCTTGGCCTTCATGAGGCTGTTTGTTCACTAAGGTTCTCTAACAAACCTCTGAGGGCTTCACAGAACAACTGTATTTATACTGAGATTAAATTACACACAGGTGGACTCTATTTACTAATTAGGTGACTTCTGAAGGCAATTGGTCCCACTAGATTTTAGTTGGGGGTATCAGAGTAAAGGAGGCTGAATACAAATGCCCCCCACACTTTTCACATATTTATTTGTAAAAAAAAAATTGAAAACCATTTATCATTTTCCTTCCACTTCACAATTATGTGCCACTTTGTGTTGGTCTATCAAAAAAAATCCCAATAAAATACATTAACTTTGTTTAGTTGTGACATGACAAAATGTGGACATATGAATACTTTTTCAAGGCACTATATAATTACCAGTAGAATGTAAATCACATATTAAGATTTCGCAAAAATAAATAATGTTATCTCCATCTATGGGCCCATTCATACCACAGCACACGCGTTACTGTGCGCATAAGACAGGCATGTGGGTGTGATCTGTAACATGCATTGAGCTACAGAGATGCACTCTTGGCATGTATTGCTTTGTTCTATCTTTTTGTTTTATTCAATTTGTCATATTTTGCTGCAGTGCATGGCGACGCATTACAAGTCAGAACACACTGTATGAAGAAGGAATATGTCTTTTTTTTTTTTTAAATGCAAACCATGCCAGTGCATTGGTGTTAACAATAGGACAAAAGGCGAACTGCTTTGCTCTTGTGTTGGGACTCTGTTGGGCAACATAGTCTAATGTCGCTGGTATGAAAGGGCTCTATACAATTCCAGTGCCAAATTTTGCTAGCTGCTAGCCCTATGTTGCCATTTCTACCTATGGCATTACTAACTCTGTATAACCCTGGTCTGACGAAGGAGTGAATTGTTCATGCTCCGAAAAACATTACCGCCTGCTTGACGTCAGTGCCGGTCTATGCGTTCCAGCGTGGTTCTGAAAGTCCATCAGCCATCTTGCTTCCTTGCTTCTCCCTCTCCTGTCACAGCTGCGGGCCAGCTCTCCCTCCCCCTAGAGGCTAAGGACTCTACAGGATGCCTAGTATGCTGACTGAGATGCTCATTTGATCTACTACATTGTAAATGTTTTTTAACCACCTTTTATGAACTCCTTAATACTGCACTTAGAAGCGCCTTCTGTTTTTCCAACCTATGGTCCCGGGGGCCACAAGTGGCCCTTTTTCACTTTTTGTGTCCCCCCACTGAGGTGGCGGATGACAGTTCCGTGTCCGCTCCGCTGATGCAGAGTGAACACGGACACAGCCCGCTCTCCTCTATGGGGCGGTCGAATGGAAATGGACCGCCTGTCTGTTTCCATGCAACTGTCATCCGATCCACCGTCTGTTTTTTAGTGGACCAGATCGGATACCGGCGGGTGTCAGCGGACACATATCCACTGACATCTGCAGCTCCATAGAGAAAAATGGAGGTTCCAATCAGGTCTGCCTGAAAAACTAACTGACCTGATCAGAACTTCCATGTGAAAGAGGCCAAAATCTTCTGCTGCATGTTCACAATCTTTGAAAGTCTCCTGCTGCACGTTCAGTCTATGAAAGTCTCCAGCTGCACATTCACAGTCTCTGAAAGTCTCCTGCTGGACATTCAGAAAGCATTAAACAAGCTTTAAAACAAACCTTCACTGACCTCTGTAGCTGTAGGCACTATGGAGCAATTTATCTTCAAAGTTCACAATAGAAACAGTGAAGTCATTCTGCACTCTGCACACCCCCCCTCCCTCTTTCTGTAGAGTTGCTCTGTGTTTACAAGTTTACAATAGGGATTAGAAGGCTGGCAGGCTGCCATGAGGGGTGAGCTGAGCTACAGAGAAAATAATTCTGCTGGGAATTTCGAGAATTAATTGCACCATAATGTCTGCAACTACAGTGGTGAGTGATGGCTTATTTCCAATCTTGTTTACAGTTTGTTATAAGAGTAAGTAAATATTTGGCTATCCATAGCCTGGCCACAATTCTACTTTAAAGACATAGATTACCTTAAAGGGGTTGTAAACCTTCGAGGTTTTTCACCTCAATGCATTCTATGCATTGAGGTGAAAAACCTCCTGTAATACTGCAGCCCCCCCTGAATCCCCGTTTTACTTACCTGTACCCCCTCTATCTTGTCAAACCTTCACTGACCTCTGTAGCTGTAGGCACTATGGAGCAATTTATCTTCAAACTTCACAATAGAAACAGTGAAGTCATTCAAGCACTCTGCTTCTCCCCCTTTTCTGTAGAGTTGCTCTGTGTTTACATTAGGGATTAGAAGGCTGGCAGGCTGCCATGAGGGGTGAGCTGAGCTACAGAGAAAATAATTCTGCTGGGAATTTTTGAGAATGAATTGCACCACAGTGTCTGCAACTACAGTGGTGAGTGATGGCTTATTTCCAATCTTGTTTATGGTTTGTTATAAGAGTAAGTAAATATTTTACAATCCCATAGCCTGGCCACAATTCTACTTTAAAGAAATAAATTACCTAAAATTTATAATGTGTGAACTGTCGTACATTTATTCAACAAGTAGAGCTTTACAAAGTCTGTACCACTTTTTTTTTAACTAAAACATGTTATTTTTTTTAGCATGTGGTTCGACAACCACTAACACCCACTTCCAGCTTCCTGCAGAAAAATAAATATAACATGGTCTACTGGCTCTGGTGCCATTGTATGCTGGGATCAGATCCAAGAGCAGCACCGGTTTATTCTCAGACATCAAACATTGCTGTGTAGAGGAAAGTAGAGACAAGCAGTGATTGTCATCAGAGTTTTCACCAAACATAGTGAAACCTGCCGTGATTCAGGATTCTGATACAGTGCAGGTGAATTTAACTACACTTTCCTGAAAATAGCTTGGCAACTATGTCTCTTAGGCCCCTTTCACACTGGGGCGGTGGGGGCGTCGGCGGTACAATAGCGCTATTTTTAGCGCTGCTGTACCGTCGTTCTTGTAGCTGTATTCGCCCGCTAGCGGTGCGGTTTTAACCCCCGCTGGCGGCCGAAAAAGGGTTAAAATCCCTCGTACGGTATTGCCGCGGTATAACCGCGCTGTCCCATTGATTTCAATGGGCAGGAGCGGTTTAGGAGCGGTGAATACACCGCTCCAAAAAAGCGGTTTGCAGGACTTTTTTCACCGCCCTGCCTGTGCACCGCTTCAGTGTGAAAGCCCTCGGGCTTTCACACTGAACAAACAGCGGAGGCTGTTTAGGGGCGGTTTGCAGGCGGTATTTTTAGCGCAATACCGCCTGCAAACCGCCCCAGTGTGAAAGGGGCCTTAGAGGGACTTAACACTGTGCCCCTGTCGTGATTTATTCTTCTTTTCTTCTTTCCTAGGTTAGCTTCAAAACACATACACACATGTTCAGCAAATCCAGCATTGTCCTACTGAAATTCTCAAAAAGGCCACCACATGCTGGGTCCCATGCCACCATCTTCTTCACTTATGTCATCAAGGGGCTGGATATCTCTTCTGGTTTCTTTCAGCCGTCTCCCTGATGCCTTGCTGCTGTGCATGCACAGTGTGTTTTATATTACCCCAAAGCCTCTAAGGATGCATAATGTGGGTATCATAGGAGGCTTCAGGCAGCTGGGGACATCATTCTTGCCTAGGTGAGAAAGGCAGATGCACAGGCTATGCTTCCACAAAAAAAAGGGTATTGCCCCCCTCAAAAAAAAATAAATGGTGATTTCTTAAAAGGAGGGGATAAGGAGCAATCATTTTTAAAGAAATAAAAGGAAGCAAAAGGTCCACTTTAAATTTGGATTGGGCAAAATTGAGATTTTTCTATTTCCCTGATATTTTGTAGAAAATCATGAAATTTTACCAAAATTTTCCATTGAATGAATTGAGTCAATGGAGAAATCAAGGTGGTTGTTGGTGTTTTTTAAGGGTGCAATAGGCTTTAAGCCACTTCTAAAGCAGTCCACACATTATGCAATTTTTTTATTCAACTAGCTGGTTAAACAAAGGAAAATGCCTCGCTTCCCCCATTCAATTCACATTTAATGTCATCAAAATACAATGATCGGTGTTGACAGCTATAGACGACGGCACTGATCATTCAGGAAAAACCCAACAAGCTGGTTGTACACAAGGAGTGTTCTTCTCACTGACCACCAATGCAAGGGGCATTTTCCCTACTGGCCATCAATGTAAGGAGCATTCTTCTCACTGACCACCAATGTAAGGAGCATTCTTCTCACTGATCACCAATGTCAGGGACATTTTCCCACTGACCACCAATGTAAGGAGCATTCTTCCCAATGACTAACAATATAAAGAGGATTCTTCTCACTGATCATCAGTGTAAGGAGCATTCTTCCCATTGACCACCAATATAAGGAGCATTCTTCTCACTGACCACCAATGTAAGGTGCATTCTGCCCACCACTGTAAGGAACATTATTCCCACTGATCACCAATGTAAGGAACATTTTTCCCACTGATCACCAATGTAAGGAACATTCTTCTCACTGACCACCACTGTAAGGAACATTCTTCTCACTGATCACCAATGTAAGGAACATTATTCCCACTGATCACCAATGTAAGGAACATTCTTCTCACTGACCACCAATGTAAGGAACATTATTCCCACTGATCACCAATGTAAGGAACATTCTTCTCACTGACCACCAATGTAAGGAACATTATTCCCACTGATCACCAATGTAAGGAACATTCTTCCCACTGATCACCAATGTAAGGAACATTCTTCTCACTGATCACCAATGTAAGGAACATTATTCCCACTGATCACCAATGTAAGGAACATTCTTCTCACTGACCACCAATGTAAGGAACATTATTCCCACTGATCACCAATGTAAGGAACATTCTTCTCACTGACCACCAATGTAAGGAACATTATTCCCACTGATCACCAATGTAAGGAACATTCTTCCCACTGATCACCAATGTAAGGAACATTCTTCTCACTGATCACCAATGTAAGGAACATTCTTCTCACTGATCACCAATGTAAGGAACATTCTTCTCACTGATCACCAATGTAAGGAACATTCTTCTCACTGATCACCAATGTAAGGAACATTCTTCTCACTGATCACCAATGTAAGGAACATTCTTCTCACTGATCACCAATGTAAGGGACATTCTTCTCACTGATCACCAATGTAAGGAACATTCTTCTCACTGATCACCAATGTAAGGGACATTCTTCTCACTGATCACCAATGTAAGGAACATTCTTCTCACTGATCACCAATGTAAGGAACATTCTTCTCACTGATCACCAATGTAAGGAACATTCTTCTCACTGATCACCAATGTAAGGAGCATTCTTCCCACTGATCACCAATGTAAGGAACATTCTTCCCACTGATCACCAATGTAAGGAACATTCTTCTCACTGATCACCAATGTAAGGAACATTCTTCCTACTGACCCCCAAAGAACTGGTTTTACTGTAGTAAGGGCACCCCAAGAGCTGACAATTATTTTAGTGGTTCCTCTGGGAAAAAAGTTGAGAAATGCTGCTCCGTCCGAATAGTAAACAATTTGGATTGGGCTTTGATTGCGAATTGGATGTCCAAAGAAACATCATAGTTGACAAATTAAGCAAATGGTTAACTCCACCCAAAGCTTTTTTGGCTTACGTTTGGCTACAAAATCCATTTATTCTGCCTTCAATCATTCTGAATAATGCTTTTGTAAGAGAATCAGTGGCATATACAGTATATTCAATAAAGACAGAAGATACAGAATAGGCTTAAAGTGATACTAAATTATATCTTTTTACTCCAAATATAATCCAGACACATCCGCAACTTAATTTCCCTGTAATCTATTTTTCATTAAATCATTTCTAACTATGTTTTTCTGTCTCCTCAGTAAGCTCCTGGACCTCTCCTTTTCCCCCCTCATCTCCATGTGTTTGGAACAAGCAGTGCACATTAGTTGCAGGCATGTGCACTACTCTATGCCACTACAAATCCTATAGCTCAGGGGTCTCCACACGTTCCAAACAAAGGGCCAGTTTACGGTCCTTCAGATTTTAGGGGGGCAGGACGTTGGTCTCAGTGGGAGGAATAGTAACCAGTCATTGGTTATGAGTGGGAGGAATAGTAACCAATCATTGGTGTGAGTGGGAGGAATAGTAACCCATCATTGGTTTCAGTGAAAGAAATAGTGTCCCATTATTGGTATCAGTGGGAGAAATAGTGTCCCATAATTGGTGTCAGTGGGAGGAATAGTGTCCCATCATTTGTGTCAGTGGGAGGAATAGTGCCCCATCATTGGTGTCAGTGGGAGGAATAGTGCCCCATCATTGGTGTCAGTGGGAGGAATAGTGCCCCATCATTGGTGTCAGTGGGAGGAATAGTGTCCCATCGTTGGTTTCAGTGGGAGGAATAGTGACCCATCATTGGTGTCAGTGGGAGGAATAGTGTCCCATCATTGGTTTCAGTGGGAGGAATAGTGTCCCATCATTGGTGTCAGTGGTAGGAATAGTAGCCAATCGTTGCCATCAGTGGGAGCAATAGTGCCCCATTCTTGGTATCAATGGGAGGAATAGTGCCAAATCATTGGTAGTGGGAGGAATAGTAACCCAATTATTGTTGTCACTATTAGGAAAAATAGTGCCCCATCCTTGGTGTCAGGGGGATGAATAATGCCCAATCATTCATAGTGGGAGGAATCCCATTATTGTTGCCAGTAGGAAGAATAGTGCTCTATCGTTGGTGTAAAAATAAGAAGAAGAATGCCCAATCATTGGTGATAGTTGGTGTCAATGGGAGGAATAGTACCCCATCATTGGTTTCAGTAGGAAGAATGGTGCCCCATCATTGGTGTCAGTGGGAGGAATAATACCCAATCATTGGTAATAGTGGGAGGAATAGTGCCCCATCATTGGTTTCAGTCGGAAGAATAGTGCCCCATCATTGGTGTCAGTGGGAGGAATAATACCCAATCATTGGTAATAGTGGGAGGAATAGTACCCCATCATTGGTTTCAGTCGGAAGAATAGTGCCCCATCGTTGGAGTCAGTGGGAGGAATTGTGTCTTGAGAAGAACAGTGCCCCAAGGCAAGCAAAGAGACACAGTTTAAAGTTCACTGCTATAGTCCATAATTCAGAGCGAGTAAGAGAGGGTGACAATGATCCTACATACAGTGAGATCATGGAGAATGAACATAGCCACCCTCTAACCTCTAACGCAGTGTTTCTCAACTCCAGTCCTCCAAGGCGCCCCAACAGGTCATGTTTGCAGAATTTCCCTCAGATGAAACGGCTGTGGTAATTACTAAGGCAGTAAAACTGATCAAACCATCTGTGTAAAATAATGGAAAGCCTGAAAACATGACCTGTTGGGGCACCTTGAGGACTGGAGTTGAGGAACACTGTTCTAACAAAGTCCGATCACAGCAGCAAAAAAAAAAATTAAAAAAAAAGGAATGTAGAGATCTGGAGACAGCTGAAGGCAATAGATGATACTTTTTTGAGTTACATACTGGAATCGATTTCTATTTTCTAACCAGAGTTTAGTGTCACTTTAAAGTTCATCGTGTTGGAAAATTTCTAACACGTTTGTTAATAGCACCATCCACAGATATGTTACAGATATAGTTATAAAATGTACATGGATTGTCTGACAGAACCCCTTACATTTATATAAACCCACCGTCATCTTCTCTTACCAGCTTTTATAGAGTTGAGGAACTTCAGCCCCGGGTAGTCATGGAATTGCTGCGTACGACCCGGACAACTGATCTTGTAGTCCAGATGTTCAGACGTCTGGATCCCGGCAGTTTCTTCTTCTATAGAGTCATACTAGAAAAGTGGGGAGGACTGGGGGTTGGAGGAGGAGATGGATGTTTGCCAAACAGCAGCTTGGCTCTGTCATTTTGGTGATATGGAAAAGCATCATTGAGCAGACCCGGGCAAAGGCCACACTTCCCTTTAACGGTGCGCCGCCTTCTCCTACTAAGCCTAAGTGAAAAGGTTGTCTTACAGTTTTCCTACATATCAAGGGAAATTGGGACTTTAAATGAAGCAGTTGACTCGAATAGGGATGGAGACACTAACCCGTGCCTCATATAAAGTCCCAAACTTCCTCCTCTTTTACATGTCTTACAGTTTTCCTAGCAATAAAGTTTTTCTAAACCATAGAACATGTGGTCTATATTGTTTAGCAGGCAATTTATAGATTTATTATTGTTACTAAATCAGATTTATATACCTCCCAACATTTTGAGATGAGAATGAGGGACACCTGCTAACAAACGTATGTAGGCATAGGACACGCCCCCTGCCACACCCCCTTAAAGGAGAATTACCCAAAAAAAAACGTTAATTAAATCCACAAGTGCTTTTTTTTACCACTACTATTCCTTTATATTGGCTTTTACATTTACAAATACAGCAATTTAGAAATTGGATGAAAGGTTTAGCAGAGGGACATTGCTCCAAACCCGGGACAGTTCCTCGAAATCAGGGACAGTTGGGAGCCATGGTTATATAGAGCCAACCGGTTGTGCAGTGCTTTACAATATAAAGGGAAACAGTATAGTTACCATACAATTCAATATGGGAGAGTTGGGAGGACCCTGCTTGTGAGAGCTTACAATCTAAACAGGAGAGGGAAGTGATATGAAAGTTGTGAAGAATGAGTTGATGATGAAGGTAAAAATTCAGTTGTTAGGTAGAAGTGAGATAGGCTTTGCTGAAAAGGTGAGTTTTTAGGGACGGACAGTAGATTTAACCACTTGTTGCCTGCCAACAGTACATTTACTGCTGGTGGGAGGCACCCATGGACGGGTCAAGGGTTGGGCAGGAGAGGCGGCTGCTCTGGGCGCTGTGGTATCATGTGAGGTGGGAGGGGGGGCACCAAAAGGAGATTTTGAGAAAGGGGATTTGTGTTGGAAGGGGAAATTTGGAGGAGTGGTGGGGAGTATTATTCTAATTGGGAAAATGGGGTGGGGGGGGTGCTAAGAGTGATTTAGGCGGGTTTGTGTTAGGAGGGATAATGGGTAGGGGAAGAAGATTTGTGCTGGGGGAATTTTTGGGGTAGAGGAGTTGTGCTAGGAGGGAGGATTTCAGCAGGGGGGCAGATTTGTACTGGGAGGAGGGGGGATTTTTTTTGCTGACACAGAATGCTCATACATCTTGGGGGGGGGGGGGGCGCAGTTTGGCACGTTCGCCCTGGGCACTAGATGACCTTGTCCCAGCACTAGAGGCACCCCTAGTCAACATAAGTCAAGTTCCTCCACCCCAAACTCGCTCAACCATGTCCTTATGGACCTTGCTTTGTGCACTGGTCCAAATCATTTGGTGGAGGGGGATTATGGTCTTTTTGACCCCAGATGTCTCAGTAAAGAGGTCCTGTTATGCTTATTTCTATCACAAGGGATTTTTACATTCCTTGTAATAGAAAATAAAGTGCTAAAAAATATAGGGACAGTGTAATAAAAAATAAAAAGTAAAATAAATAAGAAAAAAATAAATTTAAAGCGCTTCATCGTTCTGTGCTTACGCACAGAAGCAAACGCATACCGCAGGTCGCCCCGCGCCCGTATTTTTGTAAAATCACACATGTGAGGCATCATTGCGATCATTAGAGCGAGAGCAATCATTCTAGCACCAGACCTCCTCTGTAACTGTAAACAGGTAACATGTAAACATTTTTAAAGTGTTGCCTATTTTTATTTTTTTGCATTTTAGTGTAAATGTTAGATCTGAGGTCTTTTTGACCCCAGGTCTCATATTTAGGAGGTCCTGTCATGCTTTTTTCTATTACAAGGGATGTTTACATTCCTTGTAATAGGAATAAAAGTGACCCAAACATTTTTTTTTTAAAAGGACAGTGTCAAAATAAAAAATAAAAAGTTAAATAAGAAAAAAAAAATTGAAAGCGCCCCATCCCGCCGAGCTCGCACGCAGAAACGAAGGCATACTTATGTCAGGCCCGCATATGAAAACGGTGTTAGAAACACACATGGGAGATATCGCCGCGATCATTGAAGCGAGAGCAATAATTCTAGCCCTAGACCTCCTCTGTAACTCAAAACTGGTAACCTGTAGAAATTTTTAAACGTCGCCTATGGATATTTTTAAGGGTCAAAGTTTGTCGCTATTCCACGAGCAGGCGCAATTTTGAAGCGTGACATGTTGGGTATGAATTTACTCCGCGTAACCTTATCTTTCACAATATCCAAAAAATTTAAATAACTTAACGGTTGTCTTATTTTTTAAATTAAAAAAAAATTCCAAAAAAATTGAGCTTGTAAGACCGCTGCGCAAATGCAGTGTGACATAAAGTATTGCAACGACCGCCGTTTTATTCTCTAGGGTGTCTTAAAATATATATATAATATTTGGGGGTTCTAAGTAAATTTCTAGCAAAAAAAAAATGCTTTTTAACTTGTAAACACTGAATCTGAAAAATAGGACCGGTCCTTAAGTGGTTAAATTAGGGAATACATTATTTATTATAGAACATTTAATGTATGTGTATACTTAACTGGTCTTGTTGTGTTTTCTGGCCAGTGCCTAAATATCTGCTTGCTACATGAGGGACAGGTGATAATGATATGGTATATGGAGGGGGTATAGGTGCTAATCGCATTATAAACATAGGGCACTATAGGCTAGCCAGACAGTATTGTGCTCCTTATGTGGATTGTGTTAATTGATTGGAATGTGTGAAGTCTTTTAAATGTTTATGTATGACAGATTAATTCACATTGAGATTGTTTAGCCTGGAAAATAATCCGTGTTTATTTCCATCTCAGAATGCCACCAGCCAAGGGCAATGTCTACAATGTTTTTGATCTCATTGATGCCATCCAAAATGGGGACAGTGACTTTGAGGTGGGCTCAGTGGACACTGATATAAGTGCTGAAGAAGAATGTGAAATTGCCTGTAAACTGGAAAAGAAAAATAAGAAACCAAATGATTGCCCATCTGATGATTTTGTGGACATCACACCAACAAAACCAAGCCTCTCCAGCACACAGACCATGCCCCAGGACAGGTATCGCTGGATGAAAAAGAATTTTTATCAGTCCCAACACTGATTTTTCTGGTGAGGATATCACTAATGATCCTGTCTGCCTCAATACGCCATTGGAGTACTTCCGAAGGTTTGTGTCAGAAGACATGATCCAAGCTCTGACAGATCACATCAATAAGTACAGCATTCTTAAAACAAGAGCATCACTAAATACCAACACAAAAGAATTAGAACAAATGTTTGGCATGTATCTAAAGATGGGCCTAGTTCAAATGGCTGGAGTCCAAATGTATTGGGAAATAGACACGCAATACACCCCCCGTTTCAGATGTGACATCACGGAACAGATTCCAGTCTCTCTTGGGTTCATAACATTTTGTAAACAATTTGACAGTGTCTGAGATAGAAAAAATAAGACAAACTTTGGAAACTCAGACCATGGCTTGATGCGTTCAGAGAGAAATGCCAGCATGTGGTGCCAGAAGAACACAACTCTGTGGGTGAAATGAGGATTCCTTTTAGGGGGAAATTTAGCAGCATCAAGCAACACATGCGTGTCAAGCCACATCCATTGGGGTTCAAGGTGTGGGTAAGGACAGGCATCTCTGGCATACTGTGTGACTTTGATGTGCACCCAGGACCGTTTTTAAGGCAGGGCAAAAGGGGCAGCTGACCTAGGCCCCATCATTGTTGTGGGGCCCAAAAGCAGCTGCCTCATACTTGCCAACTATCCCAGATTAAATTCCCTTATCCCTTGAAGTTTTAGTCCCGGGCTGTGTCCCAATATCTCAGTGCAAAGTTCTGTTGCTGCTGCCCAGCTCTGCCCTTTTGCCATGTACAGATGTCTCACCTGCAGACCTTGTGTTTGCATGTAATATGTAAATAGTCGTGGACCGCGGCATTGATGTGTAAATAGAGGCGACATTCATATGTAAATCATGTCCCCCTGAGGTCATATCTCCCATCACGTCTGCTAAATGCTGCCTATTGGGGAGGTAAAGGGGCATGCTTGAAAGTCCTGCCCACAACTATAATCATTAAGCCGAACATCAGCCTGTTCTGCAAAGGTAAGCAAATTGGAGCTGGAACCCCATTTTTCAACATAACATGATACCACAGCACCCTGAATTTTGGTGCATGTGAACAGTCATTGGGCGGTTAGGATATGCAGTAACCTCTAGGAACCAATCAGTGAGCAGTAATAATGTGCAGTAACCTCTACCAACCAATTAGTGAGTGGTACAGATGTCCAGTAACCTCTAACAATTAATAAGTGAGCAGTATTGTTGTACAGTAATCTCTAGCAACCAATCAACAAGCAGAAGTCATGTGCTGTAACCTCTAGAAAATAGACAGTGAGCCATAATGTGAGCTGTAACCTCTAGCAGCCAGTCAGTGAGCGGTAATGATACACTGTAACCTCTGGCAACCAATCGCAATCGCTAGCCTGATCTGATTCAGTAAACTGATTTTGAGTCTAGCAGATATTTATTGTATGTCTCAGAGCATGTGGAGAGTGAAATTGCATGGAAGAGGGGGCCCAAGAAAATGTTTGCCCAGTGTCCAATCAATAATAAAGACGGCCCTGTGTGTACCAAGGCAGTGTGAACAGAATACGTTCTAGATCTGAACTTGGATTGTCAGGAGATGTTGTGATGAAGCTGGCCTCCACACTTCCACAAGGTCACAACTACAAGATCTATGCAGACAACTATTTTACCTGCGTCCCATTGATTGTTAAGCTGCTGGACCAGGGAATTCATTACACTGGAACAGCCAGGCAGGTACGCCTTCCCAATTGTAACCCTGATAGTGAGAAAAGCCTAAATAAAAAGGGCAGAGGAAACTGGTGTCAGAGTGGAGGTGAGCCACAACATCTGTGCAGGGAAATGGTATGACAACGGGGAGGTCACACTTGTGTCATCCTTTGCTGGCCCAGAACCGGTGGAGAAGATTCAGCGCTGGGACAAAGCCACGAAAAGATATGTTGAAGTTGAGAGGCTTTACATAGGCACTGAATGCCCCCAAGAAAAAGATAATAAACAGGAGGCTGTTTCAAGTCCAGTTAGCATCCTCTCTCATCCTCGTCGGCACAACTGTCATAAAACCAAAGAGAGGACGACCAGGTTCAGTCCATGGGAGCCCAATTCCACAGACAGGGAGCCACTTGAATGATAGGAAGAGACCAACCACAGAAAAAGGCAGTCCTTCAATTGGCACCCCAGCGCCAAAAGGTCAACTGTTCATCCACCAAAAGACATTTACAAGGACGTGTATGGACATGTCCCTATAAAAGCAAGTAGAGGACGCTGCAGACAATGTGGTAAAGGATATACCAACACATTTTGCAGCAAGTGCAATGTCCGCCTCTGCTTCTCATAGGACAAGAACTGCCTTTGGGACTATCATATCTGAGCATGGCTATAAACTAGGGATCGACCATTTATCAGTGATTCACTTCTTTGGAAGTTTCAGTATCGGGCACAAACGTACCCGGTATTACCCATATTGCTTCAAGGGGTTTTAACGGGGTGATGCATGCAGCTGCAGGCAACACCCCCATACCGTTCTTTAGAGCATTATTTTAATAACAACCGATGTGGCTCAGCAGCCGCTCCGCTGTTATTACAAGCAGCGGGAGGGGACGTTCCCCCCCCTCCCCTCCCACCGCTTTCCGCCACTCGCCCGGACTCTCCTGTCCCACCAGGAGTCCCAAGCAACCAGCCGGCACGTCCGCTGGCTGGCCAAAGACCCAAACAAAGCCAGTGCTTTGTTCAGGTCTCGGATCTAGTAACTCTACTCTAGTAAATCTAGTTTAACAAGACTCGTGGCCACTCATTAAAATTAGAAGAAAAGAGGTTTAACCTTAAACTACGTAGAGGGTTCTTTACTGTAAGAGAGGCAAGGATGTGGAATTCCCTTCCACAGGCGGTGGTCTCAGCGGGGAGCATCGACAGCTTCAAGAAACTATTAGATAAGCACCTGAATGACCGCAACATACAGGGATATACAATGTAATACTGACATATAATCACACACATAGGTTGGACTTGATGGACTTGTGTCTTTTTTCAACCTCGCCTACTATGTGACTAAGAAGCAATGTCATGACATAACTTCCCCGGATTACTGACATCTTAAAGGCGCCAGTTTTAAAAAATATAAAGTGTTCAAAACGTCAAGATCAACTTTTTTTGAACACTTTCAAGTGCAGAGGAGGAGTTTGGGGTCTTATAGACCCCCGATGCCTCCATAAAGAGTACCTGTCACTGCCTGTCACAAGGGATGTCTACATTCCTTGTGACAACAATAACAGTGATTAAAAAAAAAATTGCAAAGAATTTTTTTTTCAATGTACAGAATTTCGGCACACAATATCGGCTATCGGCCTGAGAGGTGGCCGAAATATCGGTATCATATCGGCACCGAAAAAACGATATTGGTCGATCCCTACTATAAACATAGCTAAACATAAAAAATTTCAAAGTATTCATTCAATGCAGTAGGTTTGTAAAAATAGTTTGAACATATTTTTTATTAATAGTCATTTATTATAAAACTATGACTTGCATCACTATTTTGTGATAATTAGTGTATAGATATGTAGGCTTCTGTTGAAGGACTTAATAAGCAGAAAGCCCTTCATGCTACCAAGCAGGCCCAATGTTGCAAAATTACAACGTTCACCTAAACATGTTCTAAAATTTCAAAAATAATAAATAATAATAATAAACCCAGTTATTTCTGCATAGAGGCCTCCTACAACAATATCTAAAAGGTGAAAACATTTTTTTGCAGTTTTCTTCTTTAATTGGGACTTCTGGGGTTAAAGCATGACATGTTAGGTATCTATTTACTTGTAACATCATCTTTTACATTATACAAAATAATTGGGGTAACTCTTGTGTTTTGTTTTTCTTCTTTAAATTCATTCACCAGTTCCAGACCGCCCACTGCACATTTACTGCGGCAGGGCGGCCCGGCTGCGTGAAACAATGTACCTGTATGTTGCCGCTTCTTCCGGGTCTGGGGCGCGCGCCCCCGGCGACCCACTCCCGCTGTGATTGGAGGCGATGTCCGCCGGGACCCGCCGATCGTTGACAGGAGAGGCAGAATGGTAGTCTGCCTTTATAAACAAGGCAGACCGCCCTTTTGTCAGAGAGGAAGATGGAGATCTTGTGTTTCTGCTAAGCAGGAACACGGATGTCTCTCTTCCTCCAGTTAAACCATCCCCCACACAGTTAGAAAGCACTTCGTAGGAACACACTTAACCCTTTGAATACCCCTGACGTTAACCCCTTCCCAGCCAGTGTCATTAGTACAGTGAGAGTGCATTTTTTTTTTAGCACTGATCACTGTATTAGTGTCACTGGTCCCCAAAAAGTGTCACTTATGCCCTGTGCACACGACCGGTTTTCCCGTTGGAATAAACTCTGAAGGTTTTTCCGATGGAGTTCTGATGGAATTCCGCTCAAGCTGTCTTGCATACACACGGTCACACCAATTTCCGACCGTCCAGAACGCGGTGACGTACAACACGTATGACGGGACTAGAAAACGGAAGTTCAATAGCCAGTAGCCAATAGCTTCCGTCTCGTACTTGCTTCAGAGCATGCGTCGTTTCTGGTACGTCAGAACAGCATACCGACGAGCGGTTTTCCCGATAGGAATTGGTTCCGTCTGAAAAATTTAGAACATGTTCTCTATCTAGGTCCGTCAGAATTTTCAACGTAAAAAGTCGGATGGGGCCCACACACGATTGGAATATACAATGAAAAGCTTCCGTCTGACTTTTTCTGTCGGACATTCCGCTCGTGTGTACACGACATAAGTGCCCAACTTGTCTGCCACAATGTGGCAGTCCTGCTAAAAATCGCTGATGACCGCCATTACTAGTAAAAATAAAAATGCCATAAAAACATCCCATAGTTTGTAGACATAATAACTTTTGCGCAAACCAATCAATATACGCTTATTGGGATTTTTTTTTTACCAAAAATTTGTAGCAGAATACATATTGGCCTAAATTGATGAAGAAATTAGATTTTTTAAATTTTTTTGATTTTGATTGGCTATGTGTTATAGCAGAAAGTAAAAAATATTGTTTTTTTTTTAGACCAGTGACAGTTATACAGCGATCAGAGCTAAAAATAGCCACCGATTACTGTATAAATGTCACTGGCAGGGAAAGGGTTAACACTAGAGGGCAATCAAGGGGTTAAGTGTTCCCTAGGAGGTGTTTCTAACTGTGGCGGGAGTGTACCGCTGTCGCTGTTCCTGATCACTAGGAACACACGATCTCTCTACTCCCCTGTCAGAATGGGGATCTATTTGTTTACATTGACAGATCCTCCTTTTGGCTCTCTGTGGAGCGATCACTGGTGGCCGGCGGACATCGCGGCCGCCGGCCACGCGCATCGGCTCGGACGCCACTCTGCGGGCTCGCGCGCACCTGCTATTGCTCTTAAAGCCGCTGACGTACACCTACGGCGATTCACGCAGCCATGCCGACCTGCCGCAGTATAATGACGGCAGCTGGTCGGCAAGAGGTTAAGGTTAACCTGTCACAAACCTGGGTATAACTGAATTTGACACAAAATTTTCCTTAAGAGGAAATTCTCAATCCAATATCTACTCAGGTAGGGACGTCACATCAGGCAGCCCAGGATGATGTGCTTCCATACACACTAGGATGTTATACCATTCTGAATGGAGGGACAGGATCACAAGCACTGCTGAACACCGCATTCAAATCGGGGCCTGAAATTTGCGAGTCCTTCCTTGGGTTTTGGTAACTTGGGTTTTGGTTTCACTTTGGTGGTGGGTTGGAGGGAGTTACATTTGGCATTTGTTACTGCCTTCTCGGTTTGTTCAAAAATACCTGGACATCTGGAGACCTAATGCCTGGAAAAGCCTGTCCTCTGAATCCTCAATTAGCCACCCACTACCTCAGCCCCAGGCTCTGGTTTATAATTGCTAGGGCAGTTGCAAACTCAAGTTATTTTTCTCTGTATCGGTCTACTTTCAGAGATACCTTTTGTCTGGTATAACTCTCCTTTTGAATTCCCAATTAGCCCCCTGCTGCCTCAGGCTTGGGTTAATTAACACTTGGACAGTTGCAACCTAAGATATCTTAATTGCATGCAAAGTTGGTGTATTTCTCCAAAGCTGGCTGCTTGTGGAGCTTCTGATTTTAGGTATAATTTTGTGACCTGTATGGGTCTACCTTTCACATTAAGAGGCTGAACTTTCAGTTCCGTTAAGCTGACCATATGTAGCACCCTCCTAGTGTAGAGCAGGCTGCTAGGTAAATTTAGTTTGTCTCCCCTGTAATCAGTAGAGCAGGGATTGATTATTTAGGGCTGGTTAGTATTTCACAAGCTGCTGCTCTGTTACTCCCCCCTGTTTTCTAGAGGATTCTAGAATCATAGTGGGAGGAAGAACAGAGCAGGCAGCCTGAGTATTTATGGGCACACCTCTCCAGCCAATCCCTGGGGAGGTGTGCCCAGAAGGTGGCGAGATAGCCCAGAAATAGTCTGAGGCCTGAGCAGCTAGTGCCGTGTGCCTAGGTCCCGCCCTACTGGAGGTGATCCCTGTGCACAGGCTCTGCCTCTGAGGCAGAATTCTGGAAGCATCCATCAGGAAGACTCTGAGGTCCTAGCTAGGCTTAGCTGGGGAGCCTGTTTGCAAGCGTAATTCTAGGGATCAATTTGGGTCTGGAGGAGCTCACTGGAGAGAATCAGAAGGAAGTTAAAGGGGAAGAGGCCAGCTGTCTTATAGTGGTGTGAGTCTACATCTACCTCACTAGGAGGAGCCTGGTGGAAATTGGCATGGGGCAACTGATGATCCTGTGGGATGTAAGTAAGCAACCTCATTGCTGAGGAGTCAGTGACTGTGTGTTGCTTTTAAACTCTGGATGGGGTACCAGTCACTATCAGCTTAGAGATCCTGTTGAACTTTCATCTCAGTATTGTGCACCAGAAAGCCAAGGAATCCTCAAGTTGCTATCTGCTTTGCTGTGGGCAGTTAGCACTTCCTGTTTGTTTCCCCTTCCCTTTGCCCTCTTCAGTCTTTGCTATATTCAGGGACCTTCGCCATAGTAGGGTACCCAGATAACCAGATAACTTCTTCTTAAGGGAGCAGTTTGCATAAACTTCTTAAGTTCAGATATGATGTGTGACGTCATCACGCACATCAGCTGCGCCTGGAGGATCGGAACTTGTTTTCATCATGTTTTATGTTTGACGGTATATTATCATGCAATTACGAATTTTCTATTTTTAGCAAAGAGGAGATTTGCAGTTTTCCAAATGAGTCCATGATCACCGACTGACTGTCCATTCATGCCTGAGCATAGTAATCTGTGCCTCTGTGTCTTGTCCATTCATCTTCAATGCAGCTGAGGCTGCAGAGTAAGGGACTGGGGAATCTGTGTCCTCAGTTCCTTTCCGTGTCTCAAAGGGGAGATGTCAGGGGTCTGTTTAGACCCCTGATCTCTCATGAAAGCCCCCCCTAAGAGGGCTGACAAATCAAAATAAATAAAAAAAAAGAGAGAATAATAAATAATTAAAGGTAAAATTGTAACACTGACACTGTCCACTTATTTACGGCATTGTAAAAAAAATAACAAAAAATATAAGAATTGTAAAAAATTATAAAAAAACTAATTCTAAAAAATTTAATTGGAAAAATAAATAAAAAAAAAAAACGACTGACACAGTCAATGCCTCATCAGTGCCACCTATTAGTGCCCATCAGTGCTGCATATTAGTGCCACTGTCACATGACATTAAAAAAAGTATTGGTAATCGGTATCGGCGAGTACTTGTAAAAAGTATCTTGTACTCGGTCTTACAAAAGTAGCATCGGTGCAACCCTAGTAAATGCTTTGAAAACTATTGCTTTGTACACTGTTTGTATAGAAGCCAAAGCCCATGAGAACAAAGCTACAGAAACTCCGTAAGCCCACACTGTATTTTAATAACCCTTTATTAAAAAAAAAAAAAAAAAAATTAGACCTGTCCTTAATTTCCATCTTAAAATGTCAGTTTTTTAGTCCATGCTTATAAAGGTAAAATTCAGCTCAATATCCCATAAGTCTCTGTGGCGCAATCGGTTAGCGCGTTCGGCTGTTAACCGAAAGGTTGGTGGTTCAAGCCCACCCAGGGACGTGAAGTTTTTTTTTTTTCCCCCCATCTGCCTAATCAGAGAGAAGCATTTAATTTCTCCAAATATCACTCTATTGGACACATTTTCAATTAAGCTCAGTTAAAGCTTCATTTAACCCTTTTGCTGCCAGGGCTTTTTTTGTGTGTACACATGTAAAAATGCACTACTTAAACCTAGTGGACATCACATGACGTCCTGGACTTTAAAGCGGTTGTATACCCGCTGTCATTTTTTTTTTTTTTTTACACCTGCAAGGGAAAAGGCATAATGAGCTAGTATGCACCGCATACTAGCTCATTATGAGATACTTACCTTAGAACGAGGCGCCGGCATCTCACCTGGTCCACGCCGAGGGAGCCGACATCTCCCCTCGGCGTGTCTTCCGGGTATCGCGGCTCCGGCGCTGTGAGTGGCCGGAGCCGCGATGTCGTCACTCCCGCGCATGCGCGCGGGAGACTTCTGCCCGGCAAGCTCCGGAGTTTGCCGGGCTGTCAGCCGAGAGTCCCCTGTGCGCATGCGCCGCTGCAGTTAGCGGCTCATTGCGAGGGGAATATCTCCTAAACCTTACAGGTTTAGGAGATATTTTTTTTACCTACAGGTAAGCCTTATTATAGGCTTACCTGTAGGTAAAAGTTACAAATATGGGTATACAACCGCTTTAAGAGGTTACATCTGAACGATGCCTGAGCTGCTTGATTGCTTTTACAGGCAGCAGGAGGGGACGTCCCTCCCTCTCACAGCTCTTCCGTGCCTCTCCCGGCTCCCCTTGCGATCGGGGAGCTGGAGAATGAATCGGCCGGCGGCGGCAGAGGCTGTTTGCCATAAAGCTGACCGAGAACCAGATGGTCCCGGGCCATCTCTATGACCCTCGGACGCCAGGAGCGACGTCATGACATCAGTTCTGGTGGTGGCAGATGTAAACACTGCCTTTTTTTTTAGTTGGAAAGCAAAGATCGCTTTTAAATTTTTATTTTGATCTCAGGCTTTCCAGCATAGAGGAGAGATGGGGGGACTTATAGACCCCACATCTCTCCATAAAGATGACCCGTCACGCACCATTCCTATTACAAGGGACGTTTACATTCCTTGTAATAAGAATAAAAATGATCAATAAATATAATTGTTTTAAGGGAAAGTGTAAAAATAAAAAAATAAAAATAAAATAATAAAAAAAAAAAGTTTTGAAGCACCCCCATCCCCTCGTTCTCGGACACAGAAGTGAATGCATACGTAGGTCGCGCCAGCATATGTAAATGGCGTTCAAACCACACATTTGAGGTATAGACCTCCTCTGTTACTCCTCTGTAACATTTTGAGGAAAAACATTTTTTATACTTACCGGAATCGCCCTGTTGCTATGTAGTCTTCCTAATCTGCCACTTCCTTTTCCGCGGAGCTCCTCGTCACTTCCTCCCTCGCCTGTGCTCCTGGGAAATGATCATCATTTCCCAGGAGTCTGTGGGCAGGACTGTGATCGGAAATCGCGTTATTTCCGCGTGACATGAAAAATTGCAATGACCTCCATTTTATTCCCTAGGGTCTCTGCTAAAAAAAAACATATATAATGTTATGTTTGGGGGTTTCTAGCAAAAAAAAAATAAAAAAATAATTTTTACATGTCGGAGAGAAGTGCCAGAATAGGCTTGGGCTGGAAGAGGTTAAAGAGGAGTTCCAGTCTTGGGGGGGGGGGGGGGGGATTCAAATACAAATACTGCAGCTGCTGCGGCACCCAAAGCTGATCTGTCCATCGGCTCCGGGTACAGGCTCCGCCATCTTCACTTTCCTTGCCGCTTCACTGCCTATTTCCTACTGCGCATGCATGAGTCGCGCTGCGCTTTCTGAATGGTCCCGCTGTCTTCTGGGACCTGTGAAGGAGGAGGGGCCTGAAATGATCTAGATCGCCACACAACGATTGCGGCGATCTTACCCAGAAGTGGGAGCGAGAACCTGGTTTTGACAGGTATCCTATCCCCCCCCACCCCCAAAGGTGCCAAATGTGGCAGCGGAGGGGGGGGGGGAGCAAACAAGCATAGCTTCCTCTTTTGGGTGGCGCTCTGCATTAAGCCTAAAGTATTAGTTAAACTTCCCAAAACATGATATATTTCCTGAAAGCAGAGAACCCAGAGAATAAAATGGTTATAGCTGCAATTTTGTATGTCACTTAATATTAGCACAACTATTCATTAAACCCAAATTTTATAAATAAATGCACCAATGTTAATCTTAGTACATGCAAACACAATATATGACTCTTTTTAAAAGCCTTTACCAGGTTATCAGTTTAGAGTTAACGTGGTTATAAAGGCTGAAGGTTTTTTTTACCAATTGCCGATCGCCCGCCGTCAATTGATGGCGGCAGAATGGCACTCCTGCCCAAATCGCTGTAGCTGTACGGCGGGTGCTTTAAGGAGTATAAGGGGCGCGTGCGCCCGCAGCATGACATAGGAGCCAAGCACATGGCCAGCGGCCGCCGCCTACCCGCGATTGCTTCTGAGAAGGACAGAACGGAGATCTGTCAATGTAAACATACAGATCTCCGTTCTGTCAGGGGTGAGGAGACTGATCTGTTGTTCCTACTGCTTAGGAACAACGATCGGTCTCCTCCCCCAGGCAGTCCCATCCCCCCACCACTAGAAACACTCCTTAGGACACGCATATAAAGTGGTTGTAAACCCTTTACAACCACTTTATACTACAGGCAAGCCTATAATTAGGCTTACCTGTAGCTACACTGGATATCTCCTAAACCTGCACGGTTTAGGAGATATCCCTGTATTTGCATGTGCCGACGTCATCGGCACATGCGCACTTAAGCAAACTGAAGCAACGGCACGTACGTGCCGTTGCTTCAGTTGAACTGTGCCTTTACCAGCGGCTCCCACGCGCATGTGCGGGAGTGATGTCATCGCGGCCAATCAGAGCACCGGAGCCACGATACCCGTAAGTAACCCCCCTCCCGTAGAGATGTCGGTCGCCAGAGCAGTGAATGAGGACCGCTTTGGGGGCTTCGATCTCGGGTAAGTAATTCATAATGAGCTAGTAAGCTATGCATACTAGCTCATTATGCCTTTGTCTTGCAGTTTTTTTCTTTTTTTGGAATTTTTTTAGAAGGGTTTACAACCACTTTAACCGCTTGATCGCCCCCCTAGTTTCAACCCCCTTCCCTGCCAGTGACATTTATACAGTAATCAGTGGCTATTTTTAGCCCTGCTCGCTGTATAAATGGCAATGGGCCCAAAATAGTGTCAGATCTGTCCGCCGCAATGTCGCAGTCCTGCTAAAAATCGCAGATCGCCACCATTACTATTAAAAAGAAATAAATAATAAAAAGGCCATAAATCTATTCCATCATTTGTAGACGGTATAGCTTTTGTGCAAACCACTCAATATACGCCTATTGCAATTTTTTGTATCAAAAATATGTAGAAGAATACATATCGGCCTAAACTGAAGAAGAAATTACGGTAGTTTTTTAAAAAAAATTTGTGGGATATTTATTACAGCAAAAAGTAAAAAATATTGATTTTTTTCAAAATTGTCGGTGTTTTTTTGTTTATAGCGCATAAAATAAAAACAGCAGAGGTGATCAAATACCACCAAAAGAAAGCTCTATTTGTGGGGAAAAAAGGAAGTCAATTTTGTTTGGGTACAACGTCGCACGACCGCGCAATTATCAGTTAAAGCGATGCAGTGCTGTATCGCAAAAAAATGGCCTGGTCAGGAAGTGGGTAAATCCTTTCAGGGCTGAAGTGGTTAACTGAAGGTTTTTATTAAGTTAAAAATGTTCTGTGTGCTGCTCCCCCTGCAGCCCCCCAATACTCACCTAAGCCTCCATTTAATCCAGCGATGTGTTTAGGAGCCTTGGCTGTCCCTAGTCTCTCTCTCTTCACTGGCTGAGACACGGCTGCAGGAGCAGCCACTGCTGTCAATCGCAGCCAGTGAGCCAATGAGGAGAGAGGGGGGGAGGGGCCAAGCCTCGGCTCTATATGTCTTTTGGATGCATAGAGCGGGGTTCGGGAGCAAGTACACACCAGTGCTCCCATAGCAAGCGGCTTGCTGTGGGTGCACTGGTCAAGGGGAAGGAGCCAGGAGCGCCGCTGTGAGACCGGAGAAGAAGAGGATCAGGGCTGCTCTGTGCAAAACCATTGTAATGTTTATTATTTAAAAAAAAAAAAAGCTATGGTTTTAATATCACTTTAACTGAAAATGATTGCTCTAGAATCATCGATCTCACCACAGCATGTGCAGCGATATCTAAAATGTACGGCACAATACTTTTCATATGTAGGCGCACCTGATGTGCCCATTGACATTCGTATGTGGGGCTTTGCAAAAGATTTTTTTTGTTATTAATTTTAGCTTTCATTTTTTAAGCTTTTTACTAAACTTTTTTTTTTGATTATTATTATTAATAACTTCCTTTCTATCACATAGGAGGCTGACATTAGTACAAGTGTCAGGTTCTCTTTAAGGAGATATCACCTCTGCACTTCATTAAAGCTGATCAAGCACAGATTAAAATTAATAAAATAGAATATTTGTGCATTTAAAAAAAAAAAAAAAAAAAAATTGGAGAATGCGGGCATCGATCCCGCTACCTCTCACATGCTAAGCGAGCGCTCTACCATTTGAGCTAATTCCCCGCCATGTGAAATAGTGAAAGGGTTAGAAGGGGGATGCCTACTGGTGGCCTTCTGACACATGACAATGTGGTTAATAATAATAATATTAATAATAATACAGGATTTATATAGCGCAGTTTGTGCAGCGCTTTACAATGTAGAGCGGGGGACAGTACAATTACAATACAGTTCAATACAGAAGGGACAGGACAGCCCTGCTTGTGGAACTTACATTCTAAAGGGAGCAGGGAGGTAATACAAAAGGTAATAGCTGCAGGGGTGATAAAGACTTCTTTTATTTGCTCTTCTTTGGTATGTTAAATATACCATTGAAAGCATCTCAGTATAACATTTTAATAAGTGCAAAAAAATATAAGTTGGTCCTTGAGAAAGCAACTTGAAGCAGTATTAAGCCAAAAATGTAATATAATGAAAAAAAATTGAACGATTCCCCCAAGGGTTTTTTTTAGCAGCTAGGTATTCTAATCAAAAAAGTTATATAATTGAAATATGTGAGCCACCGGCGCAAAAAATACAAAAATTATATAAGTGTAACCTAACTAATGTGAAATTATTGTTTGCTGCAGTCAAAAATGGAGGCTGTACACTTTATATGGTGTCTCCCATACTAGAAAATGCAATATAATGCAGCTTAACAATGACTAGATGTGATTACTGCATTTGTTTTTTTTTTTTTTATTATTATACAGGATTTATATAGCGCTGACAGTTTGCGCAGCGCTTTACAGCTTTACAACAGTAGGTCAGACAGTACAATTACAATACAATTCAATACAGGAGGAATCAGAGGGCCCTGCTCGTTAGAGCTTACAATCTAGGAGGGAGGGTCAAGAGATACAAAAGGTAATAACTGGGGAGGATGAGCTGATGAAGAAAATGTAAACAATGTTACATGGTATCCCTCTATCTCTTGTCTGAACAATATTTATAAACAATGTTACATGTTACACTATTTAACTACATTGTATCACTCTATCTCCTATTCAAAAAATGTTTATAAACAATGTTACATTGTATCCCTCTATCTCCATGGTATGTTACATGGTATCCCTCTATCTCTTGTCTGAACAATATTTATAAACAATTTTACATGTTACACTATTTACCCACTTCCCATCCAGGCCAATTCTGACATTTCTCTCCTACATGTAAAATGCATTCATTCATTTTTTTGCTAGAAAATTACGTAGAACCCCCAAACATTATATATATTTTTTTTAGCAAAGACCCTAGAGAATACAATGGCAGTCGTTGCAACTTTTTATCTCACGCGGTATTTGCACAGCAATTTTTCGAACACTTTTTTATTTGGAAGAAAAAAACAGTTTCATGCTTTAAAAAAAAAACAAAAAACAGTAAAGTTAAATTTTTTTGCATAATGTGAAAGATAAAGTTACATCACATAGATACCTAACATGTCACGCTTCAAAATTGCACACACACTCATTGAATGGCGCCAAACTTCAGTACGTAAAAATCCCCATAGGCGACGCTTTAAATTTTTTTACTGGTTACATGTTTTGAGTTACAGAGGAGGTCTAGGTCTAGAATTATCGCTCTCGCTCTAACGTTTGTAGCGATAACTCACATGTGTGGTTTGAACACTGTTTTCATATGTGGGCGGGACTTACGTATGCGTTCGCTTCTGCGTGCGAGAACACAGGGACAGGGGCGCTTTAATTTTTTTTTTTTTATCATTGTTAATTTTATTTTTATTTTTTTAGTTTGACACTTAAAAAAAAAAATGTGATCACTTTTATTCCTATTACAAGGAATGTAAACATCCCTTGTAATAGGAATATGGCATGACAGGTCCTCTTTACAGTGAGATATGGGGGTCAATAAGACCCCACATCTCACCTCTAGGCTGGGAAGCCTGAAATAATAAAAAAAAAAAATAACAATCATGGCTTCCCAGCCGAGGCAGCGCCATTCGTTTGAATGCAGAGGCCGGGCGTGACGTCATAACATTGCGCCCAGCCTCCAAACGATCATAGAGACTCCGGCAACCATCTGGTCCACCAGAAATCTCTATGATCACCATCCGGGGCCAGCGGATCCTGTCTCCGACTCACCGATGGAAGCGGTGAGTCGGTAGAAGCACCGGAGGGTGGCGGGGGGCGTCCTCTCTCGCCGCCCGTAAGAACGGTCAAGCGGCGGAACAGCCACTATGATCATTCTTATGGTGTAGGGAATTGCCGGCACTAAAAGATGATATCTGTATGATGTCTGTAGCTGCAGGCATCCTTCAGATGTACCCCCACAAAGTCAAGGACGTCCCTGGACATACCTTGGGTGGGAAGTGGTTAACTACAGTGTATCCCTCTATCTACTATCTGAAAAATGTTTATAAACAATGTTACATTGTATCCCTCTATCTCTTGTCTGAACAATATTTATAAACAATGTTACATTGTATCCCTCTATCTCCATGGTATGTTACATGGTATCCCTCTATCTCTTGTCTGAACAATATTTATAAACAATGTTACATTGTATCCCTCTATCTCCATGGTATGTTACATGGTATCCCTCTATCTCTTGTCTGAACAATATTTATAAACAATGTTACATTGTACAGTTTATCTCTTGTCTGAACAATATTTATAAACAATGTTAAATTGTACAGTCTATCTCTTGTCTGAACAATATTTATAAACAATGTTACATCGTATCCCTCTATCTCTTGTCTGAACAATATTTATAAACAATGTTACATGTTACACTATCCCTCTATCTCCCTTCCTTTAGATTTTAAGCTTCTTGAGCCGGGCCCCCCTATTCCTTCTGTATTGAAGTGTATTGTAATTGCAATGTCTCCCTTTATGTTGTAAAGTGCTGCACAAACTGTTGGCACTATATAAATCCTGTATAATAATAATAATAATAAGCTGCAATATAATACCTATCTGCTTTTTGGTTTAATACTACTATAACTGAATAACAAAAAATACAAAAATGTATAGATTGATTGGGGCTAATACCATATTAAATAGGAGAGACTATTAAAAAAGCCTTACCGATATCATTAGCAGATTAAGGCTTATCCCTTTTGATCTTCTGATAAATAAAACAGAGTAGATACAAAAGTAACAATGTTACTTTGTCTCTAATACTTCTTTAACTGAATAACTAGAATTAACAAAAAGGAATAGATTGATTGGGGCAGACTCTATAGGAGCGACTATTAACAAAAATACCTTTAACACACCTTCTGCTTGTCAGGTCACAGTACAAGATTAAAGTATTTGTAACATTCTAATGTTACGCTGAATGATCACCGCAGCTGCATTTAATTAAGTTTAATTAATAAATGATGGCTAATTAATAATGTTTTTAAAAACAATACTAAAATGCTTCTGATCATCAAAGAGTTAATCACACAAACTTATTTTTTTTAATCTTGCCTAAATGGGTGGAAAATGTCACATCTTGATTGGAATACCCACTACGAAACAGGTATGCAACAGGTTTCAAACCTGACTCAGAGTGGGGAATTAGCTCAAATGGTAGAGCGCTCGCTTAGCATGTGAGAGGTAGCGGGATCGATGCCCGCATTCTCCAACTGTTTTGGTAATTTTTTTTAGTTTGTTATTTATAATACTTTGTTACTAACGTACCTTTATTAATTTTTGAAAAAAACAACAACATCCAAATTCTAATTGTGTGTGTGTGTGTATATCTATATATATATAGATATATAGATAGATATATTATATATAGATAGATATATTTTATTCTTGGACTGTGCAGAAAAATTTAGGTTTGGTGCTATATACTAGCAGAATATATGGCACAACAAAGTATAATGCAAAAAACGAAATAAATAATAATTCTAATTTACATTCAAAACATGGTGTGAGAGTTATCCCTGGTAAACACAAGATTATCGGATGAATGATACTCTGTTTTTTTTTATTTTTTGCATGCTAGTCTCATGGTATGTGTATATATGTATGCATGTGTGTGTGTATATATATATAATTTTTTTATACAACAAAGTATAATACAAAAAAATAAAAATTAAAAAATTAATTCTAATTATCATTAAAAACATTGTGTGAGTTATGCCCGGAAAACACGATGAGATTACCGGACGATGATCGTCCATTTTTTATAATTTTTTTTTTGCATGCTAGTCTCATATCGAAAGTAAAAGAGGTCGCTGAAAATTGTCATACGGCAGAATAAAAATTCAGACGTGATGTAATGTGTTATATTGTATTTTCAGTTGACAACTATACTGATTAAATGAAGGTTGTACGATCTACTATCGCACGAGAAAGATTTTTGTGCTTGTCCCATCAGATTATTTCGCATGAACTGTACCTTAGATTGTAAGCTCCTTGAGGGTAGGGACTGATGTGAATGTACAATGTATATGTAAAGCGCTGCTTAAATTGACAGCACTATATAAGTACCTGAAATAAATAAAAACTGTCGTGATCGGCTTTCGAAAGCTGTGTTTTATCGATCAGATTATTGTACGATTGCTTCAAAAGTGGTAGTTTTTAAAGATATTTTTATTAAGTTTTATAAAATTGGTAATTTTCTGATTGTGTTTTACGGGTCAATAGGGACCTTAGAGTTTCTTGAGGGCAAGGACTGATGTGAATGGACGATATATGTGTAAAGTGCTGCATAAATTGACAGCGCTATATAAGAACCTGTAATAAATAAAATAAATATGAATGTATATATATATATATATATATATATATATATATATATATATATATATAATTTTTTGTGAAGAAAGAACAGTGCAGAATAAATGAAATAAATGGCACAACAAATATAATAATAAAAAACGCACACACACATAAATGTCATGTGTAAATACATTTTCAAATCATTTTAAGATAAAAAAAATATAGCCTTTAATTTCAAATGATTTAACATTTTACTAATAATCTAAAACCAAGCCTAAAACATGCATCAAACAGTCAACAGTACAAAGCATCAATGTATAAAAACAGAATGTATACAAATGTAAGTAGGATATAACTACAAATAGAAAACTGTGATCTCTTCGTTTTATTTCTCACAGACACCATAGTCTTTCAGTTGTCAGGATGGCCGAGCGGTCTAAGGCGCCAGACTCAAGAGTTGCTCTCTTCCAAGCAGTTGGGTGTTCTGGTCTCCGAATGGAGGCGTGGGTTCAAATCCCACTTCTGACAATACATTTTTTTTCCCCCCACATAGATTTTTCAATTTCAAAGCCGCATTTTATTAAACAGATATGATTTATATAAATGGCATAATGCTTTTTAATACCATTTTAAAAAAAATGCTTTTAAAAGAAGGCAATCAATAAAATTAGGTCCTCTATGAGAGTCATGTTTTTTTGCTTGTCATTTTGTTTGTTCTTTTTAAACAGACTGCAGCTACAATACATACACCTTTTTGTTAACAAAATATTTAAAAAAAACTTAAATATTTACAAAGAAATGTTTAAAAAAAAAAAAACATGTACCATCAAGTGTTAAATGCTTATGAAGCTCCCTGAAATTCTAGGGGAGTGATATGCTTTACGTAGGAACCATGACTTGCTGTTTTCATGCAGCGTGCAAGCTGCCGTTTTAGTGACAGCAGTGACATAAGACGGCAGCTGTTTACGGCGGCTGTTTGAAGGAGGATATCGTTGTTATGGCAGAAGCTAGCTACCATAACCCCGGTATCCTCGTCTTCAGCGGGCGGTCTGCTACAAGATAAAAGTGGTCTCTGTGGCAGATTCGCCGCGAGATCACTTTTATCGGTGGCGGGAGAGGGCCCCCCTCTCGTCGCGATCCTGTGCCCTCCGCCGCGATCCATAGCTGTCGGCAGCGGCGGAGGCGATCACGTCCTGTCTCCTGTCAGGTATGGAGATGAGTGAGGGGAAGATGGCCACCCGTCTCTATACAATTGCTGGACGTAAGCGACGTCAAAACGTAACTTCCGCCCACAGCTCTTTATTTGAATATTTTTTTTAAATTACAATTTTTTTTATTTTTTTTTTAATGCATTTTAGTGTAAATATGAGATCTGAGGTCTTTTTGGCCCCAGATCTCATATTCTAGAGGTCCTGTCATGCTTTTTTCTATTACAAGGGATGTTTACATTCTTTGTAATAGGAATAAAAGTGACATTTTTTTTAAAAAACAATGTAAAAATAAAAAATAAAAGGTAAAATAAATAATAATAATAATTTTTTTTTTTAAACGCGCCCCATCCCGACGAGCTCACGCGCAGAAGCGAACGCAGACGTGAGTAGCGCCCTCATATGAAACGGTCTTCAAACCACACATGTGAGGTATCGCCACGATCGGTAGAGCGAATAGAATAATTCTAGCCCTAGACCTCCTCTGTAACTTAAAACATGCAACCTGTAGAATTTTTTAAACGTCGCCTATGGAGATTTTTAAGGGTGAAAGTTTGTCGCCATTGCACGAGCGGGCGCAATTTTGAAGCGTGACATGTTGGGTATCAATTTACTCGCTGTAACATTATCTTTCACAATATAAACAAAAAATGGGCTAATTTTACTGTTGTCTTATTTTTTTATTCAAAAAAGTGAATTTTTTTTAAAAAAAAGTGCGCTTGTAAGACCGCTGCGCAAATACGGTGTGAATAAAAGTATTGCAATGACCATTTTATTCTCTAGGGTGTTAGAAAAAAAAACAATATATAATGTTTGGGGGTTCTAAGTAATTTTCTAGCAAAAAAAAACTATTTTAAACATGTAAACACCAAAACCTCGAAATGAGGCTGGTCCTTAAGTGGTTAAACTTACTACTAGGGAGGAGCTTCAGGCTGGGACTGAATCTATATTCTGCACAAATTTTTGTTTGGTATGGACTTTAGCAGGGACCCAACATTTTTGTGTGTGGATCCCCATAGAAAATACTATTTGTTGACATATAAATTTCTTTAAAGGCTTTTTGTAAAAAAAAAAACAAAAAAAACCCAAATACCTTTGCGGACATTTACATTTTCCTACGGGCTTTTTCCTTTAATAGAAAATGGCATAGGGACCACCTAAAATATAAACTAGATCCTTAAGGATCTGGTATATATTGTGGGGCTCTCCATGCTGTTTAAAAAATAAATAAAAAACTGTCAGAGAAATTATAGTGTTCGGTAATTTAAACAGCATTATTTTTTCTTTATAAATGTCACTTTGCTGTAGTAGATTGAATACATTGTACAAATGCACCACTTCACTGGCTGTTCTTTTTTGCATTGCGTTCCCCTTTAAAATCCATAACAGACCCTCATTGAGAAATGGATTTTATGAGAGAATGATTTTTTTTGTTTTTCATTTTTTTATTTATTTATTTTTGTTTTTGATGCAGGATGTATTAGAGCAAAATAAATATCTCACAAAGAAAAAAAATACCATTTGTGGATATTTAACTATCCCTGCCACCTTTTTTTTTTTAATAAAACGGCATAAGAGCACCCTAAAATACATAATGGTTCTCTAAGGATCTGGTATATATATATTTTAGGGGTTCCTAATGTTCAATAATTTAAACTGCTATATTGTTTCTTTATAAATGTCACTTTTGTTGTGGTAGGTTGAATACAGTGGGGACGGAAAGTATTCAGACCCCCTTAAATTTCTCACTCTTTGTTAATTCTTTGTTATATTGCAGCCATTTGCTAAAATCTATTAAGTTCATTTTTTTCCTCATTAATGTACACACAGCACCCCATATTGACAGAAAAACACAGAATTGTTGACATTTTTGCAGATTTATTAAAAAAGAAAAACTGAAATATCACATGGTCCTAAGATTTTTGCAGACACAGGCTGCACTGGCAGACACAGGCTGCATTGGTGGATACGGGCAGGCTGCATTTTCAAGCATGGATAAAGTTGTTGTTAATATTTATTTTTATAACATAATTCTGCATAAAACATTTAAATTTCATATCATGAGATAATTTATGAGGGAGTGTTGTGTTTAGGGGCGGGGCAAGGTAGGGTTTGGGCGGGGCATCTGGTGGCAAGTAACCCTTGAGGCCTGGCTAGTAGCTCAGGACTTGAAATTTTGAGCCCTGCCCTATGATCTGTGTTCCTCGTCTTGTATATATTGTATATATCATATTATAGTTTCCTGTTACTTAGTTAGGTCTTTAGGTGATATGGTTGTAGTTCACTTGTATCTTCATGTTTGCTTGTTTCCTGTTTTGCTAGTGTGTGGATGTTTTTTGTTTTACTATTAATAAATTTACTTTACTATATCTTTTCGATCTGGCGATCTCTGCTGCTGACTCCTAAAAGACATAATATAAAAGATACATAAATTCCATGCCTTAAGTAACATATACATTCAATGATCAAGATATATACTGTATTGCATGCAATTCTCTTTTATCCCAACGCATTTCATAATTACGTTCTTCCTCACTTGAAATGAGAATTTGTAGAAACTGAATAACAAGCAACAATAATATCACATAATATTTTTGCCTCTTTTTCAGTTTCTAAAAATTCTCATTCTCTCTAATGAAGAAAGTCATTTTAAAACGCATTGGGATAAAAGAGAATTGTACCCAATATACACTCACCGGCCACTTTATTAGGTACACCTGTTCAATTGCTTGGTAACACAAATTACTAATCAGCCAATCACATGGCATCAACTCAATGCATTTAGGCATCTAGATGTGGTGAAGATGACTTGCTGAAGTTTAAACCAAGTATCAGAATGGGGAAGAAAGGGGATTGATGTGACTTTGAACGTGGCATGGTTGTTGGTACCAGACGGAGCCGGTCTGAGGATTTCAAAAACTGCTGATTTACTGGGATTTCACACAAAACCATCTCTCGGGTTTACTGAGAATGGTCCAAAAAAGAGAAAATATCCAGTGATCGGCAGTTGTGTGGAGGAAAATGCCTTGTTAATGTCGGAGGTCAGAGGAGAATGGGAAACAATAACTCAAATAACCACTTCAGCAGCAGAAGACCACACCGGGTGCCACTCCTGCCAGCTAAAAACAGGAAACCGAGGCTACAATTCGCACAGGATCAAATTGGGTAAAAGAAGATTGGAAAAACATTGCCGGGTCTGAGAAGTCTTGATTTCAGCTGCGACATTCAGATGGTGGGGTCAGAATTTGGCGCATGGATCCATCCTGCCTTGTATCACCGGTTCAGGCTGGTGGTGGGGGTGTAATGGTGTGGGGGGATATTTTCTTGGCACACTTTGAGCCCCTTAGTACCAATTGAGCATCTTTATACCCCACGACCTACCTGAGTATTGTTGCTGACCATGTCCATCCCTTTATGACTACAGTGCCCCCATCTTCTGATGGCTCCTTCCAGATAATGCACCATGTCACAAAGCTCCAATCATCTCACCACTGGACAATGAGGTCCCTGTACTCCAATGGCCTCCACACTCACCACATCTCATCCAATAGAGCACGTTTGGGATGTGGTTGCACTGGAGAGTTGAATCATGGAGGTGCAGCCAAGAAATCTGCAGCAACTGTGTGATGTTATCAGGTCACTATGGACTAAAATCTCTGAGGAACATTTCCAACACCTTGTTGAATCTATGCCACCAAGAATGAAGGCAAACGGGGTCCAACCTGGTACTAGCAAGGTGTACCTAATAAAGTGTCCGCTGAGAGTATATCTTTATCACTGAATGTATATGCAGTTTAAGACATGGTTTTTATGTTCTTTTTGTAATCCATCTTAAATTTTTTTTTTTTAATATCCAGTCCTACTTTTTTGTTCACATACACAAAGGGGATGTGAAGAACGAGCGTAGCCACCCTCGAACAGGAAGTCTGAGAACATCAGAACAAAAGCTTGTATTTGAGAGATGAAACAAAGGAAGAGAGAGATAGAAGGTACATTCTATATATATATAAACATATTGCATTTATTTAATTTTTCGAGTTTAGTGTCACTTTGACTCAAAATTAATTGATGGTGGTTTTCTTATTGGGGGGGGGGGGGGTTCCTGTTTCCGTCATTTCTGAAACACAGAAACCAGGGAGGGAGAAAACAGATAAAAAAAACAAATCTAATGAAACATTGCAGCAAACATGACAATACACAGCATTGGGTTAAACTCTTCTACTAAAAAAAAAAAAAAATGCCTGCAATTAAAGAAATAACAAAAATGTAATAACACGTATCTATGAATTGAATTTAGTACAGGAGATGCAAGGAACATTTCTCCAGTTGTCAGGATGGCCGAGTGGTCTAAGGCGCCAGACTCAAGAGTAAGCTCTTCCCATGGTGGTGGGTGTTCTGGTCTCCGAATGGAGGCGTGGGTTCAAATCCCACTTCTGACAAAGCTTTTTTTTTTTTCTTGAATTTATTAATTTTTTTTTTAGTAGATATAAAATTAATACATGCATCATCTAGTTTCGTATTTCCTATTCACCCTGCTCTTCGTTTGTTCTTTCTTGGTTTTTCTCATTTGATTATTCAAGAAATCACAGCAGACTATAAGCAAAGAAATTCCCCTTCAGAGAACACATTCCAAAGGAAGTTTAGCAAAGAGTAATGTCTAAACAACAAAGTAGCTATGAGATAATGCAATAAAATTACCAACAACACATATAACAAATACTAAGAAACTGTAACCTCTTTTGAGCAGAGTCAGTCCAGACTCTGTGTTTTATGATTTTGTGTTTAGTATGCTTCTGTTATATGCTTTGGTTCCTTAATTTAAACTACATTGCAGAGATGTATAAATGAAAAATAATATCTTATAAGAGGAAATACATAGTTGCAAATTAATTAGTGCATTCATCATTAACCGCTTCCAGTTCAGCCTATAATAAAATGACGGCTTTGCCTTTCTGGGGGTTCGTCATATGACATCCTTGTCAGGGCTGGGCTCAGCCCTTCCGTCTCTGAGCTGGCCTCTCAGCTGTCGGCTAATTGCCAGCTTCTATCTCTTCACAGTTACCCAGCTGTTGATGATATCCTGCTCGTCAGTCCTGCCTACTAAAGCCATCCAGTCCCGAGGAGCTCTGCCTTCGCCTTGGTCAACATCACAGAAACTTCTCCTGCAGATCTCCTGCGATCCTGTTCAAGACTTGCTTTGCTGACATCCCTTCTGGCTCCAGATCCTGCTTGCTGTTCCGCTACATTGATCCCTGACTTCTGGCTTGGCTGACTATCCGTTCCGGTTACTGAACTTTGGCTATGTTTTGACTACGTTTGTTCTTTTAACTTTTATTATTAAACAAGTGTGATTAAACTGTACTTCTGTCTCGGCCTGATTTCATGGTTTCTGACAATCCTCCCAGGATCGAGCCTTGCACATGCCACACTGCGTCGCGATCTGTCACCCACTAAGTTCACTGGACAAAGCAGATGACAGATCAGTGTACTGGCCCGCTGCCGGTACCATGTGATCACTGTGACCAATCACAGCATAGCACATGACAATTGTACACGACGGATGGCTTCCATTCATGCTAGGCATGTGCGGTTCGTTTCGTTCTGAATTAATATTGGGACAAATGTTTTGTTATTCAGAGATTCGGATATATCCGAATACCCGAATTACCGCATAAACACAGTTTACCGAAATGCTCCGAATAACGTAACAAAATACGCCCGAATTTCCGAAATTCTAATTGAAATTCGAATCGAATTTAACACCGAATTCCATTCGAACTTTTAAACATATTTCTGAATTAAAAGACTGTGTGTGTTATTAGTACCATTTCGAAATAATGCTGTTTTTGTTAAGCCAAAGGTGATTTAAAAAGTCATGGTAATCATTTGTTGAAGATTTTTCTTTTGTTTGTTCCCTTTGCTGCATTCGAGTGCAAAAAAAAAAATATAACCTTTTTCATTTGAAATGTGTTGATACGAACGTTTCAAATGAAAAAAAAAAAAAACGGGAAAATTCTAAGAGAATTCGAAAGAAGACATGAAACGCATTCGGAAAACACAAATCCCGAATACGAATTGAATGAATTCACCAAATTTAACAAAACTAAATAACTAGATTAACGAATCTAAATGAAACAAATTATTACATCATGCACATGTCTAATTCATGCCTTTTCATTGTGTACTATTGTGTTGATCTCTGTGATTGATCACAGTGATCACAGGGTACAGACAGGGCCATTCACAGCTCATAACAACTGAGTGAGTGAAGTTCATTCAGAAAAAATGTTTGCTTAACCACTTCCGGACCGCCCACTGCACATACACGGCAGCAGGGCGGCCTGGCTGCGTGAACCGACGTACAGGTACGTCGGTCCGTGCATTAGATACAGCAGGCGCGTGCCCGCCACGATCGCGGTGAAGAGAGGCAGAACGGGGATCTGCCTATGTAAACAAGGAGGATCCCTGTTCTGACAGGGGAGGAGAGAGAGGTCAGCTGTTCCTAGTGATCAGGAACAGCAATCTCTCTCTACTCCCAGTAAGCCCGTCCCCCCGACAGTTAGAAAGCACCTCCCTAGGGAACACTTAACCCTTTGATCACCCCCTAGTGTTAACCCCTTGCCTACCAGTACCATTTATACAGTAATCAGTGCATTTTTATAGCACCGATCACTGTATTGGTATCACTGGTCACCAAAAAGTGTCACTTAGGGTCTGGTTTGTCTGCCGTAATTTCGCAGTCCTGCTAAAAATCGCTGATCGCCGCCATTACTAGTAAAAACAATAAAAAATAAATAAAAAGTCCCTAAATCTTTCCCCTATTTTGTTGACGCTATAACTTTTGCACAAACCAATCAATATACGCTTATTGCGATTTCCTTTTTACCAAAAACATGTAGCAGAATACATAGCGGCATAAACTGATGACTACATTTGTTCTTTTATATATTTTTTTTGCATATGTTTTGTAGCAGAAAGTAAAAAATATTGTTTTTTTTTTTTTTTCAAACTTCTCAGCCTTTTTTGTTTATAGCGCAAAAAATAAAAAACACAGAGGTGATCAAATACCACCAAAAGAAAGCTCTATTTGTGGGGAAAAAAAAGCGTCAATTTTATTTGGGTACAACGTCGCACGACCGCACAATTGTCATTTAACCACTTCAGCCCCGGAGGATTTGGCTGCCCAATGACCAGGCCATTTTTTGTGATTCTGCACTGTGTCGCTTTAACTGACAATTGCGCGGTCGTGCGATGTTGTACCCAAATAAAATTGACGTCTTTTTTTTCCCCACAAATAGAGTTTTCTTTTGGTGGTATTTGATCACCTCTGCGGTTTTTATTTTTTGCGCTATAAACAAAAATAGAGCGACAATTTAAAAATAAAGCAATATTTTTTAGTTTTTGCTTTAATAAATATCCCTAAAAAATATATAAAAAAACTATTTTTTTCCTCAGTTTTGGCCGATATGTATTCTTCTACATATTTTTGGTAAAAAAAATCGCAATAAGCGTTTATTGATTGGTTTGTGCAAAAGTTATAGTGTCTAAAAAATAGGGGATAGTTTTATGGCATTTTTATTCATATTTTTTTTTTACTAGTAATGGCGGCGATCAGCGATTTTTATCGTGACTGTGACATTATGGCGGACACATCGGACACTTTTGCCGCCATTTTGGGACCATTCACATTTATACAGCGATTAGTGCTTTAAAAATGCACTGATTACTGTGTAAATGTGACTGGCAGTGAAGGGGTTAACCAGTAGGGGGCGGGGAAGGGGTTAAGTGTCTCCTAGGGATGTGTTTTAACTGAAGGGGGATGGGCTACGTGTGACACGACACTGATTACCGCTCCCGATCACAGGGAGCTGTGATCAGTGTCCTGTCACTAGGAAGAATGGGGAAATGCTTGTTTACATTAGCATTTCCCCATTCTTCCTCTCCGTGAGACGATTACGGGGCTCCCGGCGGACATTGAGTCCGCGGGACCCGAGCATCGGCACCCCCGCTGTGCAGCAGGCGCACGCGCCCCTGCTATCCGGACCCTGCAAGATCACATACATTAACGTGATTTCGCGCAGGGGAGCCAACCTGCCGCAGTAAAACTGCGGCGGCTGATCCGAAAGCAGTTAAAGTGACGCAGTGCCGTATCGCAAAAAAATGGTGGCTTGGTCATGAAAGGGCGTAAAACCTTCCATTGGTGAAGTGGTTAGAACAGTGATATTCACTGTTATAAGCAATTATAGTGTGTAACAAAAAAAGAAAATCCTGATTACCCCCAATAGTGAGGTGTAAGAAAGAGGTGGAAGGTGCGTGATCTGACGCATTGATCAAAATGTTACCGTTTATTCATATACAAAAAAGATACATGCATACAAAAAGTATCTTCATGTTTATAAAATCTAGGTTACAAATATACACATTAAAATTAGGAATTAGACATGCCCATACAAGGGCAAGTGCTAAAGGTGGGCTGACGGGTTTCGAGGGGTTCCCTCTTCATCAGAGCCTTGTAGAACGACAAGAAAAGTCTGTACAATATGGTGGACAGACATAAAAGAGAGTGGCTAGTTGGGAGGTGTGTCACGTGGTAGGTGATGGATTCTCCTAAGCTCTAAGGCTGTCCACATCCCAGCGCTCTATAAATCATAGAGAGATGTGATTCATATGTTCCTTATGGAAATTCCATATGTGTCTGTCGGTTGTGCCTGCATACAAGTTTGTAATGAGGTTGCAGCCTGCATGCATCAGTTTGAGAACAGGAGGCAGTTGTTTCTGTGTGGGTTCTAAGTAACTCCAATCAGAGAGTTGTCTTGTGTTGCAATTAAGATATCAGCTGTCTCCATCTATGGGAGACTTCAGCCCATATTGCTCAACGCTGTATTGCTCTGGTAACAGCATGTAAAAAAAAAAATCATTAAAAAGAATTGAAATTAAAAAAAAAAAAATGTGTTTTTTTTATTTATTTTTAACACACAAATCAACTATAAAGAGACCTAAATATTCACTCTTACTTATTGTTCAATTATTTAGAAGAATAATACGGCTCTAACCATTGTAACAGTTGTCGGGATAGGCGAGTGCCTAAAGTGCCAGACTCAAGAGTTGTTCTCTTCCTAACAGTTGGGTGTTTTGGTCTCCAAATGCAGGCGTGGGTTAAAATCCCTCTTCTGAAAATGTACTTTTCTTAACTTGAATTATATTAAAATGTTGAACAACTCTTCAAGGAATTCATCCAATGTAACAAAAGTGCAAAAAAAAAGACCAAAGATTAGATCACTGCTCAATGACACAGACAAATAACACAGACAACAACTACTACATCAGTTGTCAGGATGGCCGAGCGGTCTAAGGCGCCAGACTCAAGAGTTTCTCTCTTCCAAGCAGTTGGGTGTTCTGGTCTCCGAATGGAGGCGTGGGTTCAAATCCCACTTCTGACAGATTACTTTTCTTGCCTTGCTTTATAATTGTTCAACCTCTTGGCGCCTCCCAGCCCTTTAAGAGGTTTAGGATGTGGGTGGGGGTTTATGATCACTGTGACTGCCGTGATTGGCGGTCACGTGATCGGAAAGCTCACAATTGCAAGCAGCGATTGGGGACTTTTCGTTAGCCACCGGCAGAGTGGATTTGATTTACATCACTAGTAAAAAGGCTTTAAAGTGATACTAAAGCTTTGTTTTTTGTTTTTTTGTTTTTTAATAAGAAACATGTCATACTTACCTTCACTGTGCAGCTCGTTTTGCACAGAGTGGCCCCGAACATCCTCTTCTGGGGTCCCTCAGCGGCTCTCGCGGCTCCTACCCACATCAGATAACCCCCTTAGGAGAACCGCTCTCCCGAGGGGGTTACCTTGCGGGCACGCTCCCGAGTCATTCATTCGGCGTCCATAGAAGCCGAATGTATGATTCGGCCCCACCCCCGGGTCATTGGATTTGATTGACAGCAGTGGGAGTCAATGGCTGCGCTGCTATCATTCCATCCAATCAAAGCCGGGACTCCCTGTAGAGAAGGATGGTGCGTCCCCGCCGAAGAAGATAAAGGGGCTCAGGTAAGTAAAACGGCGGGGGGTAGGGGGCCGGTGACTGCATCCTTAATAGGATTAGGATGCATTAAGGTGAAAAACACAAGCCTTTACAACCCCTTTCACCACTTGCTGACCGATGCATGCCAATATAGATCGGCACAATGGCAGCAGTGGGCAAATGGGCGTACCAGTGTATGGAGCGCAGGTTTTAGGGGTGAGCTGTGTTAGGAGTGCAAGGTTTAGGGATGAGCTGTGTATGTAGTGCAGGATTGAGGGGTGAGCTGTGTATGGAGTGCAAGATTGAGGGGTGAGCTGTGTACGGAGTGCAAGATTGATGGGTGACCTGTGTACGTAGTGCAGGATTGAGGGGTGAGCTGTGTAGGGAGTGCAGGGTTTAGGGGTGAACTGTGTACAGAGTGCAGCATTGAGGGGTGAGCTGTGTATGGAGGGCAGGGTTTAGGGGTGAGCTGTGTACAGAGTGCAGGGTTTAGGGGTGAGCTGTAGATGGAGTGCAGAGTTTAGGGGTGAGCTGTGTTCAGAGTGCAGGATTGAGAGGTGAGCTGTGTACGGAGTGCCGGATTGAGGGGTAAGCTGCATACAGAGTGCAGGATTGAGGGGTGAGCTGTGTATGAAGTGCAGGATTGAGGGATGAGTTGTGTACGTAGTGCAGGATTGAGGGGTGAGCTGTGTACGTAGTGCAGGATTGAGGGTTGAGCTGTGTAGGGAGTGCAGGGTTTAGGGGTGAACTGTGTACAGAGTGCAGCATTGAGGGGTGAGCTGTGTATGGAGGGCAGGGTTTAGGGGTGAGCTGTGTACAGAGTGCAGGGTTTAGGGGGTGAGCTGTAGATGGAGTGCAGAGTTTAGGGGTGAGCTGTGTTCAGAGTGCAGGATTGAGGGGTGAGCTGTGTACGGAGTGCCGGATTGAGGGGTGAGCTGCATACAGAGTGCAGGATTGAGGGGTGAGCTGTGTATGAAGTGCAGGATTGAGGGATGAGTTGTGTACGTAGTGCAGGATTGAGGGGTGAGCTGTGTACAGAGTGCAGGATTGAGGGGTGAGCTGTGTACAGAGTGCAGGATTGAGGGGTGAGCTGTGTACGTAGTCCATTCATTCATTCGGCGTCCATAGAAGCCGAATGTATGATTCGGCCCCGCCCCCGGGTCATTGAATTTGATTGACAGCAGTGGGAGTCAATGGCTGCGCTGCTATCATTCCATCCAATCAAAGCCGGGACTCCCTGTAGAGAAGGATGGTGCGTCCCCGCCGAAGAAGATAAAGGGGCTCAGGTAAATAAAACGGCGGGGGGTAGGGGGCCGGTGACTGCATCCTTAATAGGATTAGGATGCATTAAGGTGAAAAAACACAAGCCTTTACAACCCCTTTCACCACTTGCTGACCGATGCATGCCAATATAGATCGGCACAATGGCAGCAGTGGGCAAATGGGCGTACCTGTGTATGGAGCGCAGGTTTTAGGGGTGAGCTGTATTAGGAGTGCAAGGTTTAGGGATGAGCTGTGTACGTAGTGCAGGATTGAGGGGTGAGCTGTGTATGGAGTGCAAGATTGAGGGGTGACCTGTGTACGTAGTGCAGGATTGAGGGGTGACCTGTGTACGTAGTGCAGGATTGAGGGGTGAGCTGTGTAGGGAGTGCAGGGTTTAGGGGTGAACTGTGTACAGAGTGCAGCATTGAGGGGTGAGCTGTGTATGGAGGGCAGGGTTTAGGGGTGAGCTGTGTACAGAGTGCAGGGTTTAGGGGTGAGCTGTAGATGGAGTTCAGAGTTTAGGGGTGAGCTGTGTTCAGAGTGCAGGATCGAGGGGTGAGCTGTGTATGGAGTGCCGGATTGAGGGGTGAGCTGCATACAGAGTGCAGGATTGAGGGATGAGTTGTGTACGTAGTGCAGGATTGAGGGGTGAGCTGTGTACAGAGTGCAGGATTGAGGGGTGAGCTGTGTACAGAGTGCAGGATTGAGGGGTGAGCTGTGTACGTAGTGCAGGATTGAGGGGTGAGTTGTGTACAGAGTGCAGGATTGAGGGGTGAGCTGTGTATGGAGTGCAGGATTGAGGGGTGAGCTGTGTACAGAGAGAGGGATTGAGGGGTGAGCTGTGTATGGAGTTCAGGGTTTAGGGGTGAGCTGTGTATGGAGTGCAGGATTGAGGAGGGATCTGGTACTGAGTGCAGAGTTTAGGGGTGAGCTGTGTACATCTAAGTCCGCCCCCCCACACTCAAGTACAGAGCTTTCCTCTCCCCAGATTCCAGTTTGGAGCTCACCCCCCATTAATATACAGCATTTCTCTGGCATCAATCCCCCCTCCTCCCCCTTCCAATACTGAGCATTCCAACCACCTAAATAACATCAGAGTGGGGCTGCAGAAGAGAAGCTGCAACTTACTGCATGTCCGTGGAGCAGCTTCTGCCTGTGTACATCCCCCGCCCCCTCCCCCCTCTGCTCTCCTATAGAGATAGATAGATGAGTTGTTATGCAGAGCAGAGAGGGTTCTAAACAGCCACCGGGAGGAAATCGCTGCTACTTGTAAATACATACAGTAGCAAGCAGCTCAGCAGCCAGCGCCGGATCATTGAGGTGGAGGAACTCAGCTGAAAAAAGCCAGCGGGCAGCGCGGGCTCCAGAGGCAGCTGCTTTGGGCCCCCAGCAATGGCAGGGCCCTGGGCAGAAGCCCCGTTTGCCCTGTGTTAAAGACGGCCCTGTGTACAACCACAGTGCCCATATATGGATCAAAATTCAACCACTGTTTGAACTAACCACATTTCAATCCATGTATGGTCAGATTTAGAAGACTGAAACAGCCCAATTCTATTTCAGTTGTCAGGATGGCCGAGCGGTCTAAGGCGCCAGACTCAAGAGATATCCTCTTCCTAACTAGTTGGGTGTTCTGGTCTCCGAATGGAGGCGTGGGTTCAAATCCCACTTCTGACAGACTTTTTTTTTTTTTCTTTTACCTGCATTGTTTATTATAAATGTTTAATACTTCCGAAACAATTCATCAGATAACTCATATAGGGGTATTTATAAATAAATTTGCATAGCCATTTGTCCAGCAAATCTGCATGTAAATTCATTCTGGGAGAATTGGGCAAGACATTTATGTTGTTAGGTTCTATTCTCTTTTAAATAAATGTTGTTTTATTAAAGTAGAACTATAGGCAAGTATTTTTTTTTTTTGGATAGAGGAAGGAAGGGTTATAACCCCTGTCAGATTTTTATTTTTTTTTGGCCATCTTTGTCCCATTGCATAGATTTCTCTTCATTTCCTGCCCCACAGCCAAACAGGAAGTGAGAGAAAATCCCTGCAAATTAAGGGAATTTCTTGGGGACCCACCCAGGTCACTAGAACTAGTGTCCCCATTGGAAGATTTCCCCTCTATTACTTTTCTGGGGACAACCCAACATTTGGAATTTTCTTTTACTTTCAATGATAAACAGGACAAATAGACACGTTGAATCTCCCAAAGGGGGGCACAGACAGAAAAAAAAAAAAACTGACAGGGGTTCTAATACCTCTGCACTCCCTGCAAAACTAAAAAAAAAAAAAAAAGTTTTGCCTTTTACCCTCGGTCACACCAGTAGGACTTCAGGCACGACATACGATTTACAAATCGTATCTGAAGTGTCTTCTAATGTATTTCTATGGCAGTGTCTTAATAGATTCGATTTCAAGTAGTATGATTTGAGAAGTATTTCATGTACGACTTTTTCAGGACTTCAGCGCGATTTCACTGCCATAGACTATAATGTAAATCGTGCCGCAAATCATACCTGTGAAGGAGTGAAAGATTAACCCTTTGCTAGTTAAACTTTTGTACATAACATTACTGTTCCTTAGGGTTGCCACCTGTACGGGTTTCTCCCGGACAGTCCGGTTTTTGAATGATGTGTTCGGGTTTTCATTTGCTCCAGACCCGGACACGTCATTCAGACTGCACCGGGAATGACAAGTCTGCACAATCATCTGTTGCATGTCTCCCATCCCCGCCGCCCCTGTCTCACTTACACACACAGCAGAACGAAGCTGCCTCCTCCTCCTCATTCAGCTCTGCATATACACACAAGAGGAGGAGGAGCAGGAACACGTGCTGATGTCAGGTCTGTAAGTTTTCTACGCTTTGTAGATGGACAGGGAGGAGGGGGAGAGAGTAGCTGGGAAGGAGGAAACTAAAACGATGTACACTTGGTGGAGTGATTGCACTAGCCCTCTCTCCCCAGCACATATCCACCCCCCCTTCCAGCACTAGCCCTCCCCCCAGCACATATCCACCCCCCCTTCCAGCACTAGCCCTCTCTCCCCAGCACATATCCACCCCCCCTTCCAGCACTAGACCTCTCCTCGGAGGACATATTCACCCCCCTTCCAGCACTAGCTCTCCCCCCCAGCACATATCCAACCCCCCCTTCCAGCAATAGCCCTCCCCCCCAGTACATATCCAACACTCCCCCTTCCAGCACTAGCCCTCCCCCCCAGCACATATCCAACACCCCCTTCCAGCACTAGCCCTTCCCCCAGCACATATCCAACACCCCCCCTTCCAGCACTAGCCCTCTCCCCCAGCACATATCCAACCCCCGCACCCCTTCCAGCACTAGCCCTCTCCCCCCAGCACATATCCACCCCCCTTTCCAGCACTAGCCCTCTACCCCCCAGCACATATCCATCCCCCCTTCCAACACTAGCCCTCTCCCTGCAGCACATACCCATCCCCCCTTCCAGCACTAGCCCTCTCTCCCCCAGCAGAAATCCACCCCCTTCCAGCACTAGCCCTCTCTCCCCCAGCACAAATCCACCCCCTTTCCAGCACTAGCCCTTTCTCCCCCAGCACAAATCCATCCCCTTCCAGCACTAGCCCTCTCCCCCAGCACATATCCATCCCCCCTTCCAGCACTAGCCCTCTTCCCCTTAGCACATATCCAACCCCCCCTTCCAGCACTAGCCCTCTCCCCCAGCACATATCTAACCCCCTCTTCTAGAACTAGCCCTCTCCCCCCAGCACATATCCAACCCCCTTCCAGCACTAGCCCTCTCCCCCCAGCACTTATCAAATCCCCCCTCCAGCACTAGCCCTCTCTCCCCCAGCACATATCCACTACCCCCTCCAACACTAGCCCTCTCCCCCCAGGAAATATCCAACCCCCTTCCAGCACTAGCCCTCTCGCCCCCAGCACATATCCAACCACCCTCCAGCACTAGCCCTCTCCCCCCAGCACATATCCAACCCCCCTTCCAGCACTAGCCCTCTCCCTCAGCACATATCAACCCCCCCCTTCTAGAACTAGCCCTCTCCCCCTAGAACATATCCAACCCCCCTTCCAGCACTAGCCCTCTCCCCCCAGCACTTATCAAATCCCCCCTCCTTCCAGCACTAGCCCTCTCCCCCCCAGCACATATACAACCCCTCCTCCAGCACTAGCCCTCTCTCCCCCAGCACATATCCACTACCCCCCTTCCAGCACTAGCCCTCTCCCCCCAGCACACATATCCACGCCAGCACTAGCCCTCTCCCCCCCAGCACATATCAACCCCCCTTCCACCACTAGCCCTCTACCCCCCCAGCACATATCCACCCCCCTTCCAGCACTAGCCCTCTCCCCCCAGCACATATACAACCCCCCCCACCCTTTCAGCACTAGCTCTCTCCCCCCCCAGCACATATCCACCCCCCTTCCAGCACTAGCCCTCTCCCCCAGCACATATCCACCCCCCTTCCAGCACTAGCCCTCTCCCCCAGCACATATTAAACCCCCTTCCAGCACTAGCCCTCCCCCAGCACATATCCACCCCCTTCCAGCACTAGCCCTCCCCCAGCACAAATCCAACCCCCCTTCCAGCACTAACCCTCTCCCCCCAGCACATATCCACCCCCCCAGCACATATCCAACCCCCCTTCCAGCACTAGAACTCTCCCCCCAGCACATATTCAACCCCCCTTCCAGCACTAGCCCTCTCCCCCCAGCACCCCTCTTCCTCATCACTGATGATGATAAGGAGTTCAAGGCCAGAGAGATTCTCTCTCGGATAACTAGAATTTTCTCCACAGGAAAAAAGATGGTGCTTTCCACTGTGTCGACCTGGGCCCCCAAGTAGATCAGGCGCTGGACTTGTACTGGATGGCTTTTCTGCACTTTTAGGAGCAACCTGAAGTCGATCAGCGTGGAGATAACCTGCTCCTTGTGGATCAACAATTGCTCCTTGTCCTGGGACAACAGCAGAAGGTCGTCAAGGTAATAGTACAAGCGTATCCCTATTGTTCTGATGAGAGCCACCACGGCCAGTAGATCCTTTGGAAAGACTTGGTGTGAGGTTGTCAGCCCGAAAGGGAGGCAGGTAAACTGCAGATGTTCTTGCCCGACTCGGAACCGGAGGTAATTGCGGATCTCCTCTGCCACAGGCACATGGAAGTAAGCATCTTTTAGGTCGAATGAGATCAGCCAATCGCCCGGCTGCACGGCTTGCTGGATGGTAGACAGGGTCTCCATTTTGAACCTTTAGTACTTTATGAATTTGTTGAGGTAAGTTAGATCTATAACTGGACGCCATGAACCGTTTTTCTTCTGAACTAAGAAGAGAGGGGAGTACACCCCACCCCACGAACTCTTCGTCCTTTGGGACCGACACCATGGCTCCCTGTGTTTTTAGCGAATCCACGTAGGATAGTAACACCTGCTTCTTTTCTTCTGACCATGGTAGCAGGGTGATACCGTCTTGATGGTCCAGTAATCCGAGATTGAGGCCACTTAGACGTGCCAGAAGAGAAGCATACGAGTCCCTACCTGACCCATCTGGGTGGGCCCAATCTCAAAACGACTTAGCCGGCTCATGTCCGCTGGACACCTGGCTTTTAGCGGACTTTCAGAAGAAAGCCTGCCCTCTGTTCCAATTCCTTCTGAAGTCCCGGCTGAGCCTGTAAAAGCGTGTTTCCCTTGAACGCTCGGTACTGCGTCTCCTAAATTGAGGTCTCTTCTGACCGAACAGACGCCTATCCTGGAGCAGGAAGCCGACTTCCCACCAGTGGCCTGGGCTATAGCGCTGTCCAGCCTGTTACCAAATAGCGAGGAGCCTTGAAAGGGGATTCTACACCAGGCTTGTTTAGACGCTGGATCGGCGACCCAAGGCCGTAAACACAGGGCACGCTTAGCCGTGACTGAAGACAGCATAGTCCGGGCCAGCAGGCGGATAAGATTGATAGAAGCCTCCCCCAGGAAGGGCGCTGCCAGCTTGAGTTCCTGGACTGCAGAGCCCGTGGCTAACTCTTCTGAAACCCCTCTGAGTACGGAGTCCACATTCTCTGTCCAGGATTCCATAGCCTTGGACATAGCCGGTAGGGCCAGGGCGGGCTTGCAAGCCATACCGGCTAGCCCGTAGATTCTCTTGAGGTCTTGGTCTATCCTTCTCTCAAGACCATCCTTGAAGGATACTGCATCCTCCAGGGGAAGAGTGACGTGTTTCGCCAGACGCATTAGTGCTGCATCTACAAGGGGAGCGTTTTCTAGATGTTTCACTTCTTCTACCTTGAAGGGATATAATCTGGAGGTTTTGCGTGACATAGAAGCTTTCTTGTCTATTTTGCTCCATTCCTCGTCAATGACATCCTTCAATTCTGAAAGGAGCAGAAAGTTAGAAGGTTCTTTTCCCAAGTGTTTAAAGAACTTCCTTTGTTTTGCCGGTGGAGTAGAAGGGTCTTCCCACTTCAGGGCCTCTTTGACCGCTTTGACTAGTGGAGAAACAAGAACAAAGTCGAAACCCCCAGCAAACTCATCTCCTTCTAACTCGCTGTCCGAAGATCCGGGAGAAGCATCGTAGGGCTGGGATGAGCCTGGATCCACCTGGGCCTCGTCAGCCAGGGAGCCAGATAGTGTGGTGATAGTATGAACAACAGATCGGTCTCCTCTCCCCTGACAGCACGGAGATCTTTCTGTTTACATTGACAGATCTCCGTTCTGTCTCTGTGTGGAGCGATCGTGGGTGCCCGGCAGTCATCAGGACCACAGGTCACGCGCAACGGCTTCGGCGCGCCGTGGGCATGCGCATGCGCCCCTAGTGGTCTGAAAGTGAGCCGACGTATAGCTACAACGGTTCGCCCAGGGGAGCCAACCTGCCGCAGTATAACTGCGGCGGCTGGTTGGGAAGTGGTTAAACGATGCTCAATTGGTACTAAGGGGCCCAAAGTGTGCCAAGAAAATATCCCCCCCCACCATTATACTACCACCACCAGCCTGAACCGGTGATACAAGGAAGGATGGATCCATGCTTTCATGTTGTTTATGCCAAATTCTGACCCTACCATCTGAATGTCCAGACCAGGCAACGTTTTTCCAATCTTCTATTGTCCAATATCGGTGAGCCGGTAGGAACTGTAGCCTCAGTTTCCTGTTCTTAGCTGATAGGAATGGCACCCGGTGTGGTCTTCTGCTGCTGTAGCCCATCTCCATCAAGGTTCGATGTGTTCTGTGTCAACAATCAGTGTTGACAGGGGAATCCCTCCCACCGAGCCATTGTGTTTTCCAGATGGGAGAGGGAGGGGGAAGCCCTTTTTTGGAGCAGAATACATATTGGCCTAAACTGATGAAGAAATTTTTGTTTTTTATTTTTTGGGGGGGATATTTATTTTTGCAAAATTGTTGGTCTTTTTTTGTTTATAGCGTAAAAGCTAAAAAACACAGAGGTGATCAAATACCACCAAAAGAAAGCTCTACTTCTGGGGAAAAAGCAGGTCGCAAGACCACGCAATTGTCAGTTAAAGGGACGCAGTGCCGTATCGCAAAAAAATGGCCTGGTCATTAGGGGGGCAAATCATGTGCAAGAGGCCTTAAGGTGTTATAAAAATCTTGGTAACCAATTGTATATCTAGGGCCATACCTCGTGGACTTCTACTGTGGAGGTCCCATATGTCTTTGCAGCCTGCTATGTTTGCATAATACGTATGTCCCTGTCAGTTCCACCTACAAAGCCACCCTTACAGGTATGCTCCCGGCTGGGACTAGGAAGGTTCGGGAGGAGGGATCAGCTGATGTTCTATAAAAGTGAGGTTGGGCGCAAAGAATTATAAGGCATGTAGTCCTGATGTCACCTGAGAATAGTGCACACTACCTGATTGCTTTTACTGGTTAATGACACAATCACCTCATACAGTTGTCAGGATGGCCGAGCGGTCTAAGGCGCCAGACTCAAGAGTTGTCCTCTTCCCTACACTTGGGTGTTCTGGTCTCCGAATGGAGGCGTGGGTTCAAATCCCACTTCTGACAGACTACTTTTATTTGTTGCATTATAATGTATTTATCACAATTCTTCAAGGACTTCATCTAATGTAGCAGAAGTGCAAAACTGACCACCAAGAGACTCCAAATCTTCATCTCCTGAGCCAAAGTCCTATTCTATGAGGTCACATGGCACAAAGAATGAGGGGACATGTCATTCATACACCGGGGGAGGTCACCTGTGATTAGTGCGCACTCCCAGATCTAGAAGTTCAGGGAAGTGTCACAAGGACAGGACAAGATGAACACATTTTAAGCAATGGGGCACTATTCCAACCTCTGATAAGAAATGATGGGGCACTATTCTCCCACTGATAAGAAATGATGGGGCACTATCCCTCCCTCTGATACCAATGATGGGGCACTATTCCTCCCACAGATGCCAATGATGGGGCACTATTCCCCCACTGATATCAATGTTGGGGCACTATCCCTCCCACTGATACCAATGATGGTGCACTATCCCCCCCACTGATACCAATGATAGGGCACTATTCCTTCCACTGATAAGAAATGATGGGGCACTATTCCTCCCACTGAGATGATGGGGCACTATTCCTCCCACTGATACCAACAATGGGACATCATTCCTCACACTGATACCAATGATGGGGCACTATTCCTCCCACTGATACAAAATGATGGGGCACTATTCCTTCCACTGATAAGAAATGATGGGGCACTATGATCCCCACTGATACCAAAGATGAGGCGCTATTCCTCCCACTGATACCAATGATGTGACACTATTCCTCCCATTAATACCAATGATGGGTCACTATTCCTCCCACTGACATCAATGGTGGGTCACTATTCCCCCTACTAATACCAATGACGGGGCACTATTCCTCCCACTGATACCAATGATGGGGCACTACTCCCCCCACTGATACCAATGATGGGGCACTACTCCCCCCACTGATACCAATGATGGGGCACTTCTCCCCCCACTGATACCAATGATGGGGCACTGTTCCCCCCACTGATACCAATGACGGAGCGAAAAAAAAGCCGCAAGCGCTCCGCCTCCATGGAAGAGGCTCCCGCCGACTGACTCTTCTTCTCTACGACAATCCTTATATAGCTGAGGGCGGAGCCACCCGGTGACATAAACAGGTGACCCCACCCTCCTCTGACACCACGGGGGCTTCCCTGTGGATGCCCCATGGCGTCAGAGGGGGCGGGGTCACACGTTTACGTCACCGGGTGGCCCCGCCCTTAGCTATATAAGAATTGTCACAGAGAAGAAGCGTCAGTCGGTGGGAGCCTCTCCCGTGGAGGTGGAACGCTTGCGGCTTCTTTTTTTCCCAGTCCGTCGTGCGGCGTGATAGAAGATGAATGGACATCACTGGACATTTTTATTTTTTTATTTTTTAATAAAGGACTTGTCCCAAGCTGTCTCTTGTCTTTTTTACCATTCCAGATACTTTTTTTGTGAAATGGTAGGGGTACAATGTACCCCATTACCGATTCACATAGGGGGGAGGCGGGGATCTCGGGGTACCCTTGTTAAAGGGGTCTTCCAGATTCCGATAAGCCCCCCACCCGCATATCCCCACAACCAAGAGTTTCCTTCTTCCAAACTGTTGTCTCTGAATGAAGGCTTGGGTTCAAATCCCACTTCTGACAATATACTTTTCCTAAAGTGGTTGTTAAAGGCACAAGATTCTATGCATGAAGGTAAAAAACCTTCTGTGAGCAGCAGCCCCCCAGACCCCCCCTAATACTTACCTGAGCCCCTTCTCGATCCAGTGATGTCCACAAAAGCCTCGCCTCTTCGGGGACTCACACTCCTGATTGGCTTTTGGCAGCAGCACAGCCAGTGAGCCAATCAGAAGATGGAGGGGGCGGGGCTGAGTTGCGGCTGTGATCAGGAACAGCGATCTCTCTCCTCCTCCAGTCAGTCCCCTCCCCCCACATTTAGAAACACCTCCCAGGGAACACTTAACCCCTTGATCGCCCCCTAGTGTTTACCCCTTCCCTGCCAGTCACATTTATACAGCAATCAGTGGCTATTTTTAGCTCTGAGCGCTGTATAAATGTCACTGGTCCCAAAAAAAGTGTCAGAAGTGTGCGATCTGTCCGCCGAAATGTTGCAGTCCCGCTACAAATTGCTGATCGCCGCCATTACTAGTAAAAAAAAAAAAATATTAATAAAAATGCCATAAATCTATCCCCTATTTTGTAGACGCTATAACTTTAGCGCAAACCAATCAATATACGCTTATTTACCAAAAATATGTAGCAGAATACATATTGGCCTAAACTGATGAAGAAATTAGTTTTTTTTTTACTTTTTTGGGGGGGATATTTATTATAGCAAAAAAGTAAAAAATATTGGTTTATTTTTTTGCAAATTGTCGGTCTTTTTTGTTTATAGCGTAAAAAATAAAAACCGCAGAAGTGATCAAAAACCATGAGAAGAAAGCTCTATTTCTGGGGGAAAAAAGGACGTCAATTTTATTTGGGTACAGCGTCTCACGGCCGCGCAATTGTCAGTTAAAGCCACGCTGTGCTGTATCGCAAAAAATGGCCTGGTCATTAGGGGGGCAAATCATGTGCAAGAGGCCTTAAGGTGTTATAAATATCTTGGTAACCAATTGTATATCTAGGGCCATACCTCATGGACTTCTATTGTGGAGGTCCCATATGTCTTTGCAGCCTGCTATGTTTGCATAATACGTATGTCCCTGTCAGTTCCACCTACAAAGCCACCCTTACAGGCATGCTCCCAGCTGGGACTAGGAAGGTGCGAGAGGAGGGATCAGCTGATGTTCTATAAAAGTGAGGTTGGGCGCAAAGAAATATAAGGCATGTAGTCCTGATGTCACCTGAGAATAGTGCACACTACCTGATTGCTTTTACTGGTTAATGACACAAGCATCCAATACAGTTGTCAGGATGGCCGAGCGGTCTAAGGCGCCAGACTCAAGAGTTGTCCTCTTCCCTACACTTGGGTGTTCTGGTCTCCGAATGGAGGCGTGGGTTCAAATCCCACTTCTGACAGACTACTTTTATTTGTTGCATTATAATGTACTTATCACAATTCTTCAAGGACTTCATCTAATGTAGCAGAAGTGCAAAACTGACCACCAAGAGACTCCAAATCTTCATCTCCTGAGCCAAAGTCCTATTCTATGAGGTCACATGGCACAAAGAATGAGGGGACATGTCATTCATACAACGGGGGAGGTCACCTGTGATTAGTGCGCACTCCCAGATCTAGAAGTTCAGGGAAGTGTCACAAGGACTGGACAAGATGAACACATTTTAAGCAATGGGGCACTATTCCAACCTCTGATAAGAAATGATGGGGCACTATTGCTCCCACTGATCAGAAATCATGGGGCACTATTCCTCCCACTGATACCAATCATGGGGCACTATTCCAACCTCTGATAAGAAATGATGGGGCACTATTGCTCCCACTGATAAGAAATGATGGGGCACTATTCATTCCACTGATACCAATGATGGGGCACTATTCCTTCCACTGATAAGAAATGATGGGGCACTATTCCTCCCACTGATAAAAAATGATTGGGCACTATTCCTTCCACTGATACAAATGATGGGGCACTATTCATCCCACTGATACCAATGATGGGGCACTATTCCTTCCACTGATAAGAAATGATGGGGCATTATTCCTCTCACTGATACAAATGATGGGGCACTATTCCTTCCACTGATAAGAAATGATGGGGCATTATTCCTCTCACTGATACCAATGATGGGGCACTATTCCTTCCACTGATAAGAAATGATGGGGCACTATTCCTCTCACTGATACCAATGATGGGGCACTATTTCTCCCACTGATACCAATGTTGTGGCAGTATTCCTCCCATTAATACCAATGATGGGGCACTATTCCCTCTACTAATACCAATGACAGGGCACTATTCCCCCCACTGATACCAATGTTGTGGCAGTATTCCTCCCATTAATACCAATGATGGGACACTATTCCCTCTACTAATACCAATGACAGGGCACTATTCCCCCCACTGATACCAATGTTGTGGCACTATTCCTCCCATTAATACCAATGATGGGGCACTATTCCTCCCACTGATACCAATGTTGTGGCACTATTCCTCCCATTAATACTAATGATGGGGCACTATTCCCTCTACTAATACCAATGACGGGGCACTATTCCCCCCACTGATACCAATGATGATCCACTATTTCTCCTACTGATACCAATGACGGACCAAAAAAGAAAAAAAAAAAAAAGCCGCAAGCGTTCCGTCTCCATGGGAGAGGCTCCCGGCGACTGACGCTTCTTCTCTGTGAGAATTCTTATATAGCTGAGGGCGGGGCCACCCAGTGACATAAACGGGTGACCCCGCCCCCCTCTGATGCCACGGGGTCTTCCCTGTGGCTTCCCCATGGCGTCAGAGGGGGCGGGGTCATCCATTTATGTCACCGGGTGGCCCCTCCCTCAGCTATATAAGAATTGTCACAGAGAAGAAGCGTCAGTCGCCGGGAGCCTCTCCCATGGAGGCGGAACGCTTGCGGCTTTTTTTTTTTTCGGTCCGTCGGGCAGCGATATAGAAGATGAATGAACATCACTGGATATATATTTTTTTTTTAAATAAAGGGCTTGTCTCAAGCTGTCTCTTGTCTTTTCATGTGCCTTAAGGTGTTATAAAAATCCTAGTAACCAATTGTACATCTAGGGCCATACCTCATGGACTTCTATTGCGGAGGTCCCATTTGTCTTTGCAGCCTGCTATGTTTGCACAAAGCCACCCTTACAGGTATGCTCCCGGCTGGGACTAGGAATGTTCGGGAGGAGGGATCAGCTGATGTTCTATAAAAGTGAGGTTGGGCGCAAAGAAATATAAGGCATGTAGTCCTGATATCACCTGAGAATAGTGCACACTACCTGATTGCTTTTACTGGTTAATGACACATCCAACATGTGCAGTTGTCAGGATGGCCGAGCGGTCCAAGGCGCCAGACTCAAGAATTGTCCTCTTCCCTACACTTGGGTGTTCTGGTCTCCGAATGGAGGCGTGGGTTCAAATCCCACTTCTGACAGACTACTTTTATTTGTTGCATTATAATGTACTTATCACAATTCTTCAAGGACTTCATCTAATGTAGCAGAAGTGCAAAACTGACCACCAAGAGACTCCAAATCTTCATCTCCTGAGCCAAAGTCCTATTCTATGAGGTCACATGGCACAAAGAATGAGGGGACATGTCATTCATACAACGGGGGAGGTCACCTGTGATTAGTGCGCACTCCCAGATCTAGAAATTCAGGGAAGTGTCACAAGGACAGGACAAGATGAACACAATGGTATCCAAGGGAGGAAATGGGGCACTATTCCTCCCAATGATGGGGCCCTATTCCTCCCTCTGATACCAATGATGGAGCACTATTCCCCACACCGATACCAATGATGGGGCATTATTCCACACACTGATAAGAAATAATGGGGCATTATTCCTCCCACGAATATCAATGATGGGGCACTATTCCTCCCACTGATAGGAAATGATGGGGCACTATTCCTCCCACTGATACCAATGATGGGGCACTATTTCCCCACTGATACCAATGATGGGGCACTATTCCCCCACTGATAAGAAATGATGGGGCACTATTCCTCTCAGTGATACCAATGATGGGGTACTATTAATACCCCCCACTGATAGCAATGAAGGGGCACTATTCCCCCCACTGATACCAAAGATGAGGCGCTATTCCTCCCACTGATACCAATGATGGGGCACTTTATTCCCCACTGATACCAATGATGGGGCATTATTTCTCCCTCTGATACCAATGATGGGGCACCATTACTCCCACTAATACCAATAATGGGGCACTATTCATCCCACTAATACCAATGATGGGGCACTATTCCCCCCCACTGATATCAAAGATGAGGCACTATTTCTCCCACTGATACCAATGATGGGGCACTATTTCCCCCACTGATACCAATGATGGGGCACTATTCCTTCCACTGATACCAATGATGGGGCACCATTCCTCCCACTGATACCAATGATGGGGCACCATTCCTCCCACTGATACCAATGATGGGGCACTATTCCTCCCACTGATACCAATGATGGGACACTTAACTCTGGTTTTATAAAATATCATACAACAAAATCAGCATTTGTTTCCTCCTATAATTTATAGAATATTTTAGAGTCAACCATGATTCCTGTATCTAGAAATTAAAGCAAGTCATGGGTACATAAAAAAAAATATATATATAAATAGCGGATGTGCAAAAGCAACCATGAAGGGACTCGAACCCTCAATCTTCTGATCCGAAGTCAGACGCCTTATCCATTAGGCCACACAGTCAACCACAACAATTGCTCTATGTTTCCACATTTATATGGACTATTCACAGCCAGTGAACCAATGAGAAGAAAGAGGGGGCAGGGCTGAGCCAGGGCTCCATGTCTGTCCATGTTAGCGGTTCAGTAGCCAGCCTACTTGGGTGCCCCCTCACAGCAAGCTGTTTGCTCTGGGGGCACTTGGCAGGAGGGAGGAGCCAGGAGTGCCGAGAGGGGGGGGACCCCGAGAAGAGGAGGATCAGGTCTGCTCTGTGCAAAACCATTGCACAGAGCAGGGAAGTATAACATGTTTGTTTATTAACTTTTAAGTTGACTTTAATATCACATTAAGTAGCATTATATTAACCACTTGCCGCAAAAACCCGTACCTGTACGTCATTCTTCTTCAAGTGGTTGTTCTGGGACGATGCTTGCAGCTGCAGTCCTCGCCCCGGTACAACCGATGTGGCTAAGCACCTGCTCGATTGTTATCACAAGCAGCGAGAGGGGTTTAAAAGATTTAAAGCGTCGTCTATGGAGATCTTTAAGGAAACCGTAGTTTGTCGCCATTCCAGTTTTAGGCCGTGACATGTAAGTATCTATTTACTCAGCGTAACATCATTTTTCACATTATACAAAAAAAAATTGTGCTAACTTTACTGTTTCATTTTTTTTTTTTTTTTTATTTATTGAAGTGTATTTTTTTCCCCCAAAGAAAATTGCGTTTGAAAGACCGCTGCTCAAATACTGTGCGACATAAAATATTGCAACAACCGCCATTTTATTCTCCAGGGTCTCTGCTAAAAGAAAATATATAAATTTTGGGGGTTCTAAGTAACTTTCTACTGATTTTAACATATAAGCAACAAGTGTCAGAAATAGGCCTGGCGTTCAAGTGGTTAAAATGTGCAACGACTCTTCAAAGGAATTAATGGAAAGTTAGCAGAAGTGCAAAAACACGACCATGAAGGGACTCGAACCCTCAATCTTCTGATCCGAAGTCAGACGCCTTATCCATTAGGCCACACGGTCTCCTGTGCTGATTCCTGCCAAAGCAAATTTACACAATTATAGGGGCTTTTGTTATAGACAATTTTAACCATTTCAATACCGGGCACTTTCCCTTCTTCCTGCCCAGGTCAATTTTCTGCTTTCAGCGCTGTCGCTTTTTAAATGATAATTGCGCGGTCGTGCGGCGCTGTACCCAAACAAAATTTTTATAATTTTGTTCCCACAAATAGAGCTTTCTTTTGGTGGTATTCAATCACCACTGGGGTTTTTATTTTTTACTAAACACATAAAAATGGAAAATGGTCAAATTCATTAATGCTGAATTGTATAAACTGACAGACACCCAACACTGGGCATTGGCCGGTATTAGATTTCTTTCTCAACCCTATAGGGGCAATGTTCTGAAGTCTTTTGACCAGCTGAGAGAAGAGTTTAACATTTCTAGATGCTCCTTTTATCGGTACTTATATCTACGGCACGTGTTACCAACGCAGGCTGGGAATTCGGTTTTCCGTCTGACTGAATCCTATTTTTTGGATTCTCTCATGTCAGAGCCTGATAAAGAGGAAGCCATCCCAAGAACTTTCTCACATCTACTGGTGGAAAATCAGGATTCGGCTTCGTTGCCAAGTAGAAGAACGTGGGAAGCAGATGAAGGCTCTATAGATGGAGATGGACATTTTATGTAGGCAAATTTAAGCTTTGGGGCAAAATTCTGCTAAATAGCCTTACAATTGTTAATAGCAACATGAAGCTAAAGGATGGAAAATACTTTACAAAGAGGTTTTTGGTTGAGTTGGGTTTTGATTGGTAGGGTGGGTTCTTTTGAAGAAAAACATTAGACGGGTTCTGTGATGAATTGTTGTGATAAGTATTATTATGTGATAAGCACTGAACAAATTCTTTAATAGTTCTACGTAAAAACTGTGTTTTTCAAAATAGAAGCAAGATGTTAAAATTTTGATGGATGTTCACAATAGCACATACAGGGGAACATCGGTTTGCGAGCAACGTGGTTAACGAGCGTTTCACAAACCGAGCACTGTATTTCTCAAAAACCTAACTCGGTTTGCGAGTGTTGTCTCGCAAAACGAGCAGGATTCAGGCCAAAAGCGGTGTGTGGTACCGCTTTTGGCCTGAGGTGGGGGGGCGCCGGAGCCGAGCAGAGCCGAAAGTCGCAGTTCGGAAATGCACGGAAAGGCCAGAGGACAGTTCGGCTGACCTCGGCAAACCTCGGAAAGGCTCGTGAATGGGGTCTTTCCGAGGTTTGCCAAGGTCAGCCAAAGTGTTCCTCGGGCCTTTTCGGCCATTTCTGAGGCTCTCCGTTGCCCCCCGCCTCTGGCCGCATGCGGTATTGCATCCCATTGAAGTCAATGCGGAACTAATTATTTTCGTTTCTGTTGACTTCAATGGGAAAACTCGATTTGATATGCGAGTACATTGGATTACGAGCATACTCCTGGAAGGAATTATGCTTGTAATACGAGGTTCCACTGTATCAGTGTGTCCATTTGTTGTGCAACATGAGGTAGGGTTGGCCGTGTGGCCTAATGGATAAGGCGTCTGACTTCGGATCAGAAGATTGAGGGTTCGAGTCCCTTCATGGTCGCTTTTGCATTTCTGCTAGTTATTTGAAGGTAAACCCAAGGCTTCTAGATAAAGGAATCCTGATTGACTATCAGATATTGTATAATATTGCTGTACAAAAAGAGAACACAAATGCTCATGTTTGTTGTATGTTAGGAATAAACTGGAGTTAAGTATAGCCATATTCTACCTGTAATTTTTCATTGAAGATTTGAAAATAAAACAAAATATCACATAGGATAAATATGTCTAAACTTCCACAACACATATAATATAGCTTAATATTAATCTTGGGGCCAGATCTGATAATAAATGGTGTTTTTTTCAATTTGACTCGAGTGGAAGTAAACCCATTGATTTAATAGTTTCAAAAACAGGTAACATTCCCGGCATGCCGGAAATGCTAGCTGTCACATTGATTGGGCTCTCAACCAAACTGTCAAACCATCCAATGGCTGGTGTCTAAACGGATCACATGTGCAGCAGCATGGCAATTGCAAATTAAACAGAGGCCAAGATGGCAGCTTCCTTGGCTGAAAACGATAGGAGGGCTTACTTCAACTTTTGCATTAATGGAACTCTCCAGAATGGCCAGGTGTAATGGTTTCTATAGTTGTCCCATGTCTTCCCAAACATGAGTTGAAATCTTTTTAAAAGAGAAGTTCAGGTTTTAGGTTTTTTTTTAAAGAATTATACATACGTAGGTGGACGCAGCATCTGTCCCCCGCCGGTTCTAAGACTGAGAACCGAGCGATCAAACACAGCTGATCGCTTAGTTCTCAGAGCTCCACGAGCAAAGAGCAGATGAATGTCAGTCACCACTGTCTGCTCTGCAACCCCAGGATGGGGGTCCCCAAGAGATTTCCTTAATTTGCAGGGATTTCCTCTCATTTCCTGTTTGGCTATGGGAGAGAAAGTAAAGGGAAATCTCCGCATTGGGACACAGATGGTAAAAAAAAATCTGACAGCGGTTATAACCCTCCCTTACTCTATTCAAAATGAAAAAAAAAAAACAATTTGCCTGTAGTTCTACTTTAAGTCCAAGATGAATAATAGATGGTGGAAATAGGCTTTCACTCATACATAAAGAGCACATTCTTCAGGGGGTGTCATGTATTTCTAATGGGGAAATATGTGAGAACCAAATATAAACCCAAAAAAACGTTAGAAGTTTACTGCTGCAGTTGTCAGGATGGCCAATTGGTCTAAGGCACCAGACTCAAGAGTCGTTCTCTTCCTCACAGTTGGGTGTTTTGGTCTCCGAATGAAGGCGTAGGTTAAAACCCTACTTCTGACAATGCGCGTTTCTTAAGTTGCATTATAAAGTATTTATCACATCAACTCTTCAAAGAATCGATCTTGTATATCTAGAGTCATACCTCATGTACTTCTATTGTTGCTGTCCCATTTGTCCTTGTAGCCTGTGTTTGCATAACACGTATGTCCCTGTCAGTTCCACCTAAGCAGCCACCCTTACAGGCATGCTCCCGGCTAGGACTATGAAGGTTTGGGAGGAGGGACCAGCTGATGTTCTGTAAAAGCAGGGTTGGGTGCAAAGAACTATGGGGCATGTAGTCCTGACACTCAAGAGGTCAGATGAGACTAGTGCAAAATACCTGATTACACTTATTGGTTAAGCACACATCCTGTAAATGACCTAATAGTTGTCAGGATGGTCGAGCAGTCTAAAGTGCCAGGCTCAAGAATTGTCCTCTTTTCCAGAGTTGGGTGTTCTGGCCTCTGAATGGAGTTGTGGGTTTAAATCCCACTTCTGACAACATTCTTCTCTCACCCATTTAATGTCACTTCACATCCCCACCAGTCAAAGCTCAGCTCTACCAAGTACCACTTTATATGGGTTTTCATAGACTTGGGAAAGGTTAGAACTGCGATCAGGTTTTTTTTATTCCTGTATATGACCCCATTGTTTAACCACTTCAATACCGGGCATTTTCACCCCCTTCCTGCCCAGGCCAATTTTCAGCTTTCAATGCTGTCACGCTTTGAAAGACAATTGGGCGGTCATACAACACTGTACCCACGTGACATTTTGATCTTTTTTTTCCCCCACAAATAGAGCTTTCTTTTGGTTGTATATGATCGATCATCTCTGCGGTTTTTATTTTTTGCACTATAAACATAAAAAAACTGACAATTTTGAAAAAAAAACACAATATTTTTTACTTTTTGCTATAAAAACATCCCAATTTAAAAAAAAACAAAACATTTTTTTCCCTCAGTTTAGACCGATATGTATTCTTCTACATATTTTTGGTTAAAAAAATTGCAATAAGTGTATATTGATTGGTTTGCGCAAAAGTTATAGCACCTACAAAATAGGGGGCGGATTTTTTTTTTTTTTACTAGTAATGGCGGCGATCTACGATTTTTGTCAGGACTGTGATATTGCGGCGGACAGATCGGACAGTTTTGACACTATTTTGGGACTATTCACATTTATACAGCGAACAGTGCTATAAAAATGCACTGATTATTGTATAAATGTCACTGGCAAGGAAGGGGTTAACAGTAGGGGGCGATCAAGGGGTTAAATGTGTTACCCAGGGAGTGATTCTAACTGTGGGGGGAGGGGACTGACTGGGGGAGGCGACCGATCGGTGTTCCTCTGTACTGGGAACACACGATCGGTCTCCTCTCCCCTGATAGGACGTGGATCTGTGTGCTTACACATACAGATCCACGTCCCTGCTCTGTGACCGGCAATCGTGGGTGCCAGGCACGTGCATTGGCTCCCGAGTGACAAGATGGCCGCCCAGGATAAGAGAGACACCTTACGGCCGTCATTTGACTATACGCGGGATGGGAACAGGTTCAACTTCAACTTCCTGGAAGACACAGGACTGCAATACATTTTTCTTATAAAAATAACAAACATGCTATACTTACCTGCTCTGTGAAGTGGTTTTGCACACAGCCGGAGCTCCTGGCTACTCCCTCTTGACCAGTTCCCCCAATATCAAGCCACTTGCTATGGGGGCGCTGGTGAATGTAGCACCCGAGCCCCGCTCTATGCGTCCATAAGACAAATAGAGCTGTTGCTTGGCCGGTCCCCTGCTCTCTCCTCATTGGCTCACTGGCTGTGGTTGTATAGAAGTGGGAGCCAATGGTTCCCGCTGCTGTCTTAGCCAATGAGGAGAGAGAGACCTGGGACAGCCGAGGCTTCTGTGCACATTGCTGGATCAAGAGGGGGTTCCGGTGAGTACTGGGGGGGGGAGCAGCACACAGAAGCTTAATTATAATCTTGTTAATCAATTGTATATATAAAATCATACCTCCTGTACTTCTATTGTTGCTGTCCCCTTTGTCTTTGCAGTTTGTGTTTGCAAAACATGTATGCCCCTGTCAGTTACACCTTCAAGATGGCTCTTCTACCATGTAGGGTCTTCCTTGGGTCCCATCACAGCCACCCAGACATGCATGCTCCTGGCAAAGACTGTAAAGGTTTGGAAAGAGGGACCAGCTGTAAAGAATCATGGGACATGTCGTCCTGACACGTGAGGTTATCTTACAACAGTGCACACTCCCCCATCTGGAAGTTCTATAAAAATGGGGTTGGACGTATAGAACTATGGGGCATGCAGTCCTGCAGCAGGAGGTCACCCAACAATAGCGCGCACTACCCAATTACACTTATTGGTGTAAGGTGCCAACCTCAAGAATTATCCTCTTCCCAACAGTTGGGTCTTCTGGTATCCGAATGGAGGTATTGGTTCAAATCCCACTTCTTACAGTAACCTTTTCTTACCCATCAAATGTCACTTTGCTGCAAAACAAACAGCCCCACCAGTCAAAGCTCAACTCTACCAAGAGCCACTTTATATGGGTTATTATTGACTTGGGAAAGGTTAGAACTTCTATCAGGTTTTTATTCCTTACGCACTTGCTCCCAGCTGGGACTATGAATGTTTAGGAGGAGGGACCAGCTGAAGTTCTATAAAAGTGGGGTTGGACGTAAAGAACTATGGGACATGTAAGCCTGATGCTGGAGGTCACCCAAGAATAGTGCATACTACCTACATGACACAGCCTCAATGAGTTCAACCACTTGTCAGGATGGCCGAGCGGTCTAAGGTGCTAGACTCAAGAATTGTCCTTCTTCCCATCAGTTGGGTGTTCTGGTCTCCGAATGGAGGTGTGGGTTCAAATCCCACTTCTGACAATGTTCTTTTCTTACCCTTTTAATGTCACTTCACTGTAAAACAAACAGCCCCACCAGTCAAAGCTCAACTTTACAAAGAGTCACTTTATATGGGTTTTTATAGACTTGGGAAAGGTCAGAACTATCATTTTCTTATTCCTGTATGTGACCCCATTGGTTAGATTTCAACTTCCAGGAAGACACAAAACTGCAAGAACAACCTAAAAGTAATCCAGGGCCCATCCCACCCGTCCATTTGCATTGAGTTGAAAGGTTTGTTACCCCAACATTTCATCTTCCCGATATGTGGCTGCTGTACTATGTACTTGTTACTGTCATTTTGTTATAAATGCTTTTAATGCATTCTAGCCTTAATAAATTGCCCCCAATTTTTCAATCTACACTATTGGAGTCCTATTCTATTTTTTTTGGGAGCTATGGCTTATCTGTACCTGACCTTTTCCGAGAAGAAATATTGAAGGAATCCCTATAAGCATATTTCCACATCGGGGTCCCCGTTGCTGTGGGCTGCCTGTCCGATGAAGTGAGAGAGGACTCGGAGGCTTCATCATCTCTGGATATCTCCACGACTAAGCCTGTTTTGACCCCCCTGAGTAAGGGTGGTCGCAGGCTTTTCGGTAAGCCTTCATTTTTACCATTTGGTGGTGGGCTGCACGAGAGGTGGACCAACTATTTCCGAATGCTGCAACACATCTTTTTCTGGATTTCTTTTGGAATTAACACATTGTTATTTGGGACACTTTTTTGAACTTTTTATTTTCACTATTCATGTTATATTTATTCTTTTCACATATACCATTTTGGGCATGGACCCATATTTATAAGGAATATCACTCATGAGAATTTCACTATGCATCTTATATAGATATAAGTCTTTGATGAATAATTTATGTGTGTTTATATTGTTTATTTGGCATTATATCTTAGTAATATCAGAGATTGTGCACTAATTTTTAGTCACTAGTCACATTTTTTATGTCCAGCGCTACACTGATTGTTATGTACTTGTATGAGTAAGTCTCCTGTTCTCTATGTATTGCTTGCTTTATGTGAAATCCATGGTGTTCCTGACAGTCCCTCATCTGGAAATTCAGGGAAGTGCTATAAGAAATAGGATGGGCTGAACACATTTTAAGTAGGCAAAGGCAAGCTTTGGGGCAAAATTCTGCTAAAAAGCCTGACAATTGTTAATAGAAACATGAAGCTAAAGGTGAAAATACTTTACAAAGAGGTTCTTGGTTGAGTTGGGATTTGATTGGTAGGGTGGGTTCTTTTGCATAAAAACATTAGATGGGTTCTGTGATGAATTGTTGTGATAAGTATTATTATGTGATAAGCACTGAACAAATTCCTTCATAGTTCTAGGTAAAAACTATGTTTTTTTAAATTTTGATCGTCTTTAGCAATCCTGAAGCCCATATCATTGTGTCCATTTGTTTTAAAAGTTGGACTAGAGTCGACTGTGTGGCCTATAAGGCACCTGACTTTGGATCAGAAAATTGAGGGTTTGAGTCCCTTCTGCTATTTGGAGTGAACCAAACACTTCTAGATAAAGGAATCCTGATTAACTATCAGATATTGTATACGCTGTACAATAAGAAACTTTAAATGCTGATATTGTTAGGAATGAACTGGGGTTAAGTGTAGCCATATTCTACTTGCATTTTTTTTATTGAGGATTAGAAAATAAAACAAAAGAACACATTGGATAAAAAAGTCTAAACTTTCACAACACGTATAATATACCTTAATATAAATCTTGGGGCCAAATCTCATAATAAATGTTGTTTCTTCAAATTTTATTTAAATGTAAGGCAATGCAACTCTGACACACAAATGTTGCAACACACCACACCATACAAAAAAACTAAAAATTGCAGTCAAATTATTATTTTTGTCTATTTTTGGGTGTTCAAAGGAATAGGCTGTCTTAGAACTTAACCATAACAACGTGATTTAAAAAAAATTATGTTCTTTAGCAAGGAACATACATTTCACTTTATTAATTATACTACCAAAATTAGTGTTTGCTGTAAATTGTCTCCAGCATTGCCCCTGTTTCTTCAAATTTCGAAATGGAAACATATTGCAATACATACAGTAAGGTATACAAGTGAAAAAAGGATGATGATTCCTACTTAGGCTGCTTTATAAAATAGAATACGACAGAATAATACAGGATGGAATATAAAAGAATAAAATAGAATAAAGCAGAATAGAGTAGAAAAGAAAAGAATTAAAAACAAAAAAATAGAATAGAAAAAATAGAATAGATTAGAATACAATAGAATAAAATAGAAAGAATATAGCAGTCTTCTGAAATTCGAGCTTCAAAATTGAATTTCAAATTTGAATTTCAAATTTGAATTTCAAATTTCAAATCGATTTGAAAATAACGAACATACGAAATGAATTCCGAAAATGAATTATTCCAACAAAATGAATATGGCAAAACAATCTTATTAACTTAACAAACGAATCTGAAACAAAACAAATTTTTCTGTCATGCACCTCTCTAGTTCAAATTTCACCGACAGTGTACTTTTCTTAACATTATATTTTATTGTAATTATCACAAAAGCTCTTCAAAGAATTCATCTAATCTAGCAGAAGTGCAAAACCATAAGGCCCCGTTTCACACTGGCGCAACTTGTACTCCGACTTTGAGAGCACATGTCGCATGACAAGTCGCGCCCCATTAAGTGCAATGGAACTGTTCTAATAGGAGCGACCTGAGTCGCGCCGACTTAGAAAAGGGTTCTTGCACTTATTTTGGTGCGACTTCGCACGACTTGTGTTAAAGAAGTCTTGCCGAGATGTCACCTTCAAAATTACGTGACTTTGAAGTCCTAGCAGTGTGAACTAGGCCTTAAGAGACTTGAACCATCTGCTCTGAAGTCAGGTACCTTATCTATTAGGCCACATGGTCAAAAACATCCATAAGTTCAAAGAAAATGTACACAATTGTATGAACTATTGTTAAAAACACACAAAAAAATTACCACGTTACATATATTTTATATATAGTAAGTTGTTAACATAGAATATTAGGAACTTTGATCTATTCCCTAATAGTAAAAAAAGTGCAGAGCATACTGGCCCCAAAACAACAACTCAATATGGGTCCTGAGCTACAAAAGAATATGTGGTCAGGATGGCCGAGCGGTCTAAGGCGCCAGACTCAAGAGTTGGCCTCTTCCCTACAGTTGGGTGTTCTGGTCTCCGAATGGAGGCGTGGGTTCAAATCCCACTTCTGACACAGTACTTTTCTTGTAGTAGTTCTACAGGCTCAAGGATTTTTACCTTCATGCATAGATGCATGAAGGTAAAAAAAACTACTGTGTGCAGCAGGCCCCCGAATACTTACCTGAGCCCCAGCGTTTACTGTACAAAATAAGGTCCGTTGGCATGGACCATAGGGTGAGTACATGGATTGAAAACGGAAAATTGTATCATACTTACCGTAATTTTCCTTTCCTGGTGCCTATCCATGGCAGCATACTAGTGATAGAGCTCCGCCTCAACTCCTCCCTCAGGACCAGTGAATAGCATAAATTAAAGACGTAGTCCCTCCCCCAACATTCTCCGTTAAATAGAATACCGAGTGTGGGAGCGTATGCTGCCATGGATAGGCACCAGGAAAGGAAAATTACGGTAAGTATGATACAATTTTCCGTTTTCCTGGTGCCTCCATGGCAGCATACTAGTGATAAATAACTAGCTGACACTGGTGGGATAATGCTTAACAATAAATGTTTTAATTAGAATGGGACATTGCAGCCTGAACTGCCCTTCTCCCGAACTCAACCGCTGTGAGAGCTCCTGGGTCGATATGGTAGTGTCTGAGGAAAGTATTGCGAGAAGACCAGGTGGCGGCCCTGCACACCGTCTCTAGTGACACGTTAGCCCTTGCTGCCCAGGAGGTTGAGACTGCCCTTGTAGAATGAGCATTCACTCGGGATGGAGGTTCCATATTCTTCATCCTGTAGACCTTCTGGATTAGTTTTACCACCCAAGATGCCAGAGTTCTGATGGAAGCTTCCTTGCCCCTGTATTTACCGAATGGAACAATAAAAAGTCTTTCCGAGCTCCTGAAGGATCTAGTGGCCTCTAGGTAGGCTCTGAGCACTCTGGAAACGTCCAGCTCATGACATGATCCCGAATCTGCTTCAGCAAATACTGGTAGTGCCCAAGGCTCCAAAAGGTGACTTGGAGTAGCGACTGTGGGTGTGAACCCCCGAAGGGGGCGAAGCTGCACTCTATCGTGGAAGAAAGAGATGTGGTCATCACCTATCCCTAACGAGTGGAGTTCTGAGATCCTTCTACCAGATGTAATGGCTAGCAGGAAAACCGTTTTTAGTGTTATGTTCCATATTGTCAGTTGTTCCACTGGGGCAAATGGATGGTCAGAGAGGACTTCAAGGACCAGGGATAAATCCCACTTGGGAAAAGAGCGTCTGACAGGTGGATGAATCTTTGACACCCCTCTGAGGAAAGTGACTACTAAGGGCTCTTCTGCCCATCTTTTATTTGTTGCGGCAGAAATTGCTGCTACTTGGACTTTGAGGGAACTTAGGCCCAGACCCAGATCAAGTCCTGATTGGAGGAAGCCGAGAACACCTGATGTAGAAGGAGAGATTGGATTAAACTCATTTGAGGCAGCAAATGACAAGAACTTGTCCCATATTCTTGAATATATAGCATTGGTTGCTGGCTTCCTGGCTCCTAGGAGGGTTGTTATGACCCCTGGGGAGCATCCTAGGGACTCGAACCTTCGCCTCTCAACCTCCAGATTCGAAGGTTCAGCTTCTGAGGGTCTGGATGAACAAAACTGCCCTCCATCAGAAGTTGAGGGAAAGGATGGATCCTGATTGGAGAGCTCACACTGAGGCGCATAGCTAGAGGAAACCAGGGTCTCTTCGGCCAATATGGGAGTACTGCCAGTACCTGGACTGTTTCTCTGAGAAGTCTCAGGAGGAACTTGAATATTAATGGCCGGGGGGGGAGGCATATGCGGTGGTGAACCTCCAGGGGCATGACAGGGCATCTACTTCCTCCGCTTGCGTATACGGAAGGCGAGAGACGAATCTGGTCAGTTTGGCATTCCCCGGAGTGGCAAATAGGTCTACTTGAGGAGGATCCCAGAGGTTGGCAATCTGATGGAAGACCTGGGGATGAAGAGCCCACTCGTTGTTGTCCAAGAAGTTCCTCGACAACGTGTCTGCTTCCGTGTTCAACCTTCCTGGGAGATACATCGCCCTGAGGTCTAGGACGTTCTTCTCTGCCCAGAGCATAATCGGCTCTACTTCCCTGAGGAGTGATGTGCTGCGAGTGCCCCCCTGCCTTTGCAGGTACGCGACAGCTGCCCTGTTGTCCAGGCGTAAAAGTACTCTCTGGCCCCTGATCTGAGAAGCCAATGAAGTTAGTGCCAAGAACGCTGCTCTCATCTCTAGTATGTTGGATACTACTCCCTGGGTGGAACAGGACCATCTCCCCTGTATCCTGGTTTCCCCGCAATGGGCTCCCCAGCCCTGACCACTTGCGTTGGACGTAACTGTGATCCAGAAGAGGGAACCCAGATGACGAGGTTTGGAGAGGTTTTCCGGAAGAGTCCACCAATGAAGGCTCCTGCGCATTGCTCCCGTCAGCAGAATTGTCTGAGAGAGTCGCTGTTTTTTCCACTGCGCCAAGAAACCCATCTGAAAATACCTCAAATGGCAATGGGCCCAAGGAATCATCGGTATACAAGCAGACATTGTGCCAATGAGGCTCAGGCATTGCGATGCCGTTAGATACCGGCTCGCGATGGTTTTGACCATCTTCTGGATAATAATCCTCATCTTCAGGGATGGTAATGACACTGTCCCCTCCTGGGTGTTGAACATCGCACCTAGATAGATCATCCGCTGTGTAGGTGCAAGCTGACTCTTCTCTGAGTTTATCAACCATCCTAGTTCTCTCAGGGACTGGAGAAGAATGTCTCGGTGATACACCAACTGACCCGGACTGCTTGCTAGGAGGAGGATGTCGTCCAAATAGTGGTATATCCTCAAACCCCTCTCCCGCAGGGGAACCAGAGCGGATATTAGAATCTTGGCACAGATCGAAGGGCAGGGCTTGGAACTGCAGGTGGATCCGACCTACTGCAAATCTGAGATACTTCTGAAAGGCAGGTAGAATTGGCACGTGTAAGTACGCATCCTGCAGATCGATTGAGATCATCCAATCTGTTGGCTGTACTGCCTGAATAACTGTTTGTAGAGACTCCATCTTGAAGCTTTCTGGGTGTATGTGCCTGTTGAGTCTTTTTAGATCGATCACAGGCCTCCATCCACCCGTTCTCTTTGGGAAGAGAAATAGAGTGGAATAGAAGCCTGCGAAGCGCTCCGCTAAAGGAACCGGCACAGCTGCTCCCTGAAGTTGGAGTGACGATACGAATTGTCTTAGGGCTTGAGCCTTCAGCGGAGAGGATGGAATTTCCGTTCTCGTGAACAAATTTTGAGGTGGAGGATGAGAGAGACTCCAAAAGTGTCCACATTGGATTGTTGACAGAACCCAGGGATCCTGGCATTTGCTGGCCCAGACTGGAAGAAAGAATTTTAGCCTGGCTCCCACCGGGAGTGTCTGGGCTAATCTGGCGTCAAAAGGATTGCTTCTGCTCATGTGGAGTCGGAGGGACCTTCGACTTTCTGCCCAAAAAGGATGCCTGAGTGCCCCTCCAGGGTCTTCTGCCGTCTCTGAACTGCCTTGATTGTCTGAAATCCCTAGGGTTTGACTGGCGGAACCTGGAAGAACCCTCTCTGGATCTTCGCATCCTTCTGTCTTGGGGAAGCATACCTGACTTTCCTCCTGACAACCTAGATATGGCTTTATCCATCCTGTCTCCGAATAATGCCTTCCCATCGAACAGGATTTTGCACCAATTTTGCTTGGAAGCCAAATCCGCCGTCCAGGGTTTTAACCACAAGGCCCTTTTCGCCATTACTGAGTGCAGCATAGATCTTGCTGAACACCTAATCATGTCTATAGCTGCTACTCCAACAAAGTCTGCTGACAATCTAATTTCTTCCAAGGCTTTAATTATGTCTTCCTTGGGGACATTCTGGCGCAGAGCTGTTTCAGTGTTATCCGTCCAAGCTCTAATGGCATTAGACACGGAGGTGAGTGCGATCGCTGGCTTACATGCCGGTCCTGCAGCTAAATAGCTCCTCTTGAGATCCAGGTCGATTCGTCTGTCAAGAGGATCCTTGAAGGAAGCGGAATCTTCCATAGGCAGGGTAATATTCTTTGCGAGTCGCACCACTGATGCGTCTACCACAGGTATGGAGTTTAGTGACTTTGTTCCCGCCTCCGGCAAGGGATACAATTTATTGACACGGCCCAACGACAGCTTTTTATCAGTCCTAGACCACTCATTTTGAATGATTTGCGTAATTTCTCCCATCAAAGGGAAGAAAGCCTGTTTCCTTTTAAGGAATGGGAAGTAGCTTTTTGCTTCCTGGGGAGGTTCTTCAGTATCCTCCCAAGCTATTGCGGCTCTTACTGCCTGGATGAATGGCTTTACCAATGAATGGCTGAAGCCGGAAGGATCTGACTCATCTGACGAATCGCCCGAAAGGTCTTCAGGTGGGGAATCTCTGGCCAGTCGGCCTGATGGAGGTAGAGGCGTACTGGCTGCGGAAGGACCAGGAAGAACACGTCTGCGGGACTGGCTGGGCAGGAACCAAGGCCGCAAGCTCAGAGAAGGAGTCCTTCATAGTTCTTTTGAGCAGGTCCACCACCTGCTGGTTTTCTAACTCGCGGCTGGACGCATAGTCCGCAAAACAGTCCTTGCAGACTACTTTATTCGGCAGCGGACTAGCCCCACAGGTCCAGCACTTCTTCTTCTTGTAGGATCTAGGAGAGGGGGACCGGTCCCGTCTTCTGGATCTTGACCTATGTCGCGAAGAATGGGACTCATGTCTTGACGAGCGGGACCGGTGGCGTGAAGAACGAGATCTGCGACTTGGGCTGTCGTCATCGTGGTGCCTTGAGGATTTTTCGGTCCTCTTGGAGTGGACAGGGCTATGATTTTAAGAAAAATCATGTCAGGCCAGCGAGCGCACTTTTTTTTTTTTTTTTATACTCACGTATAGGTGGTCCCATACCTAACGGAGGTGTGAGGATCTTTGTTGCGAGATGAATGGCTCATTTCGGAGTTGGGCATAAGGATCAGCTGCGGAAAAAAATAGCAAGAAAGATAAGGAAAGAAAAGAATGATATATATATTTTTTTTTTAAGAGGCACATAATTCACTTTTTTTTTGGAATGCTTACCACAGAGCAGCTTAGAGAGACCTTAGCAGGGCACAGCTGAGGTAACTCCGACCACCAGCCCCCAAGGCCGATCCTAAATAGCCTGAGGGTGGGTGGAGTAGAACCCATGAACCCCCAGTCACTCTGCCCCCTTTTTTTTTTTTTTTTAAGTTTTTATAGGAAAAAGGGCCCTTTTTCCAGAAACAAAGATGGCCGCCGCGGCTTCGAGAGACCGCGCAGTAGAGCCGACGCCGGGAAGCCGAGAAAAACACTCGACAAGCGACGGCTGTTAGCTTCCCGGATCGCGCATGCGCAGTAGGACGAAGGGGACGCCGAGCCACGCTACCTACAAGGGAAGGCAAAAAAAACACAACACAGCCCCACAGTAACAGGGCGATGGATGTCTCTCCTGATACAGTAGCCTGTAAACCTCACAGGTATTTAACAAATGTCTTACAGCCTCTTATATTTATACTTTCTTTGAATGGGAGGAAAAAGGAATGATGCAGAAGGGAAAGAGAGAGGGGGGGGGGGGGGGGGAATACAAATGCAACTTTCTTTCTCTTTTTTTTTTTTTAAATGGAAACAAAAAAATGTAAAATCACAAGCCTGGCAGAATGGAGCTGATCCTTTTGCGACTCCTTTGCCTTCATCATAAGATATGGTGGCAGACTGCGTTCCAGTGAGGAAACTCTGCAAGAAGACCCCAACAGATCCACAGAGGGGTTCCCAGTCTTATCAGCGCTGTGAGCGGCCCAAGAACAGGGACTGCGCTCGGGAAAGGCTAAACCCGGCGGACGCTGCCGACTGCAGAGGTATGGACATACTGCTACTCTTCACCAGCACAAGAGGTATGAGGAAAAAAAGGAGAATGTTGGGGGAGGGACTACGTCTTTAATTTATGCTATTCACTGGTCCTGAGGGAGGAGTCGAGGCGGAGCTCTATCACTAGTATGCTGCCATGGAGGCACCAGGAAAACTGGCTACAAGGGTGAGTTCAGAGGGTGATGATAAATGGGGAGTACTCGGAATGGTCAGGGGTGGGTAGTGGGGTCCCCCAGGGTTCTGTGCTGGGACCAATCCTATTTAATCTGTTCATAAATGACCTGGAGGATGGGATAAACAGTTCAATCTCTGTATTTGCGGACTATACAAAGCTAAGCAGGGCAATAACTTCTCCGCAGGATGTGGAAACCTTGCAAGAAGATCTGAACAAATTAATGGGGTGGGCGACTACATGGCAAATGAGGTTTAATGTAGAAAAATGTAAAATAATGCATTTGGGTGGCAAAAATATGAATGCAATCTATACACTGGGGGGAGAACCTCTGGGGGAATCTAGGATGGAAAAGGACTTGGGGGTCCTAGTGGATGATAGGCTCAGCAATGGCATGCAATGCCAAGTTGCTGCTAACAAAGCAAACAGAATATTGGCATTAAAAAGGGGATCAACTCCAGAGATAAAACGATAATTCTCCCGCTCTACAAGGCTCTGGTCCGGCCGCACCTGGAGTATGCTGTCCAGTTCTGGGCACCAGTCCTTAGGAAGGAAGAACTGGAAATGGAGCGAGTACAAAGAAGGGCAACAAAGCTAATAAAGGGTCTGGAGGATCTTAGTTATGAGGAAAGGTTGCGAGCACTGAACTTATTCTCTCTGGAGAAGAGACGCTTGAGAGGGGATAGGATTTCAATGTACAAATACCGTACTGGTGACCCCACAATAGGGATAAAACTTTTTAATAAAACGTAACCACTCATTAAAATTAGAAGAAAAGAGGTTTAACCTTAAACTACGTAGAGGGTTCTTTACTGTAAGAGCGGCAAGGATGTGGAATTCCCTTCCACAGGTGGTGGTCTCAGCGGGGAGCATTGATAGCTTCAAGAAACTATTAGATAATCACCTGAATGACCACAACATACAGGGATATGTAATGTAATACTGACACATAATCACACACATAGGTTGGACTTGATGGACTTGTGTCTTTTTTCAACCTCACCTACTATGTAACTATGCAATTCAGTAATGTGCATGAAGGCACGTACGCATGTTAAGAAGATTGTGAGAAAAAATTTGTAGGAAAAACGATCGGCCAATTATCTGATTGTTAGTATAGTGCTTTCAACAGCCTATTCAGACATGCGGGCTCGAAATTTTTTATCATAAGTGAACATAACGTCTGATTTTCGTTTAATTAGTACAATTAGTACAGTTTTCATCCAAAAAAAATCATAAGAGCAAGACTACTCATGCTCGGAAACGAAAGAATACATTACAAAACAATTGAACACATTACATCACTGCCAATGTAGTATTCTGTTGTACAAGAATTTTCGTAAGTTGAGTAACCTCTTCATTTTCGATATGAGTCTGGCATCCAAGGCTTCAGAGTCTGGGCTCTCTGGGGACTCTCCTCCTCATTGGCTGAGACAGCCAGTGAGCCAATGAGAAGAGAGAGAGTGGGGACGGGGCAGAGCAGCGGCTTGGGAGCGAGCCTGCTCGGGTGCTCTCACAGCAAGCTGTTTGCTCTGGGGGCACTTGGTAGGAGGGTGAAGCCAGGAGTGCCAGTGGGGCCCGAAAGAGGAGGATCGGGGCTGCTCTGTGCAAAACCACTAAACAGACAAAGTAAGTATAATGTTATTTTTTCAATTGATAACTTGCATTATATTAAAATGGAATTCATCTAATATAGCAGAAGTGCATAAAAACGACCATGAAGGGACTCGAACCCTCAATCTTCTGATCCGAAGTCAGACGCCTTATCCATTAGGCCACACAGTCTCCTATGTTGAACCAGCCAAAGCAAATTTACACAATTATAGGGGCTAATGTTAAAGACAATTTAAAATGTCTAATCTTCAAAGCAAACTTGCCTATCCATTCATGTCTCCATGCTTTATTATGCTAAGAAACCACAGTGGAAAACACCCCCCAGCATTTCTAGCCCTGGCCATCTTAAGTAAGGGCCCTTACCCAAGATGGTCAGGGCCAGAAATGCTAGGGGGGGGGTTTCCACTGTGGTTTTCAAGCAAAATAAATCATGGAGACATGGATGGATGGGCAAGCTTGCTTTGAAGATTAAAAATGAATTATATTCTTTAAAGCAACAATTCCTTAAAAAAACAACGAAGTTATAATTACCTTATGCCTTAACGACTTATAAATCCAACATCTAATAGAAAAAGATAAAAGAGCCCCCTCTTAGTATATCTTAAATGCCATAGAGATGCCTTCAAATTTTAAACAAAGCAGGGGGCGAAAGTACATCCATGTGGATGATGGATCTGCTCGGTTTATGACCCAAAAAAAGAAAAAAAAAATCACCAATAAATTTACGCCCCTTGCGAGGTTGCATTGCGTTTAACTTGATTTCCAAATAGACCTAAAGAAGTAGAAGAAGAGAGGGGGGAAAGGAAAAAGAGAGAGAGAAAGAAATGTTGTGCACCGCTATTACAATGAAAGAGAGTCTGATATCTCCTCGAGAGTTTGAATTTGTTCCATTGAGTCCATGCTTTATGGAATAGAGCTTCCTGTTTATTCATTGATATAGTGAGTTCCTCTATATGTCTAATATCAACTACTACTCTGATCCATTGACCCAATGTGAGAGGAGAGGTAGATGAGAGGTATGAAAGACTTGGCCACGTTGAGCAAATGTCTCACCACCGATTGTCGATATCTGTTCTTTGAATGAGAGCTAAGATGTAGTAGGCAGGCTGCTGGATTCTTACCTAAAAAAAAGTCCAGTAAGATCCTTGATTAGAGCACAAACATTTTGCAAATAAGGATGTATTCGAGGACGACTCCAAAAGATATGAAAAAAATATTGACCCTATCTTCTCCATATCTCCAACATGTGGGATCACTGTTGGGAAATATTCTATATAATTTTGACGGCAACCTGTACCATGTGGTCAACAACTTGTAGCCCGATTCCTGCATTCTTGAGGATATTGTATTGAAAAATGAATTAAATAGCGCTTTCGATTTGTGGTGCTCAGATACAATGTAGGTTCCGCTTTAGGGAGTTGGGAGGTAACATGCAAAAGTGGGATTTGACACTCAAACCTTTCCCTTTGGTACTAAATAAAAGTGGTTGTTATTGCTATTCTGGCTTAGACCACAGACTGAGCATCAACAAAGGCGAAACTGACCTCAGGGTTTGTGTATAAATGTTTTCTCCGAAGATTCCCAATATAATCCTATTTGAAAATGTGTCTTGGGTAAAAGAAGGGCTTGGCCAACAGGTAGGCAGAAGAGGAGGCAAAAAGAGTAGGAGCTCCAATATATGCTGCTAAAGTAGCTCATATCACATGGGGGATGGGGCCTACTTTGTTTTCCTGGATTGGGTATTTAAGGACCTTGTCCCCCCACCCCACTGGGTGTAGGGGGTGTGAATCTTGGGTGAAGACATTGTAGCACCCCCCCGAAACCCCAAAGGCAAGATGGCAACTCTAGAGGTAGGGGCAGGCTAGCATTTCACCCCATACCTGAGGCCATGGCTAAAATGGGGGGACTGAGAAAGAATATTGGGCGCCAGTCACTTTTGACTTTTTAAAGTTTTAGTGCAGAACGGTTAAGGAGGTGAGGGTTACTGATCCCAGATATCGTAGTAGATCATTTACATATTCTCCAGATCAAAGTCCAGCTTCACAGTGTCAGAACCTTTAACCACTTGAGCTCCGGAAAGGTTTACCCCCTTCATGACCAGGCCATTTTTTGCGATACGGCACTGCGTTACTTTAACAATGGCACAGTCGTGCGACGCTGTACCCAAATAAAATGTAGATCCTTTTTTCCCACAAATGCTGCTTTCTTTTGGTTGTACTTGATCACCTCTGCGGTTTTTATTGTTTGCGCTAGAAACAAAGACTGAAAATTTTGAAAAAAATATTTTTTACTTTCTGCTATAAAACACATCCAATCACAAAAATGTTTTAAAAATTTAGTTTCTTTATCAATTTAGGCCAATATGTATTCTGTTTCATATTTTTGTTACATAAATTCCAATAAGCATATATTGGTTGGTTTGCGCAAAAGTTATAGCTTCTACAAAATATGGGATTTTCTTTTTTTTTTACTAGTAATGGCGGCGATCATTGACTTATTATTGGATTGGCTGAAGGAAATATAAATATTCATAACTCAGTCTTACTTTATACCAGTGACACCTACTGGCGACAGTGAGAAATAAGCTTAGGGAAAAACCAAGTGAGAACTACATAATTTGTCTGGGCTAACTACCACCCAGCTAAACGCTAAATTTAAAGAGGAAGTAAACCCAAATGAGTTTACTTCCTCTTTGTTTCCCTGCAAATGTAAAGCATAATGGGCTACTATGCATCGCATAGTAGCCCATGATGTGCCACCTACCTGACAAGGGAGCCCGCGATGTCACCGCTGTCCCTTCTCCTACAAAGCGTCCATCTTCTTTACGGGTATCGCGGCCCTGGCGCTGTGATTGGCCGGAGCCGTGATGACAACACTCCCGCGCATGCAGGCTGGTGCCACCACTAATGGCATGATCGCCGTTAGAGACGGCACGCTCAGTGCGCCTGCGCGCCGTTGTCTACAGCGCATGCACCGTAAACATCGGCGCCTGTCTTTTGGAAATATCTCCTAAACAATGAAGGTTTAGGAGATATTTCTTGCACCTACAGGTAAGCCTTAATCTAGGCTTACCTGTAGGTAAAAGTGGTCTGTAAGGGTTTACAACCACTTTAACTAGTAGCCCCTGTTTGGGACAAGGGGGCTACTACCTAAAAAATAAATAAATAACAATTTCTGCCATGTTTTGGTACTTTTAGTGAATCAGGTTTTACATTCATTTTAGGTAAATTATTTTTGTTGTATTCTGCATCCAATTTTTTAAAATAAAGTAACAATGAGTTTTTTTTTTTCCTCAATATCTTTTAGGTTCGGTCTGCGTGAAATGAAACAGAAGATTAAAATGGCCAAATTCAACTGATAAATGATGTATTACACAGACAACCCTAGCATGCTAAATTGAAAGGACTTTAACGGTATTGATGAGATAAAAAGTATCAAAAAGATTTATCTGTGTCAATTTTAAAATAGTAAATTTGTACTATTACAAGACGCCAGCTGGAGATGCAGGCTGGCATCTTGTAATTGCTCACAGACTGGCCTCGCCCCCACATCCTATTTAGGAGCCCTCCATACATGGGTGATAGAGCAGTTACCTATCCTGGCCCAAGGTAACGTCACGCTGGTGCCCTTATCTATGCCACCTAGGATTATAATACCTTATTTCAACCAACATGTGTCTATTGGATCCAACACCTTTAAACTTGGCTAAGTGTCTGATATTGGGTGCACCCATAGGTGACTCTTTAGGCCCCATAAGCACTAGTGAGGAGGAGAAAGAATTGGAATCCTCCTCCACTTTGAATGCTGGGCAGGGAGGGAGTTGTGGCCGTGACGTCACTGGTTGCTAGACGCTAGGCAGCTCTAGCAACCAGTGATGAAGAATAGAGTCAAGTTGAGGCGGGGGCGGAGCTGAAGCCAGCTCTACCACGGCTCAGTCCACCCCTGTCCCCTGCATTCCGGACTGAGACTTACTGCACCCACCGGGTAAGAGATTCGGGGCTATAGCCCCAATAGCCACACCCTAGTGACGCCACTGGTTGGCAGTGTAAGAGGACCATGAACTGTGACTACATTTATATGTTCTTGTACAAACTCTGAGGTATGTGGCAACAAAAATTGACCCATTACACCTATTAATAAATTGAGACTCATGCCGCGTACACACGATCGGACTTCTCGTCGGAAAAAGATATGATGACTTTTCCGACGAGATTCCGCCTCAAGCTTGCCTTGCATACACACGGTCACACAAAAGTTCGCTGGACTTTCGACCGTCAAGATCGCGGTGACGTACAACACTACGACGAGCCGAGGAAATGAAGTTCAATGCTTCCAAGCATGCGTCAAATTGTTTCCGAGCATGCGTAAGAATTTTGCGCGTCGGAATTGCTACAGACGATCGCATTTTAGGATAGGAAATTTTCCGACCGAAAAATTGAGAACATGCTCTCAATCTTTTGCTGCCTGGAATTCGGCCAGCAAAAGTCCGATGGAGTATACACACGGTCGCATTTTCCGACGAGAAGCTCTCATCGGTCTTTTGCTGGCCGAATTTCCGATCGTGTGTACGCCGCATTATATTGATGTTTATAACATTTCTTATTTTAGTGTTTGGCTGCAAATTTTCCTGAAGAAGCGGGCTAAGCCCCGTGAAATGCGACTGCGTCGAAACAACAGAAAATCTTCAATCCTCTATTGCAGTGGAGTTGATGAGAATCAACATAAAAGGAGCAGTAATTTGTCTGTTATGTTTTATGTTTGTGGTGCATGTGTACAAGTTTACTATTTTAAAATTGACACAAATAAATCTTTTTGATACGTTTTATCTCATTAGTACAGTTAAAAGTCCTTTCAATTTAGCATGCTAGGGTTGTTTGTGTAATCTATCTTGCAGGATGAGGTACTGGACACACTGTCCATTATTTGAGGGCTCTCTGCTGAGGCCCTCCTTCCAATTTTTCTTATTCAAAAAATTATGTATGTACAGAAATAAATAAATGTGAGGATATGACTCCTTCTCTGTTTTTACCAAAAAACTCATAACTAAACCACCAGGGTGTTTCCACTTCAAACAACACTGATCAAAGCGAACCATTGAAAGGAAAACCATTAGCAATTAACAAAGGAAACTTCCTAATCACACGTCATCGAGATTTTGGGTAAAGAACCACAAACAATGGCTTTCTCCAACACTTCCACTTCTAAAAGGTTTTTGTTTTCAACACTAAAGAAAAATAAACAGTGGTGTGAACTTCATCGAGACACCTACAAATAGCAATGACCATGCGAGCAATTTGAGGGTTGTCAAATTTGTTATTTTGAATGATTTTTACTTTATTTACAGTGTTGAGTAAATTATTGTGCAAAAAATAAAATATGCCAATAGTTTTGCTGTCCTTTGACCTGGGAACACAGTTGTTTGCATGGTGACATTACAACATCGTCTGTAAACCTTAGTATTTAGAAACATAGAAAAGCGACGGCCGAAAAAGACAGAGTAGTCCATCGGCCCATCCAATTTTTTTTTTTTTTTTTCGTTAACTTTGTTGTCTGACTATAGATCTATGTTTATCCCAAGCATGTTTGAAGTCATTTACTGTTGACTGTCTCACTACCTCTGCTGGAAGTTTACTCCAATCATCCACTACCCTTTAAGTAAAATAATACTTTCTAAGATTAGTTTTGAACTTCCCTCCACTTAGTTTGAGGTCATGTCCCCGTGTTCTTGATTTTGGTTTCATAATGAAAAAACTGCCCCTCTGAACCTTATTCACCCCATTGATGCATTTAAAGGTTTCAACCATATCTCCCCTTTCCCTTCTTTCCTATAGACCAGGGGTCTCCAAACTTTCTAAACAAAGGGCCATTTTGCTGTCCTTCAAACTTTAGGAGGGCCGGACAAAGGGGATGATGGGAGTAGAAAATGTCTTGGCGTCAGTAGGCTTAAACAATTCCCCATGATTGGTATTAGGGGGAGTAATAATGCCCCATCATTGGTATTAATGGGAGTAATAATGCCCCATCATTGCTATCAGTGAAAGGGATAGTGCTCCATCATTGGTATCAATGGGAGGGGTATCATTGGTATCAATGGGAGGGGTATCATTGGTATCAATGGGATGAATAGTGTCCCATCATTGGTATCAATGGGATGAATAGTGTCCCATCATTGGTATCAATAGGATTAATAGTACCCCATTGGTGGTATCAATGGGAGGAATTGTGCCCCATCATTGGTGTCAATGGTAATAATAGCGCCCCATCGTTGGTGTCAGTGGGAGGAATCGTGCCCCATCATTGGTATCAATGGGAGGAATAGTGATTCATCATTGTTATCAATGGGAGGAATAGTGCCCCATCATTGGTTACTGACAGTGGGGTGAATAATGCCCCAAGGGCCAGGTAAAAGCAAGCAAAGGGCCACATCTGGCCCCCGGGCCGCAGTTTGGAGACCACTGCTATAGACTCTACATATTAAGTTCATGAAGTCACTCTCAATATGTTGTATCCCCCAGACCTTTCACCATTTTTGTTACCCGTCTCTGGAATCGTTCTATCATATCAATATCTTTCTGTAAGTGAGGTCACCAGAACTGGACACAGTATCTAAGTGGGGTCGCACTAAAGATCTATATAGGGGGATCAGGACCTCCTTCTTCCTGCTGGTGATCTCTCTAGTGATATAAAGATCTACTGTAGAGGAATCAGGACCTCCTTCCTCCTGCTGGTGATCCCTTTAGGTGATATAAAGATCTATATAAAGGAATCAGAACCTCCTTCCTCCTAATTGTGACCCCTCTAGTGATATAGAGATCTATATAGGGGAACCTAGTTTTTTTTCACACAAATAGAGCTTTCTTTTGGTGGCATTTGATCACCACTGGGATTTTTCTTTATTGTATAAATGAAAAAAGACCAAAAATTTCGAAAAAAAATTAAACAAAAAGAAAAAAATATATATTTTTTTACTTTCTGCTAAAAAAAATATCCATTAAAAAAAAAATCTAATTTCTGCATACATTTAGGAGAAAATGTATTCTGCTACATGTCTTTGGCGGTGATGCGAGTGAGGAGGGGGTGAGGGATGGCGGGTGTCGGCGGTGTGAGCAAGGGGGGAGAGGTCTGTTTTTCTGCCCCCAAGATATTGAGCACCAACCTCCACTGGTTAGGGTAATGCCGCGTACACACGAGCTGATTACGATCACACCAAAGTCCGACAGATTCGTACGTGATGACGTATGCCTGGACTAAAATAAGGAAGTTGATAGCCAGTAGCCAATAGCTGCCCTAGCGTCGGTTTTCGTCCATAAGACTAGCATACAGACGAGCGGACTTTTCGACCGGACTCGAGTCCGTCGGAAAGATTTAAAACATGTTTTATTTCTAGGTCCGTCTGACTTTTTGGGGAAAAAAAGTCAGCTGGAGCCCACACACGATCGAATTGTCCGACGGAGTCCGATCCGCCGGACCAAGTCTGCCGGAAAGTCCGCTTGTGTGTACGCGGCATTACATTCTAAATGAATGGCACCTCAATGCATGTTACATGCAATACTACGCATTGCAGTAGTAGTGCAAGGATAGGTGCTGGACTTTGTAGGCACTGAGATATACAAAAATGATAAACAAAATACATTTTATTAACAATTTGATTAAAACAAGCACAACCAGACAAAGACTATTTAAAAACTTTGCAAAGTAAGACTCGCCTATATACTTTTAATGACACATAACCCAAACACCAAGAGGTAAAATCCTGAATGGTTAGGCTGATGTCCTTGTTGAAGCAACAGTTTTATCAGGCTTAGCGTGAGTTGATGAAAGTTGAGGAGTTGATGAAAGTATACAGTAGCTATGCATTGCAGTAATCCAAGTGTTATCATGATGCGGAAGTGTGTGAATGGGACCTCAAGAGATAGGAGTAAAAGCTGATTATTTTGAAAAAACGTATATCTGCAAGAGGATCAAACAGCATCTAATGTTCATAGATACTACCAAACCAGAAAATGTACATTTTTCATAGGGCTCAATTAACTACAGTGTGATGGATTACATCTTCCCTGGAGGCTTTGGACTGTGTAAATAGTGGCTGGGATGGTCCTGACATGAGACGGTATCAGCTAAACCTGAAAGTCCATCAGGAGGACACATACATCCGCCCCGAAGCATTGGATGCTTGTTCCAGAGCCAGGCAAGCCTCAAACTTTGTAATCAGAGATGTAATTACCTTTGGGTGGCAAAGCAGCACCCCGGGGTATAGAAATAATGGAGGGAAGAGGGTAGAAAATTACATTAAGCAAAGACAGGTCAACAAGGGGGCAGAGTTACAAAAAAAGATAAGGAATATATGCAGAAATTAAGTTTATGTCTGTGGATAACCATAGAGTAGGGTTGCACTGATAAAAAATTTTTACGAGTACAGTGGAACCTCGGATTATGAACATACTCCGTTCCAGGAGAATGCTCGTAATCCAAAGTACTCGCATATCAAAGCGAGTTTTCCCATTGAAGTCAATGGAAACTAAAATAATTTATTCCGCATTGACTTCAATGGGATGCAATACCGCATGTGGCCAGAGGCGGGGGGGGAGCACCGGAGAGACTCGGAAATGGCCGAAAAGGCCCAAGCACACTTCGGCGGACCTCAGCAAACCTTGAAAAGACTCCGTTCAAAAGCCTTTCCGAGGTTTGCCGAGGTCAGCCGAACTGTCTTTGGGCCTTTCCGTGCATTTCTGAACGCCGACGATCGGCAACTTTCAGCTCTGCTCGGCTCCGGCGCCCCCCACCTCAGGCCAAAAGCGGTACTGAACACCACTTTTGGCCTGAATCCTGCTCGTTTTGTGAGACCACACTCGCAAACAGAGTTAGGATTTTTAGAAATACAGTGCTCGTTTTGCAAAACGCTCGTTAACCACGTTACACGCAAACCGAGGTTCCACTGTACTGATTTTTTTTTTAGTACTCGCCGATGCCAATTACTAGTACCTACTGTAACTGTTTTGTTTACACTTCAGCTGTCAGCAATGGTACAAAGCATTGAAAGGTTATTCACAAATGACATTTTTTGCGCTTATTTCAATGTGAAACGTGTAAATATATGTTAAAGGTGTAAAAATATTAACAAACAAAGCAAACAGAAAAATGTTTTTTTTAATTATTATTAGTTTATAAAATAGAAGTGAAAAAAAGTTGAAGTTCATCCCTTGGATCTGCAGATGAATAAACAGAAAAGTACAAAAATAAACAATGTTTCTTTTTATCTTTCTGTTTCCGTGGCTGAGCAATGTTGTTGATAAGCATTGCCCAGCTGTTTTTTTTTCTTTTTTTTGACAGTTCCGATTGCCAGGACTTTGTTTATACGTCAGCTGTCAGAGGAACCCCACTTATGCTGGCCATACACTATACGAAAAAAAGGCCTGAAATTTGGTCAATTAGACAGTTCGTTCGTTTTTCGCCCAGTTAATGGGCACAAAATAGATAATCGTTGGGACGTTTTTGAGCAGAAAAAACGAAAGACAAGTTTGGAAATTTTCTGCCGAACAAACGATAAATTGAAAGGTTAATGTGTTCCCCGTCCGAACCGTCTGCACTAGGTATATGTAAAAAACAAACAAAAAAATGTATTCATTTATGTCCACTGAACGATTTATCGGTCATTACATAATGGCGCTATCGTTTGCGCTCACGGCCGAATGTTCGTTTTTCAAAAATGGGTTGGGCTGATTTTCCGTATAGTGTATGGCCAGCATTAGACGTTGGAGAAACAGGTGCATGAATGCTTGTTTTTTTCCTTGATTCCAAGGGGGGGATTTACATTGAAATTCCATGTTGCAACTACAGTACATGCAAAGCTTTTGGCACACAGTTGTGGTATGGTTCCATCGACCTAAATGGGCATGTTTGGCCAGCAGCACCGCCTGGTCAACACAACATGTGAAGCATCCTATCCACAGCAATGTGAACGGACCCGAGTGACCATCATGTTCATTTGTAGGTAGGTGGTTGGTTAAAACATGGATCAGCTGCATGCTTTTACTGCCTGTGTGAACCTAGACCTAGGGCAAACTGTGCGGGGGGGAAAGTTGCCGCTTCTCTGCTCTCTAGCCACTGCAAGAACTCAACCACCAGATGAGTCAAACTCACAATAGGTGGAGCAAGCATTTGACTCAAACCTTTTATGCTTTAAATTTGGGCACTGCTACAGCTGACTGCCACTTTCCAATGCACTTTGGCTGACTCTTATGCTGAGACATTGGCTTTAGGGTGCATTCAGACTTGTCCCATCAAAGGTGTTGTTTTACAATGAAAAGTGTTAAGGCAGCCAATTCAAATGAATGGGCTGCCAACACAACAAAACATACAAAAAAAAATAAAAAATCAGACATGGCCCAATTTTACCAAAGTAGCACGCCACAACATACAGTTGTGCGCTACCATGCATTCTGGTTCACCTCAGTCTTAGATCAGGGATCTCCAAACTTTCTAAATAAAGGTTTACTGTCCTTCAGTCTTTAGGGGGGCCAGACTGTGGCCAGTGGGAGTAGAAAATGTCTTGGTGTCAGTGGGAGTAAACCATGCCCAATCTTTGGTGTCAGGGGAAGGAATGTCAGTGGGAGCAATGGTACCTCATCATTGGTGTCAGTGAGAAGAATAGTGCCCCATCATTGGTATCAGTGGGAGAAATGGTGTCCTATCAGTGGGAGGAATGGTGTCCCATCATTGGTATCAGTGGGAGGAATGGTGTCCCATCATTGGTATCAGTGGGAGGAATGGTGTCCCATCATTGGTATCAGTGGGAGGAATAGTGCCCCATCATTGGTATCAGTGGGAGAAATGGTGTCCCATCATTGGTATCAGTGGGAACAATGGTGCCCCATCATTGGTATCAGTGGGAGGAATAGTGCCCCATCATTGGTATCAGTGGGAGGAATAGTGCCCCATCATTGGTATCTGTGGGAGGAATGGTGCCCCATCATTGGTATCAGTGGGAGGAATGGTGCCCCCTCATTGGTATCAGTGGGAGGAATGGTGTCCCGTCATTGGTATCAGTGGGAGGAATAGTGCCCCATCATTGGTATCAGTGGGAGGAATAGTGCCCCATCATTGGTATCAGTGGGAGGAATAGTGCCCCATCATTGGTGGTATCAGTGGGAGGAATGGTGTCCCATCATTGGTATCAGTGGGAGGAATGGTGTCCCATCATTAGTATCAGTGGGAGGAATGGTGTCCCATCATTGGCATCAGTGGGAGGAATGGTGTCCCATCATTGGTATCAGTGGGAGGAATGGTGTCCCATCATTGGTATCAGTGGGAGGAATGGTGTCCCATCATTGGTATCAGTGGGAGGAATGGTGTCCCATCATTGGTATCAGTGGGATGAATGGTGTCCCATCATTGGTATCAGTGGGAGGAATGGTGTCCCATCATTGGTATCAGTGGGAGGAATGGTGTCCCATCATTGGTGTCAGTGGGAGGAATAGTGTCCCATTGTTGATGTCAGTGGGAGGAATAGTACCTCATCATTGGTGTCAGTGAGAAGAATAGTGCCCCATCATTGGCATCAGTAAGAGGAATTAGTGCCCCATCATTGGTATCAGTGGGAGGAATGGTGTCCCATCATTGGTGTCAGTGGGAGGAATATTGGCTCATTGTTGATGTCAGTGGGAGGAATAGTACCTCATCATTGGTGTCAGTGAGAAGAATAGTGCCCCATCATTGGCATCAGTAAGAGGAATTAGTGCCCCATCATTGGTATCAGTGGGAGGAATGGTGTCCCATCATTGGTGTCAGTGGGAGGAATAGTGTCCCATTGTTGATGTCAGTGGGAGGAATAGTACCTCATCATTGGTGTCAGTGAGAAGAATAGTGCCCCATCATTGGCATCAGTAAGAGGAATTAGTGCCCCATCATTGGTATCAGTGGGAGGAATGGTGTCCCGTCATTGGTATCAGTGGGAGGAATAGTGCCCCATCATTGGTATCAGTGGGAGGAATAGTGCCCCATCATTGGTATCAGTGGGAGGAATGGTGCCCCATCATTGGTGGTATCAGTGGGAGGAATGGTGTCCCATCATTGGTATCAGTGGGAGGAATGGTGTCCCATCATTAGTATCAGTGGGAGGAATGGTGTCCCATCATTGGCATCAGTGGGAGGAATGGTGTCCCATCATTGGTATCAGTGGGAGGAATGGTGTCCCATCATTGGTATCAGTGGGAGGAATGGTGTCCCATCATTGGTATCAGTGGGATGAATGGTGTCCCATCATTGGTATCAGTGGGATGAATGGTGTCCCATCATTGGTATCAGTGGGAGGAATGGTGTCCCATCATTGGTATCAGTGGGAGGAATGGTGTCCCATCATTGGTGTCAGTGGGAGGAATAGTGTCCCATTGTTGATGTCAGTGGGAGGAATAGTACCTCATCATTGGTGTCAGTGAGAAGAATAGTGCCCCATCATTGGCATCAGTAAGAGGAATTAGTGCCCCATCATTGGTATCAGTGGGAGGAATGGTGTCCCATCATTGGTGTCAGTGGGAGGAATATTGGCTGGAGGAATATTGGCTCATTGTCGGTGTCAGTGGCAGGAACTATGCCCCACTATTCCTGACAGTAGGAGGAATAATGTCCCAAGGGCCAGATAAAGGCAAGCAAAGGCCCCCAAGCCACAGTTTGGAGACCACTGTCAGACCATGGGCAAGGTGTGTTACAAAACATGCATGTAGCCATTCTTTAATGTTCATAAGTACCATTAGTATGAATCCTCAGGATCTTGATCCTGGTCTTTTTATGTTCTCTGTACCCCTTGCTCATATACTGCACAGGAGAAATCCATCCTATCAGTGGAGGGAAATGTGGAAGCTGCATTTGCTTCTAAATCAGACACGTTTCCTGGTTTAAATGCTAATCGCGTGGCTTCAAAACTTCATAACCTGTAACAGGTTTAACAGCTTTCTCTTTCCTGATTGGCGTGGGGTCAAAAAGGTATTAAAGGCAGGAGGGTCAGCATTGTGAAAAGCATTAGCAAATTCCAAAATCCTCCAATGAAAGTTCCCTTTGGGCCAATGAGAATGCCACACTTTTAGAATCTTTCATGGGCCACCTTATCCTTGTCCTTCATTGGACCATAAAAACAACAATTCCGGGGGCATGGCCATCACATGGCGGAGGGGGCAGCCAGACCTCAGAGCTCCAGCTGTAGCCCAGGGAATTTCAATAAAGACACCCAACATCTCACAGCGATTCTTCTGCTAATGGGACACCAAAAATGGGGACAGGCAGGCCACCCCTCGGAATGTCAACGGTGACTCCCCAGGTGAGGTACTTCCACCTTTTTCCCAGTGTGGGAACAGCACACACACCAGCTTCCCAATATAGCTTATCTCTACTGGCCTGAAGGTCAGTCTAATGTCCCCTCTTACATACAATACCAGTTGGAGTGACCCCCTTCTGAATGGGACTGAAGGGAACACATTTGGGCTTTCTCCACCAGATTTGAAATGGAGGGACATGTAGAGACTGGAAACTAGTTATAATGCAGAAAACCAATCACTCAAAGCACACACCCATTCAATGTCTGCTAAAACCACCACATTTGTACAAGCCTGCAGGCAACTGTAAATATACAGGGGTCCTATATTCAGAATCATTTTTTACTCCAGTATAAAACTTAGAAAATAGGAATCACCATAACAATATCAATATCAGGGGGATTCCTGAGGCTACTGGAGCTAATGACTTGTGTCCTACAGTCAGAGATATCTTTTTCAGCCTACAAGCTGATCCAGATCTTACGGATTTGGAAATCGATGGGGTACATAGTGCACTAGGCCCCAGGAATCTTGACCCCACAAGGCCTTGTGATGATATTTGCAGAATACACTTTTTCAGTGTAAAAGAAGCCACCATGCAAAAAGTTTGTGCCTTAGGTCCAGTAAATTTTGAAGGAGCCAAAATCCATCTGCTCCCTGACCAATCAAAGCACACCTTAGATCAGAGACGGGCTCTTCAACCTCTACTGACTCTGTTAGAGGAAAATAATGTTCTCTACTTGGGGGGGGGGGTTCCACTCCATCTCCAAATCCAGAAGGTTGGCAAGTCTTACTTTATCAAAGCCATGATATTCACGACATCTTGCAACAACTGGGTCTCCCCCAAATTGCTTCATTAACACCTTCCCGCCCGACCTATAGTAACAGCTGGGTGGGAGCACGCCTTATAAAGTCCTCCCATAAAGCGTGGCCACACGGCGGCGCGATCTGTCACCGGCTGTGTCCACCGGATACAGCCGATGACTGATCTCTGCACCGGCCCACTGCTAGTGTCATGTGATCGCTGTGACCAATCATAGCATATCACATGACAATTGTAAGTAATGCATGACTTCCTTTCTGTGTTGCTAGCTGTGATTGGTCACAGTAACCACATGGTACAGACAAGCTTTGACCAATAACAGCTAATTACAACAAAAAAACACTGAATGAACCAGGAAAATCCTGATCACTTCTTGGTTACAGCAGTATGTTAAAAAATAAATAGAATTTGTAATAAAAAAAGAAAAATACAAAAATACAGATTAAAAAAAAATATATATATAATTTTTTTTTTTTTTTTTTTACATACTGTCACTAGTCAGCGTCCCTGATTACTACCACATCAGGTATGACAACAATGTAAAAAAAAAAAAAAAAAAAAAGAACACATTGTGAAAACTTTTTTTTTTTTAATTTCCTCATTTTTCAAATAATTGTATCAAAAAAAAAAAAAAAAATTACAACTTCAAAAAACTCACCATACTTCTTTCTAAATACCTTGGGCTGTCTACTTTCCAAAAATTGGTAATTTTGGGGATATTTGTACTGTCCTGGTGTTTTAGAGCTTCAAGAAATGGGTGTCAGTAGATCTTATTGATCGATTTTTAGATATATACACCATAGTTTGTGGACTCTATAACTTTCCTACAGACTAAATAATAAACACTGATTTCACCAAAGAAAATGTGCAGGAACACATCTTGACCTAATTTTCTAAAGAAAGATTATTTGCAAATTTTTAAACAAAACGAAGAAAAATGCTTTTTTTTTTTCAACATTTTCCTTCTTTTTCCATTTATTTAGCAAACAATTAAAAAAAAAACAAAAAACAGTGGTGATTAAATACCACCAAAAGACAGTAGTTTCAGTTCTGGTAAACACTTGGAATTCTAATGCTGCGTACACACGGTCGGACTTTTCGTCTACAAAAGTCCAACGGACGCTGACGGACTAAAGCTGGCTGGTAATCCGATCGTGTGTGGGCTTCTCCGGACTTTCAACATACTTTTTTAGCCTCAAATCCGACGTACTTTAGATTTGAAACATGCTTCAAATCTTTCCGACGGACTCGAGTCCGGTCGAAAAATCCGCTCGTCTGTATGCTAGTCCGACGGACAAAAACCCACGCTAGGGCAGCTATTGGCTACTGGCTATGAACTTCCTTATTTTAGTCCGGTGTACGTCATCACGTAAGAATTCGACGGACTTTTGTGTGATCGTGTGTAGGCAAGTCTGTTCGTTAGAAAGTCCGCCGCAAGTCCGTCGAAAGTCCGCCAAAAGTCCGTCGAAAGTCTGTCGGACAGGCTGTCGGACTTTTGTAGCTGAAAAGTCCGACTGTGTGTACGCGGCATAAGACCTTAAATGAGTGGTGCTCAACCTTTTGAAGAGTGAGGGCCACTCAAGCGATTTGGTAACCAGTCGCGGGCCACAATGAAATGGTTCGGATTGTGAATTTTTTTATTTTGAGTAGCATAATGAAGATTTTGAACAAGAAGCAGGACCACCATTTTCCATGTGACCAATCCCCGTTGGATGTTTCCCTACTGTTTAACCAGTTGTGGACCACCCCATGCAGATATACTGCTGCAGGGCGGCCGCTCTACTCTGGATCACGTATCTAATATGTGATCTGACTCTTCTGGGTAGGTAGTGCGCGCACCCGCCTCCCCGGCTGTACTGTGATTCGTTACAGCACAAGCCGATCAGCAGGTCCCGACCACTATTTTGTGCCCGGAACTTGCCAATCGGCGGAGCGGATGACAGGCTATTGCAAACAACACGGA
>JBBDGP010004663.1:0-42500 GCA_037952835.1 Lithobates septentrionalis
TCTCTCTCTCTCTCTTTCTCTCTCTCTCTCTTTCTCTCTCTCTCTCTTTCTCTCTCTCTTTCTCTCTCTTTCTCTCTCTCTCCATGGGTTTTCTCAGGGTGGGATTCCTTATTGGGACACCAGTGGACCATGGCTGCATATTGTGTGTTGACACAGCCACTTGTAGTCTCCATTGAAAGGAGACTACAAGGAGCACTTCTGCTTCCACACACCACAGCAACACTGCCTAACCTCAGACTCATGCACCCCCACCATGTTTCCAGGTTCCTCACCAGACCTGGGCCTGGCATGGTGGGTTATGCTGGGTAGAAGAGGGGGACATTTCCCTTTTACTAAGGCCATACACGAATATGAGATTCTAACCATTAACTACTTGCCAGCCAAGCCAATTCTGACACTATTCTCCTACATGTACAAATCATCATTTTTTTGCTAGAAAATTACTCGGAACCCCCCAAACATATACAGTATCTGACACAAGTGAGTGCACCCCTCACATTTTTGTAAATATTTTATTCTATCTTTTCATGTGACAACACTGAAGAAATGACACTTTGCTGCAATGTAAAGTAGTGAGTGTACAGCTTGTATAACCGTGTAAATTTGTTGACCCCTCAAAATAACTCCACACACAGCCATTAATGTCTAAACCGCTGGCAACAAAAGTGAGTACACCCCTAAGTGAAAATGTCCAAATTGGGCCCAAAGTGTCAATATTTTGTGTGGCCACCATTATTTTCCAGCACTGCCTTAACCCTCTTGGGCATGGAGTTCACGAGAGCTTCACGGTTTGCCACTGGAGTCCTCTTCCACTCCTCCATGATGACATCACAGAGCTGGTGGATGTTGGAGAACTTGCGCTCCTCCACCTTCCATTTGAGGATGCCCCACAGATTTTCAATAGGGTTTAGGTCTGGAGACATGCTTGGCCAGTCCATCACCTTTACCCTCAGCTTCTTTAGCAAGGCAGTAGTTGTCTTGGAGGTGTGTTTGGGGTCGTTATGTTGGAATACTGCCTTGAGGTATGTCACAGTACATGTTGGCATTCATGGTTCCCTCAATGATCTGTAGCTCCCCAGTGCAGGCAGCACTCATGCAGCCCCAGACCATGACACTCCCACCACCATGCTTGACTGTAGGCAAGACACACTTGTCTTTGTACTCCTCACCTGGTTGCTGCCACACACGCTTGACACCATCTAAACCAAATAAGTTTATCTTGGTCTCATCAGACCACAGGACATGGTTCCAGTAATCCATGTCCTTAGTCTGCTTGTCTTCAGCAAACTATTTGTGGGCTTTCTTGTGCATCATCTTCGGGGGGCGCTTAAAAAAAATTCTGTGCTGAAAAGCCTGGGATCAAAAAGAAAAAAAAAATCGCTCTCGGGCTTCCCAGCAAAGAACAAAAAAAAAAACAGTGTTTTCATATGCCAGCGCCGGAAGTGATGTCATGACGTCGCTTCTGGCCTCTGAGGGTCGGGGTAAACTGCCGCTCCCAGCGAATTCATTCTCCGGCTCCCCAATCGCATGGACGAGACTGGAGTCACCTGGGGGGTGGTATGTCCCCTCCCGCCACCTATAAAAACAATCAAGCGCTATGATGGCTTTTACATTGCAGGGAATCTTCTGCTGGAAAAAAAAGATTTCTGAAAGATGCCTGTAGCTGCAGGCATCTTTCAGAGATCTCCACTTCAAGTCCCCGACATCCCATGACATCAACCCTGGGGAAGTGGTTAATGGGCAGGCTGAATGTACCAAGTGGATCGATCAATTTGGGTACAACCAGCCTGCCGGATTCTCTTTCGATTTATTGCTAGCGGCTGCTATAGCCACTAGCGCTAACGATAATCGCTGTCTTCTCCTGCTGGGAGCATACAATTGCTCGGCAGGAGGGATTTCCCTGTTGGCACTGTCTGTCTTGATGGGGGAATTGTGCAAATTTCTTTCCTGCAACCCGTGATTGCAGGAATTTAGGGTACGGATGTTTGTTGATTCGTGAGGGCAACACATTTTAAGATTTGACATGTTTGGTATCTATTTACTTGGTGTGTAACCTCATATTTCATATTACCAAAAAATTGGGTAATATATTGCATTTGTGTGCCCTAAGCTTACATTTAGTGTATTTTTTTTATTATTTTTTTTTTTTTTTTAACTGAAATTTGGAGCTTAATAAACAATAAAATATGTGACAAAGTCTGGAACTACAACTATTTTTTTTTTTATTCTTTAGGGTCTCTGCTTTCAGAAACCGTATTGTGTTTTGGGGGTTTTAAGTAATCTTCAGGCCTAACATGATTTTATTTAAATGTGTGCAAAAACACAATAAGGCTGTAGCTGCAAAAAAGTTAAATGTGCCCACAGGTCATGTGAAGTGACCTGATTTATAAAACTGAGGGAGATGCTGTCTGGGACAACTACCAAAAGATTCAATTGTCATTTTCCAATGCTGCTGAGTTGAATCTTCTTTGTAGAATAAATACAACAAGCCAAAACCGAAGAATCTTTATTGGCTATACAGTGTTCAGGGTTTTTGTTTAATAATCAGAAAATAAACATAGCATTGAAAATCCTCCTTGATTGCAATGGTCTGATTTAAAAAAAAAAAAAAAAAAAAAATTGAAAACAGCGACTGATGTACTTTATAGGGAACCGGCCATGATTAGGACAAGTACCTGAATATCTTGGATTATAAGTGCGCGGCCTTTTAAAAGATTTAAATTTGCCCCTCTGCTTTAGCTTTTCTTGAGCCTAATACCACTTCACTGGTCTCCACCCTTTGAAAGAGGCACCAGCTAATGATGCACCAGCGATGGACGCAGCGAGGGGGGAATGGTAGGGATGGAGTGGGGTCCATAATTTTACCCAGGAGTTAGGCTTGAATATCTAAATTCCTGAGATCAGCCCTCTATCATGCTCTGTACAGCAGCAAACTCCTCTATGGTAGGTATCTGTGCACAGGGAACATTCAGGACAATTGAGCAGAGGGATGATCACTTAACTGATCTGATGATACTTAAATGTCCAATCAGCAAGCTTGGGGGTGTGTTTTTAAAGCGGAGTTCCACACAAAAATGGAACTTCCACTTTTCGGAACCCCCCCCCCTCTCCGCTGTCACATTTGGCACCTTTCAGGGGGGAGGGGGGTGCAGATACCTGTCTAAGACTAAGACAGGTATTTGCACCCACTTCCGGCATAGACTCCCATGGGAGTCTATGCCTCTTCCTGTCCCCACCGCGCTGTCTCCTGGGAAACACACAGCTCCCAGGAGAGAGCGGGGACCACTTGGGACGCGCAGCGTGACTCGCGCATGCGCAGTAGGGAACCGGGAAGTGAAGCCGCAACGCTTCACTTCCTGATTCCCTCACCTAGGATGGCGGCGGCAGCTGCCGAGAACCAAGCGGGTTCTCGGCGTCGCCTGCCGACTTCGCTGGACCCTGGGACAGGTAAGTGGCCATGTATTAAAAGTCAGCAGCTGCAGTATTTGTAGCTGCTGGCTTTTAATATATTTTTTTTTTTTTTTTTTTGGCGGTTTAGGTGGACCCCCGCTTTAACTAATCTGTGCTGCCGCTGCAGTGACATTTGAGGACCTGGTCTCCATATATACATTTCAACTGTAGCTGCTGCTTGCCTGCAATTTGCCCGCACCACTGAATAGTTTTAATACAAATATAACTTTTTTTTAACGTACTTTCTTTTATTTGAAGAATTCCACCTATGGATATTTTATATACTTAAATTACACCTCGACACCTTAGCGCTAAGGGATTCTTGAGAAACCAAACAGACTGCCTTAGGTGGTGACCATAAGCTCTCAACCAGGACAGAGATGTTAAGCCAATGCTGCCCTCTCTGGGAATATTGGAACTGCACAAACAAAGCAAAACAAAATGGCGCAAAGGCCTAGTACCTTATCGACGCTTTATTAGGAAATCAAAGAGTACATACTCAGAAGAGCAAATAGTTAATCCAGCATTGTAAATAAGCTTAGGAACCAAACCAGTCTTCCTACACGATGGAGATAACATGGTCCTGGCAAAAGTCGTACCACCAGCTGACGTGTTTCAAGGGATATGCTCCTTTTTGTTCAGAGCAAAAGTCTGAGGAAGGGGGCATGTTTCTTGAAATCTATATCGGCTGGTAGTACAACCTTTGTCCGGCCCATGTGATCTTCATCGTGTGGAAGACTGTTTATTTTTGTACCTGAGCCTGACAAAGTTTGTACTACCGGCTGATGTGTTTCAAGGAACATGACCCCTTCCTTGACCTCTTGTTCAGAACAAAAGTCTATGTCCCTTGAAACGCGTCAGCTGGTAGTACGACTTTTCCCAGGACCATGTGAGCTCCATCGTGTAGAAGACTGTTTTGGTTCCTGAGCTTATGTACAATGCTAGTTTAACTATTTGCTCTTGTGAGTATGTACTCTTTGATTTCCTAATAAAGCGTCGGTGATAAGGCACTAGGCCTTTGCGCCATTTTGTTTTACTTTGTTTATAGCTTCTTTATATAGTCCAGCTTGAACCAATGTATCTACAGTGACTTCCATCTTCTAGAGCAGTGGTTTCCAAACTGCCTTTGCTTGGCTTTATCCAGCCCTTGAGAGATTAATTCTGCCACTGACACCAAAAATATGGCACTATTCTTCCCACTGACGCCAACAATGTGACATAATTCCTTTAAATGACCCCAACAATTGGACTTAATTCTTTCTAGTGGCACCAACAATGGTACATAATTCCTTCCACTGACACCAACAGTGAGTCAAAGTTCCTTACACTGACATGAGCAACTCATCCCCCTACTACCAAAGGTGGGGCATTGTTTCCTCCCACTGGGCACAGTCCAGCCCCCCTAACGTCTGAACAACAGTAAATCAGCCCTTTGTTTAGAAAGTTTGGAGACCCTTGTTCTAGAGGGTTCCCACAGGTATGGTCTATACATAGTTTAACTATGTATAGACCATACCTGTGGGATCCCTCTAGTCTAGAACAAGGGTCTCAAACTGGTGGCCCTCCAGCTGTTGCAGAACTACAATTCCCATGAGGCATTGCAAGGCTGATAGTTACAAGCATGACTCCCATAGACAAAGGCATGATGGGACTTGTAGTTCTGCAACAGCTGCAGGGCTGCCAGTTTGAGACCCCTGCTCTAGAAGATGGAAATCGCTATAGAGACACCGCTACTCCAGTGATCTCCACTAGCTTCCAGGTCCCATGCTGAGTGGCTGCCCTGCTGCATCCTATAAATAGGAGTTCGACTGCTGGGCATGGACGCCATTCAGAGAATGCTTTTAACTCTCTCAATAAATACAAAGCAATTTCTGATTGGATGAGTGGAGAGTGTGGGATGTCACTGCTCAACCTCCTCCATTCTGAGAAAGCTTTGCATTCATTGAGAAAATGCAAAAAAGTGTTTTCACAATGCAACAGGGCTGCTGCTCGCCATGGGACCCCCAAAGCCAGTAAAGATCACTGGAGTAGCGGTGTCTAATAGTGATTTTCAACTTCTAGAGCAGTGATGGTGAACCTTGGCCCCCCAGATGTTTTGGAACTACATTTCCCATGATGCTCAACTACACTGCAGAGTGCAAGAGCATCATGGGAAATGTAGTTCCAAAACAGCTGGGGTGCCAAGGTTCGCCATCACTGTTCTAGAGGATCCGCAGGTATGGTATATAGATAGTAATATTGGTCTAAGCTGGTCCAATATCCATGCCTGGAATAAAGCCGCGCTCTTTCTTTAAAGGAGAATTTTTTTTTAATAATGTCTCTTTATAATGGGAACTTTTTTTTAACGAACACAGCACAACAATTAAAATAAAATAAAAAAGTTAGTTAGTATGCTTGCTGCTGACCAGTTTGTATTATTTCAGGGTTCCGCTCCAGTTAATTGGGTTATATTGTAGAAGTTCTCTCTCCTTCAGCGTCTCCAAGGATCGGGTCAGCCGGTTTTCTTGCCATCTGTTTTCCATTAACTACAAATATTGAAGAAAAGCATTTATACACAAAATTCTTTAGGCTGATTTATTAAGTGATCTAAGCGGTTGGGATTTATTACCCCCCAATATTCCTTTTTATTCTAATACTCTAAAAGATTAAAACCCATCTCCAGTTTTCTCCCGCTTCCCAAATCACCCCTGGAGGACTGCGGCATGTATATTATGCTTTATAAAAAAAAATAATACTTTTCCATATGTCTTCAGGCCAGTCACATGGCAACTGGGATCCTCTTTCTCTTCAGGTCGCCTATGAAAGGGGTCTTCAATGTTTTTAAGCAAAGGGCCAGATTAATGTCTTTCAGAGTTTAGAGGGGCTGGACTGTGGTCAGTGGGCATAGAAAATGCCCCAGCATCATTGGGAATAAACAATGCTTCAGGCATGGAGATTATTGGGAGTAAAAAAAAAAATTTATCTAGTGGCCCTGGTTAGTAGGAGGAGGAGTAGTGCCCCATTCTTGGTGTCAGTGGAAGGAATGGTGCCCCATCGTTGGTAACAGTGGGAGCATTAGTACCCCATTATTGCTGTCAGTGGGAAGAATAGTGCCCCATTGTTGATGTCTGTTGGAATAGTGGCCCATCGTTGGTGTCAGTGGGAGGAATAGTACCCCATCATTGGTATCATCAAGAGGAATAGTGTGCCATGGTTGGTGTTTTAGGAGTAACGGTGCCCCATCACTGGTGTCAGTGAGAGGAATAGTGCGTCATCATTGGTATCAGTGAAAGGAATAGAGCTCCATCACTGGTGTCATTGGGAAAAATAGTGCCCCATCTTTCGTGTCAGTAGGAGGAATAGTGCCCCATCTTTTTTGTCAGTGGGAGGAGTATTGCCTCATCATTGGTATCAGTGGGAGGAATAGTGCCCCATCATTGGTCTCAGTGGGAGGAGTATTGCCTCATCATTGGTATCAGTGGGAGGAGTATTGCCTCATCATTGGTATCAGTGGGAGGAATAGTGCCCCATCATTGGTCTCAGTGGGAGGAGTATTGCCTCATCATTGGTATCAGTGGGAGGAATAGTGCCCCATCATTGGTCTCAGTGGGAGGAGTATTGCCTCATCATTGGTATCAGTGGGAGGAATAGTGTCCCAGTGTTGGTGTCAGTGGAAGAAATGGTTCCCGATCCTTGATGTCAGTAGGGAGAATACTGCCTAGTATCAGTGGGAGAAACACTACCCTGCGGGCCAGATAAAGGCAAGCAGAGGGCCACATCTGGCCCATGGAATGCAGTTTGGACCCCTGTTCTATGGCATTGGGCAGTCAATGATGCAAAGACTGGCGATGATGTCAGGGCCACTGTGAGTGAAGGATACCAAGGTGACGCCAAGGCGGTAGGTATGTGATGTCCTGCACTCATAGTATGTCCTCAGTCTCCAGGTGGAATGACACTGGGTGGACATCTTGTGCAAAAGAAGTTCTATGGAGGATAGCTCAGGTTTGAAGGTCAGTATTGCAGAAAAAGCAGCATTTTTGTTTTAATTACTTCCAGGGACACCAATAAAACGTTTTATCTAGGGATAGGCTTTACGGAGGGAAATGGTGACGAGTACATTTTTATGTATAAGCTACTTTTAAAAGCAACTTTAGAACTGGTGACAAGCAAGCTTACAAATATAAAATTATTGACTCACCCGTTTATTCTCATCCCTATATTTTCTCAGGAATAAGGCTTTTGCTCGTTCCTGCTCCAGGTCCTGGACAATGGCTAGCCGGTCCGCTTCCTTGAGAGTCTCCAGTTCCTTGCTCTGGCTGGCCAGGGTCTCCCTCTGCAAAGTCCACTTGTCACTCATCTGCTTCTTCAGCACATGTCTGGTCTCCTTTCTGGAAAATACGTGATAAAGAAAATGGTTTCTGTCATGGAAATAAAATGGGAATCTGTCAGATATATACACATCTACTGTATATGCAGGGCCGGTGCTACCACTAGGCAAACTATCCAGCTGCCTAGGGCGCACTGCTGCCTAGGGCGCCCGGCCACTGGTGTTCCTACTCTCTTCTCTCTGCAGCAAGCAACTAAGTCTCAGCATCAGCAGGCAGCCGCTGCTCCGTTCACACATAATGTCAGAGGCGCATCAGCGGGGGAGAACTGTGTCTGTGTCCTGACTTCCGAATGAATGGAAGCAAGCAAAGATTCATTGATGGGCGCTGGTGAGGCTGCATTGATGGGTGCTGGTAGGCTGCATTGATGGGTGCTGGTAGGCTGCATTGATGGGCTTTGGTGAGGCTGCATTTGATGGGCGCTGGTAGGCTGCATTTGATGGGCACTGGTGAGGCTGCATTGATGGGCGCTGGTGAGGCTGTATTTGATGGGCGCTGGTAGGCTGCATTTGATGGGCGCTGGTAGGCTGCATTTGATGGGCACTGGTGAGGCTGCATTGATGGGCGCTGGTTAGGCTGCATTTGATGGGCGCTAGTAGGCTGCATTGATGAGCGCTGGTGAGGCTGCATTTCATGGGCACTTCATTAAAAAGGTGGGGTATACATGGGCAGGGAAAAGGGGGTGGGGTCAGGGGTGGAGCCAAGGGAGGGGGGGTGGCAAAATTAGGTTTCATCTAGGGTAGTGATAGCAAACCTTGGCACCCCAGATGTTTTGGAACTACATTTCCCATGATGCTCATGCACTCTGCAGTTTAGTAAGCAGCATGGGAAATGTAGTTCCAAAACATCTGGGGTGCCAAGGTTCGCCATCACTGGTTTAGGGTATCAAAAATCCTTGCATTTTATTGCACAATCCTTAAAATCATAAGTGGGGTTTACAATCCCCTTTAAAACATGAGGTAGTTCAGCAAACCATGTTCGGTATTGCAACCCCTAATAGAGAGGCAGCTCCCCTAGTACATATAGAAATATGCCATACTGGTATTATATATGTGAAATCTCAACATTTTCAATATCACGCATTCCCTTAAAAAAGGGTGGAGAAGGGAAGAATGCCTCGTCCTGATGCGTTTCACAATGAAAGTTTCTTCAGGGGTTCATGGGGTGCATTCAAGTATGGTTGCTGAAAAAGGAAAATACATGATGCTAATAATTATTAATAATAGCATAATTTGTTCTGTCTAGACTTTGCATTCAACAGGGACTGATATAATACTGTGACTCCCCCTTGTGGGCGCCATCTGGGACTTTCTGGAGGCTCTTGTCTGGACCATCACTTCTGGCTATTTCTGTTCTGTGCCATTAACGCTTTGAATGATGGTTTGAGAGATTGGTAGTTTCTGTCTGTACCCCTTAGTTGTGTTTCTCAGCGCTTTTGTAGTGTTTTTTTTTTTTTTGTTTTTTGTTTTTATATCAAAATGATCAAATGATCATTATGATATAAAAAAAAATACATGTATTTGATTTATGATCAAATACTTGTATTTTCCTTTTTCAGGAGCCATACTTGAATGCACCCCATGAACCCCTGAAGAAGCTTTTACTGCGAAACGTGTCGGGTCGAGGCATTCTCACCTTCTCCCCCCTGTTATACTGGAATGTGTGATATTGAAAATGTTGAGATGTCATATGTAACAGTATGGTATATATCTACTGTATGTGCACTAGGGGAGCTGCCTCCCTAATAGGGGTTGTAATACCAAATATAGTTTGCTAGACTACCTCATGTTTTTAGAGGATTGCAAACCCCACTTACAATTGTAAGGATTGTGCAATAAAATGTATACCTTTTTAAAGCATTTGTTAAGCCAAAAAAAAAAAATATTGATCCTGTTTCTTTGAAGCGTCTTATACAGCACAGTGCTTGTGCTGTGTGATTTGGCCCCCTGTAATACCTGAAATACCTGGTTGATCCTGCCAGTTTCTGCCCTCCCCTATGTAAACTGACCACGGTGTATCATGGCTGCTGAGCCCTGACACCGGGGTCAATTTACGTGCCTCTGTCATCCACAACCTGCTATCTGCAGCTCTCCTCTCTGCTCATGTGCCCTCCTCCCTCCTCCCCTCTCTGCCTGTCAGCTCTGTTTGTGAGCCACCCCTCCACCCCCCTTTCTATAACCGTTCCGAGCAGCTCGCACATTACTGCTCCCAATCGCTGCCAGACCCTCTGCTAGGATTACATGATCTACAGTATCTGACAAAAGTGAGTACACTCCTCACATTTTTGTAAATATTTTATTCTATCTTTTCATGTGACAACACTGAAGAAATGACACTTTGCTACAATGTAAAGTAGTGAGTGTACAGCTTGTCTAACAGTGTAAATTTGCTGTCCCCTCAAAATAACTCAACACACAGCCATTAATGTCTAAACCGCTGGCAACAAAAGTGAGTACACCCCTAAGTGAAAATGTCCAAATTGGGCCCAATTAGCCATTTTCCCTCCCCGGTGTCATGTGACTCGTTAGTGTTACAAGGTCTCAGGTGTGAATGGGGAGCAGGTGTGTTAAATTTGATGTTATCGCTCTCACTCTCTCATACTGGTCACTGGAAGTTCAACATGGCACCTCATGGCAAAGAACTCTCTGAGGATCTGAAAAAAAGAAATGTTGCTCTACATAAAGATGGCCTAGGCTATAAGAAGATTGCCAAGACCCTGAAACTGAGCTGCAGCACGGTGGCCAAAACCATACAGCAGTTTAACAGGACAGGTTCCACTCAGAACAGGCCTCGCCATGGTCGACCAAAGAAGTTGAGTGCACATGCTCAGCGTCATATCCAGAGGTTGTCTTTGGGAAATAGATGTATGAGTGCTGCCAGCATTGCTGCAGAGGTTGAAGGGGTGGGGGGGGGGGACAGCCTGTCAGTGCTCAGACCATACGCCGCACACTGCATCAAATTGGTCTGCATGGCTGTCGTCCCAGAAGGAAGCCTCTTCTAAAGATGATGCACAAGAGAGTCCGCAAAAAGTCTGCTGAAGACAAGCAGACTTATGTCGCGTACACACGATTGGAATTTCAGCCCACAAAAGACCGATAAGAGTTTCTCATTGGAAAATGTGACCGTGTGTATGCTCCATCGGTCTTTTGCTGGCGGAATTCCAGCCAGCAAAAGATTGAGAGCATGCCCTCAATTTTTCGGTTGGGAAAAGTTCCTATCCGAAAATGTGATCATCTGTGGCAATTCCGACGTGCAAAATTCCTACGCATGCTCGGAAACTATTCAACGCATGCTCGGAAGCATTGAACTTCATTTTCTCGGCTCGTCGTAATTTTGTACGTCACCGCATTCTTGACGTTCGTAAGTTCAGCAAACTTTTGCATGACCGTGTGTATGCAAGGAAAACTTGAGCAGAATCCCGTCGGAAAAGCCGTCCTATCTTTTTCCGACGGGAAATCCGATCGTGTGTACGCGGCATAAGGAGACGGATTACTGGAACCATGTCCTGTGTTCTGATGAGATCAAGATAAACTTATTTGGTTCAGATGGTGTCAAGCGTGTGTGGTGGCAACCAGGTGAGGAGTACAAAGACAAGTGTGTCTTGCCTACAGTCAAGCATGGTGGTGGGAGTGTCATGGTCTGGGGCTGCATGAGTGCTGCCGGCACTGGGGATCTACAATTCATTGAGGGAACCATGAATGCCAACATGTACTGTGACATACTGAAGCAGAGCATGATCCCCTCCCTTCAGAGACTGGGCTGCAGGGCAGTATTCCAACATGATAACGACCCCAAACACACCTCCAAGACGACCACTGCCTTGCTGAAGAAGCTGAGGGTAAAGGTGATGGACCGGCCAAGCATGTCTCCAGACCTAAACCCTATTGAGCATCTGTGGGGCATCCTCAAATGGAAGGTGGAGGAGCGCAAGGTCTCTAACATCCACCAACTCCGTGATGTCATGGAGTGGAAGAGGACTCCAGTGGCAATCTGTGAAGCTCTGGTGAACTCCATACCCAAGACGGTTAAGGCAGTGCTGGAAATAATGGTGGCCACACAAAATATTGACACTTTGGGCTGAATTTGGACATTTTTACTCAGTGGTGTACTTACTTTTGTTGCCAGCGGTTTAGACATTAATGGCTGTGTGTTGAGTTATTTTGAGGGGACAGCAAATTTACACTGTTATACAAGCTGTACACTCACTACTTTACATTGTAGCAAAGTGTAATTTCTTCAGTGTTGTCACATAAAAAGATATAATAAAATATTTACAAAAATGTGAGGGGTGTACTCACTTTTGTGAGATACTGTATATACTATATGCCATTTTCTATTATATACCGTTTTTCTTATCTCCAATCAGTGGTCACGTGACCGCCCGGTGCTGTCTTCCCTTGATGTTTGTATTACAGAGGGAGGTCACATAACCGCCCATTGCTGTCTTCCTCCGATGTTTGTATTACAGTGGGAGGTAACATGACCGCCCGGCAGACGTCAGAGGGAGCGCTCAGCCCCTCCCTCTATAATACAAACATCGGAGGAAGACAGCACCGGGCAGTCACGTGACCGCTGATTGGATATAAAAAAAACGGTATTTATAAGAAGAATTTTAAAGAATTGCATATAGTATATACATCATGTAATCCTAGCAGAGGGGCTGACAGTGGCTGTGTGCACTGCCTTAAAACCCCTTTAAGTGTATTTGGAAATTCATTCTGGCAGAAGGACTCAACACCTTGAAAATCCCTGTTTTTTCCTTTTAATGTTTTTTTTTCTACACAATATTGGGATGTGACGTTGATCAATACAACTGGACTCATTCATATTTAATCATTTATATTGGTCAATTATACCACTTCTGTGCCCTGCTCTAGTTTACTTTCATTTTGTTACAAGGGCTGGACTCTCCCTGACTTATCTCTACCAATTACTATCCACCTGTTCAATGGCAGTGCTCCTATTGGTCACTAAAACCAAAATGGGCTTCCAGTTGGCAGGGCTTTGTTATCAATTTAAAGGCTGGTTAGGCAAATTCTTTGCTTGATTAAATAAAGGGTAACCCCACATTCACGGGGAAGAGAAAATAGCAAATAAAAGAAAAAAAATATATAGCATATACAATTGAGACACAAGTCATATTGTAATTGAATGTTATTCAAAATGACCTTTCCCTTTCAATCTGCAGCTCTGTAATTTTCTGTAAAATGCAATGTATAAGGACTACCTGGAGGTGTTCTGTACCCAGAATGTGTACAGAACGCCCCCCAGAAACATAATTTCCTGTTTGTATCATTGTCTTACTAATTTTCCCAGAAGTCTACACTAAGATACAAATCAGATTTTTGGCATCCCCTGCAACAAAAATGTCCTTTTTGGTGAGATACTCCCAATAGGAAATCATGTCTAAAGGGATGCAGACCCTGACACTTTGCTCATTAGAGCCCTGATTCTGCAGCAGCTAGCTGATAATTATGAAACCATTCCCATTAGACTCACTTAGCACAGGGCCACCGACAAACACAGGGATTTCTTCAGAATAATAAAAGGTAGGAATCTGCAACAGAGTTTTTTAAAATCCCTGCAATGTACATAGATCAACCAGGGGGGAATGTTTTTTTGTTTGTTTTTTTTTTATCAACAAAAGTGGAGTTACGCTTTAAAATAAAAGTGAAGTTTCTACATTTTCCAGCGTTAAAGTGGAGTTCAAGCCACTTTTACAACTCTTCAGCATCCCTCACTAAACTGTGCACTGTAAAGGAATTGGATATTTTTTTATTTTTTTATCAGCACCTACTGTATATCTGCTGTATTCATTTTTCACTTCCTCCTCCCTGGCCGCGGCCCATCGCATCATTTCCTGTTTGCAATGCCTTCTGGGAAGGGGCGGCAACTTCCTCTAACACTGCCGTTGCTATGGAAACTTGACCTGAAACCTATTACACTGCTTGTGCTGCACTGAGCATGTGGGAGATCTGCAAGGATGAGATCCAGGAAGAAATACAGTCTGGCTTCAGATGCCCAGACTTAAGATGGCCACGGCCTGCTGTAAGTTTATAAGATAACAAACTACTGCTATAAACTAACAAAACAGACCTTAGTATACAGACTAACTTTACTCAAATAAATTAAGCTTGTGTATTATAGGGGTATTTTTATTTAAAAAGTATAATTTTGGCCAGAACACCACTTTAAAGAGTGCCAAATGGAAAATGAAAGGATATTGCAAAAATGAGAAGGTCAAAAGTTTTATTATCAAAAGCTAAATATTACTTGCCTGTATTCCTCTTTTTCTAGTGCTGTGCCATAAAATGGCCGCCTCCAGCCCGTGTGGAACCTGGGAAAATAAAGAATTTGTTATATGATGGTGCTGCTGAATTGTCTTCCCTTTAAACCCCGAGTGGAAAATGTAACAGGAGTTTTTACGCCTATTTAAAGCAGAACTCCAGCCTTACTTTTCTGCCCATCTGCTTCTACTTCTGGTGCTTTGTGAAAAACGGTACTGCTCTTTAACTTATTACCCCTCCCCTCCTCCACCTTGTTCCTCTGAATTTACTTTGAAGGACACCGCAGCAGGCACACTTCCTGACATGTAGTCATGTGCACTGACACAAAATGTGTTCGTTTTCGTTTCATTCATTTTTTTTTTTTGCTTAATTCAGAAATTCTGAAAATTCTGAAACCCGAAAGTTCAGATTTTCAAATTTCCGAATTTTCAAATTTCCGAATTTCTGAATTTTCAAATTTCGGCATTTTTTTTAAATTCCAAATTTTCTAATTCTGAATTTTCAAATTTCCGAATTTTCGATTTCCGAATTTTTAAATTCCGAATTTCCGAACTTTCAGATTTTCGGAATTAAAAAATTCAGAAAATCTGAAAAAAAGAAAGAAAATCAGTAATATTCGAAATAATAACTAACTAATAATAACTAACTATTAAATTATAGGTATTGGAATTCCCTTTCAAATCTGGCTGTTTGTAAACGTAATGAATCTCCGAAATGTTGAATTTCCGAATTTTCGAAATTTGAAAATTTCGAAAATTTGAAAATTTGGAAATTAACTAATTTGTTAAAATTCGTTAAAAAACGAATTTAGAACTACACAGATTGCACATGTCTAATCTATAGGACGCTCAGTCTTCCACAAGGCCCACCTGGAGGCTGCTGTGTTCTATGTGGTGCATATAACTTCCATACAGCCTGTTTAATCTGGATGAGAGAAAGTTGGATGCAGATTTGGTTTCCCACTCGTGACTTTCAAAATTTCTTTGCAGCAGTTGATATATTGATCAAACTACTGTCTATGCAATGTTAGCTGGACTTCAAACATGTAATAGCACTTTGCTTCATCTGGATGAGAAAGAGTTATCTGCATAAAACCCTCTAGTGCTCACCGAAGTGCTGGAATTCTTCTGCAGTCAACAGTATATATTCTTGTGTTACTCTATATGTATGCTCTTAAAGAACTATCATAATTTTTTTTTTACTATGTCCCCTGTAGGACAAAGAATTTGTAATACTTTTGTCCCGTGGTGTTAGGTGCTGCCTAAACGTATCAATGAGATCCAATCTGCACCATTCCCCTTCTGCCACAGCCAATCTGACAACAACTAGGAAAAAGATGGACACTTCATGTCAGCAGCTTGTCTTGGCTCAGAGTACAAGCAATGGCAAGAGGCAGGGGCGTTGCTAGGTCTACAAAAGATCTGGGGCTAGAGCCCATAGCAGCGAAGTAAAGAAAGTCATACGCTTGGGTGGGCATACACATGTATATAATATACGCATGTGTGTATACAGTGGAACCTCGGATTACGAGCATACTCCATTCCAGGAGTATGCTCGTGATCCAAAGTAGTTGCATATCAAACGAGTTTTCCCATTGAAGTCAATGGAAACGAAAATAATTAGTTCCACGTTGACTTCAATAGGATGCAATACCGCATGCGGCCAGAGGCGGGGGGGCGCCGGAGAGCCTCGGAAACGGCCGAAAAGGCCCGAGCACACTTCAGCTGACCTCGGAAAGTCTTCCTACCCGAGATTTTCCAAGGTCAGCTGTGCTGTCTCGGCCTTTCCGTGCATTTCCGATCGGCAACGTTCGGCTCCGGCGCCCCCCCACCTCAGGCCAAAAGCGGTACTGCACACCGCTTTGGCCTGAATCGTGCTCGTTTTGCGAGACAACACTCGCAAACCGAGTTTCAATTTTTAAAAATACAGTGGTCGTATTGCGAAATGCTCGTTAACCGCGTTACTCGCAATCAGAGGTTCCACTGTATGTGTGTGTGTGTGTGTAATATATATATATATATATATATATATATATATATATATATATATATATATATATATATATATATATATATATATATATATATATAACATATCGTTTTCATATCTCAGTGCGGAGACTCCCCTTACATCAGGGTCCCCAGAGAGCCTCCCCTTACATGTTGACATGTGGCTGCTGTAAGGCTAATTATTTGGAGTGATTTTTAACCTTTTTTACGAGAGAGAGAGGGACCGTTCTCCTGCTGTTGCCCTCAGGCATATCACTTCGCAGCCTGCAGGTAACAGTGCAGTGGGCGGCACCGCGCTGGCCAAATCACACAGAAGGTAAAATATGGCTGCTGCTGCCTGCCCTTTCATTATACTCAAAGGCTGCACCTGCTAAGACACTGGGGGCTAGGGAACCCAGATTTGGGGCTATAGCCACCCCCTAGCGACGCCATTGGACAGGGGCTAACACCTCCTCCCCCCTCCCTCTGAATTCCTTTTGCTGTTGCTTGTCTTGGGAAAGTGTTTAGAGCTGAGACAAGCTGTCATTATGAAGCGCCCTTCTCCTTCCTAGTTGTTGTTAGATCAGCCGCGGCAAGAGGAGAGGGGGAGCAGGTTTTAAGTATTATGTTGGCCAAACAAATGCAATTTTCAGTTAATTTCAACCACATTCAGGCAGCTTTTGATTACAAAAATGATCAGTTGCATGCAACCACCGCCAACTACAACCCCTGGCAAAAATTATGGAATCACCAGTCCCTGAGGATGTTCCTTCAGTTGTTTATTGTTGTAGAAAAAAAGCAGATCACAGACATGGTCAAAAACTAAAGGCATTTCAAATGGCAACTTTCTGGCTTTAAGAAACACCAAAAGAAATCAAGAAAAATAATTGTGGTGGCCAGTAACAGTTAGATTTATAGAACAAGCACGGTTCGCCCACTATTAGCCCTCCTCTAATCTGTCAACTTTTCTACGCCCTACTCTACCCAATAGCCTTCAATTTGCCAAAACATTGATGGAAACCCTAGTCTGATAGGTTGCGACAGACAACACAGACCTGATCATAAGTGAGGCCTGCTAGGAGTTTCCCCAGGTATCTATAACACTGTTGCTATGGTGATTTCTTGTTAGGTACTGACCGGCTATATTCTCTTTGCTGCATGCAGATGACCCTCTGGTGATTGTGCTGGTGGGTGGGCACGGTCTCCAGGCTCACCGTCCTCCTCTTCACTCCCGGGGGATGGAGGGGGTTGACACGAGGAGGGAACTGGAGCAAAACAAACACATCCGGGTAAAAGCATTTGACATCACGTAATAGTGAAATAAAACATCAGGCCTGAACATATAAAGAACAATTACAAGGAACATACGGTAGGCTTAGGCCTGGTTCACATCTATGCAGTCTGCTTTTGATCCGTTTCTGCAGTGCTTATTGCACATGCGTTTTTGGCGCATTTTTGCGCGTGTTTGATGTGTTTTGGGTTTTGTATTTTCTATGCTTTTTTTTTTTGGCCAATTTGTTGCTGGGTGGATTGAAAAATGCAAATTGGCGCAAATTTTTTTGCAGCAGCTTCTCCATTGAGCCCTGGTTCACACTTATGTGTTGTGGGAAACGCAGTGAATCCTGTGCGTTTTCCGCACTGCATGTGATCTGCTGCCGGTGTCCATTTTAGATTGAAGTGATTGTAAAGTCTTATTTAAAAACAAAAAACAAACATGTTATACTTACCTCCTCTGTGCAAGTGGTTTTGCACAGAGGCAGAGCAGCCCGGATCCTCCTCTTCTCGGGTCCCTCTTCTGTGCTCCTGGACCCTCCCTCCTGTTCAGTGACCCCACAGTCAGCAGCTTGCTATAGGGGCACCTGAGCTGAGTCACAGCCCCCTGTGTCTGACCTAGCCCCGCCCCCTCTCTCTTCTGATTGGCTAACTGACTTTGACAGCCGTGGGAGCCAATGGCGCCACTGCTGTGTCTCAGCCAATCAGGAGGAGAGTCACAGATGACTAAGACACTCATGTACATCGCTGGAGAGAGATGGGGCTCAGGTAAGTATTGGGGGGGGGGGGGGGGGCTGAGAGGGGCTCCTGCACACAGGTTTTTTATCTTAATGCATAGAATGCATTAAAATGAAAAACCTTTTGACTTTACAACTCCTTTAACACCGAAACAGATCGCAAAAATCAGTGTGATTGGCGATGCATTTCAGGTGCGGAAAAAAAAAAGGGTCCTGCACCATTTTGGTGCAGATGTATTGCCATTTGAGCCCTACAGCTCAAATCGCACCACACAGACTTTGCATGTGATGTGCCCAGGAATGCGGTTTTGTTTCCCGTGCGAATCACATGCATTGTCTGCATCGTACAAATTTGAACCCAGCCTGAAGTCTATAGAACAAAAAAAGCACCGTTTTGCTTTCAAAAAGTCCCTGACCCTCTCCAAAAAACACAGCGGTTGAAAAAAGCATAGATGTGAACGTGTCCCATAGGAAACCATGTTGTGTGTTTCTGCAAAAAGCATTAAAAAACGCATAGGTGTGAACCGAGCCTAAAGGCACACATCCATCAGACATAAAGATGTATCTAAATCTGGAGGGGCTCATGCACAGCCTGTCTGGCAGCTTCTCACCTCCATTCTGGAATTCATTTTCTGTATCTGTCAAGTATGTTAGATTATCATTGCCGGAATCTTGGTTTTAACAATAAATTTTAATATTTGCCTGGGAATGTCCTTAAAGGAAAATTAAACAGCGGTTTTGTACACATTTTTTTAAAATGTATTATGGCCAGGACTTGCTCCTCACTTAAAGATGAACTCCAAGAAAAAGAAAAGAAAATACCCAGTGCAGAGGGGGCCACACTGCAAGGGTTAAATGCTCGTTTTTTGCCCAGGGTACTAGGAAAAAAAAGGACTTCAACCTTCCTACAGTAATTCCTGTCTCCCATAGGCTCCCCCTTCCGCCGTTTCCATCACGCCCCTTCTCTAAGATGCCTCAGCAGTTGCAGCTCTGACGTCATCAAGTACAATGTAGGCCCAGCAGTTCTGCATTGTAAGTGATGATGCCGAGGCCCCACCCACATCCTGAAACTTTGGTGAGCTCCAGCTGCCAGGGGAGCCAGTGATAAGGTAAGTCCTTTTTCCTGGTGATCTAGGCAAAAATGAGCATTTCATATTTTTTTTTCTTTTTCCTAGACTTCAAGTTTTAAATACTATTTACAAAGCTCAATGTGAATATTACGCACACAAGAGAATGAGTCAGCAATGACTCCTACCCCCTTGTATGACTGTTCGAAGCTTCAATCAGAGACAGCTTGTCTGAAAGGAGGCACCATTGGGGTCGATTTTACTAAAACTGGAGCACACAGAATCTGGTACAGCTGTGCATAGTAACCAATCGGCTTCAAATATCAGCTTGTTCATCATAAAGGAAATGTGTTTTTTTTTTTTTTGTTTGTTTGTTAGTTTTAACCACTTCACTACCTGCGTATTGTAATATGACTTCCACAGATGGGATCTCCCATCCTGGGTGGACGTCATATGACGGCCTGGGCTTCCCGGCCGCCTAGGGGGCGCGCGCGCGTGCCCGCCGTGTTGCTCGGGACCCGGTGCATGTGCCCGGCGGCCGCGATGTCCGCCGGGCACCCGCGATTGCCCGTTAACCGGGCCGGACCGTGGATCTGTGTGTGTAAACACACAGATCCACGTCCTGTCAGCTCAGAGGAGAGCGATCTGTGTTCCCAGTACAGAGAAACGCTGATCGGTCTCCTCCCCTTGTACGTCCCCGCCCCCTACAGTTAGAATCCTTCCCTAGGAAACATATTTAAGCCCTCGTGTCCCCCTAGTGGTTAACCCCTTCACTGCCTGTCACATTTATACAGTAATCAATGCAATTTTATAGCACGGATCGCTGTATAAATGTGAATGGTCCCAAAAATGTGTCAAAAGTGTCCGATGTGTCCGCCATAATGTCGCAGTCACGGAAAAAAAAATTGCGATCGCCGCTATTACTAGTAAAAAAAAATAAAATAAATTATTTTGTTTAAAAAATGCCATAAATCTATCCCGTATTTTGTAGACGCTATAACTTTTGCGCAAACCAATCAATATACGCTTATTGCAATTTTTTATTTTACCAAAAATATGTAGAAGATTACGTATCGGCCGAAACTGAGGAATTTTTTTTTTTTTAAATTGGGATATTTATTATAGCAAAAAGTAAAAAATATTGTGGTTTTTTTTCAAAATTGTCGCTCTTCTTTTCTTTATAGCGCAAAAAATAAAAACCGCAGAGGTGATCAAATACCACCAAAAGAAAGCTCTATTTGTGGGGAAAAAAGGACGTTAATTTTGTTTGGGTACAACGTCGCACGACCGCACAATTGTCGTTTAAAATTCGACAGCGCTGAAAACTAAAAATTGGTCTGGGAAGGAAGGGGGTGAAAATGCCCGGTATTGAACCGGTTAAATCAAACACGTTGTATTTTCCTGCTCTGTGCAGCGGTTTTGCACAGAGGAGCCCCGGTAAGACATGTGCAGAGCGAAAAAAATTGTTTTGTTTCATTTTGATTTGTTATTTACATAAATTAGATTCGTTTCACTCGTTTACTTCATTTTCGGAATTCGTTTCATTCATTCGTTTTTGGATAGATTCGAAAAGTTTTCGAATTCGAATCGTATACCAAATTTCAAAAAAAATTTAAAATAAAGGAATAGAATAGAAAAATAATTGAATAGCATAGAAAATAATATATAACAGAAGATAAAATAATATAATATAATAGAGTAAAACAGAACAAAATAGGATAGAAAATAAAAGAACAAAATAGAATAGGATAGAATAAAAAAAAATAGAATAAAATAGAAAGATTATAACCATCTTCTGCAATTCGAATAGAATAGAAAAGAATAGAAATTAAAAAAAAAACAATAGAATAGAATATAAATAATATAACCATTTTCCAAAATTCAAATAGAATCAATTCGAATTTGAATAGAATAGAAAAGAATAGAAATAAAAAAAAACAATAGAACAGAATATAAATAATATAACCATTTTCCAAAATTCAAATAGAATCAATTCGAATTTGAATAGAATAGAAAAGAATAGAAATAAAAAAAAATAGAATAGAATATAAATAATATAACCATTTTCCAAAATTCAAATAGAATCAATTTGAATTTGAATAGAATTGAAAAGAATAGAGTAGATTAGAATAGAAAATAACACAGTAGTATAGAAAAAAACAACAGAATAGAAGGAACATAACCATTTTCCTATTCTAATCTATTATTTTCTATTCTATTCAAATTCAAATTGATTCTATTTTAATTTTGGGAAATGATTATATTCTTGCTATTCTAATCTATTCTATTATATTGTTTTTTATCTATATTGTTTTTTTATTTGTTTATTCTTTTCCATTCAATTATTTTATTTTCTATTCTTTTATATTATTTTCTATTCGAATTCAAGTCTGTTCTATTTGAAATTCGAATTTTAGAAGACCGTTATATTCTTTCTATTCTACTCTGTTGTTTTCTATTCCAATCTATTCTTTTCTATTGTATTCAAATTCTAATTGATTCTATTTGAATTTTGGGAAATGGCTATATTCTTTTTATTCTATTCTATTCTATTGTATTTTTAATTATATTCTTTTCTATTCTATTATAGTCTATTCTATTCTTTTTTTTCCTATTCTTTTCTATTCTATTCTTTTCTTATGTATTCAAATTTATTCTATTTGAAATTCCAATTTCAGAAGATGGTTGTATTCTTTCTTTGTTATTCTATTCTATTTGTTTCTATTCTAGTCTATTATGTTCTTTTATTTTTATTCTATTTTGTTCTGTTTTACGCTATCCCATTCTTTTATTTTCTGTTATATTCTTTTCTAGTCAGTTTTTTTTTCTATTCTATTCCTTTATTTTCTATTTTATTTTTTTTGGAAATTGGAAATCTTTTCGAATTCGATTTTGAAAACTATTCTAATTCGAAAAGTATTCGAAAACGATTCGAAAATGGTTTGAATTCGAATTTTGCCCAAATTTTTTTTTCGTTATGTTGGATTTTTTTAAATTCTGTACTATTTTAATTCGAAACAAACCGCACATGTCTAACCCCGATCCTCCTCTTCTTAGGTACCCCACTGGCGCTCCTGGCCCTTCCCTCCTGCCAAGTGCCCCCAGAGCAAGTAGCCTGCATGTCCATTCACACGCAGAGCCTACTCTCTCTCCTCATTGACTCACTGGATGTGATTGACAGCAGCGGGAGCCAATGAGGAAGGAGAGTTCCCAGAGAGCCAAAGCTTTCATTCACATAGCTGGATCGCGATTGGGCTCAGTTAAGTATTGGGGGAAGGGGGGCTCCTGCAAACGAAAGGTTTTTTACCTTAATGCATAGAATGCATTAAGGTAAAAAACCTTCTGTCTTTAGAACCACTTTAACCACTTCAGCTCCGGAAGGTTTATTCCCCCATATGGACAGGCCATTTTTTGCGTTGCAGCACTGCGTTATTTTAACTGACAATTGCACCGTTGTGCAATGCTGTACACAAATAAAATGTATGTCCTTTTTTCCCCACAAATAGAGCTTTCTTTTGGTGGTATTTGATCACCTCTCTGGTTTTTATTTTTCGCGCTATAAACAAAAAAATACTGACAATTTAAAAAAAAAATCTATATTTTTTACTTTCTGCTATAAAACATATTCAATAAAAAAAATGTAAAAAAAAAAAGCAAATTTCTTCATCAATTTAGGCCAATATGTATTCTACTACACATTTTTGTTAAAAAAAAAAAAAAATCACAATAAGTGAATATTGAATTGATTGGTTTGCGCAAAAGTTATAGCATCTACAAACTATGGGATATATTTATGGAATTTCTATTTATTTTTTACTAATATTGGCGGCGATCAGTGACTTATAGTGGGACTGCGACATTGCGGCAGACAAATCGGACACTAACTGACACGTTTTGGGGACCAGTGACACTAATACAGCGATCAGTGCTAAAAATATGCACTGTCACTGTACTAATGACACTGGCAGGGAAGGGATTAACACCAGGGGCGATCAAAGGTTTAACTGTGTGCCTAAAAGGTGCTTGTTTACTCTGTGGGAGGTGCTTGTGCTGTGGGAAGGCAGAGATGCGTGTTCCTGCTTTGCAGAAACACAGGATCACTACCTTTCCTACTGACAGAACGGCGATCTGCCTTGTTTACAGATTGCCGTTCTTCACCTCTCCCGAATGTTTGCCAGGTCTCGGTGGACATCGACCCGGAAGTGCGGAATCAAGTACAGGGCGACCGCATCTGGTTAAAGCCGATGTAATTTCCCAGTATAATCCAAAAGAAAAGCCACACAGTGGTTATTTTTCACAGGCAAAACTTTATTTAGGCGAAACGCTTCAGCACATGGTCCCGCCCCCAGAAACACCCCCTGACATGTTTCATCCAATGGGCTTAACCATAGATGATGCATTATAGTTTCCCATTAAAAAAGTTAATTAAAAAAAGTTTCCTTTCTACACTGATGGGGTTCCATTGATGTCTAGGGGAGGGAGGCTCCATATAACAGAATAATGACATCATACTTACTACCATGCTGGTGGTATGTGACACTGGCACAGGGGGCAGACACAGGGGGGTGATGGAACATTTTCTTCTAGGAGTGAAGTAATCCCCCCAGGTGACGATCGGTGTACTTGGCAACGACACCCCTTCTGGAGAAAAAGATGGTGACCATGTGATAAGACTTTGATAAGTGACGTCCTTCTTCTAGATCAGCCTTTCTCAACCTTATTACCCTGAGGAACCCTTGAAATAATTTCAACTTCTCGGGGAACCCCTGCTAAATAGAATTATGTCTACAGCTCATGATACATTAGCATTAATAATACATCAAAGAAAGTTGTAAATATAAGAATAAGTAATATAGTGTCCACACTAAGATTACTGGTTAGTTTAGAAGTAGTGGAAAATTACCCCCTTGCATTGGTGATCAGTAAAGGTGGGAGATCAATCCACTATTGCTCAAAGCTCAAGGAACCCCTATCAACCTCAGGAGGAACCCTTGGTTTTTATAACCTTAAGAGGAACCCTTGGTTTTTATAACCTTAGGAGGAACCCTTGGTTTTTATAACCTTAGGAGGAACCCTTGGTTTTTATAACCTTAGGAGGAACCCTTGTTTTTTATAACCTTAGGAGGAACCCTTGGTTTTTATAACCTTAAGAGGAACCCTTAGTTTTTATAACCTTAAGAGGAACCCTTAGTTTTTATAACCTTAAGAGGAACCCTTAGTTTTTATAACCTTAGGAGGAACCCTTGGTTTTTATAACCTTATGAGGAAACCTTGTTTTTTATAACCTTAGGAGGAACCCTTGGTTTTTATAACCTTATGATAAAGGAACCCTTGTTTTTTATAACCTTATGAGAAACCCTTGGTTTTTATAACCTTAGGAGGAACTCTAGGGTTCCCCGGAACCCTGGTTGAGAAACACTGTTCTAGATGCTCACATATAGTATTCAGTCTAAGGCTTGTTCACTCTAGCTTTGCTCTCTGAAGAATGATCGGCATTCAGATTGCTTTTCAGAGAGCATTTGACAGGCGGTGAGGAGGTGTTGTATCGCCTTTTCACTGCCTGCTTTAACCCCTTCAACCCTGCACTAGCACGCAGCATCTGCATGTATTGCACATGTTTGTGGAGCGCTTGAAGGGCAGCCCTGTTTTCTTGAATGAAGGGGGTAGCAGTTGGTGGTGGTGGTGGGGAGGGGGGAAATGTAAAAGTGTGGCTCAACTGCAGGGTTTTATTGCCCCCCAACCACTAGTATGAAGGAGCCCTCAGGGCTCTTTCTCACAGACATTGCATTCTAAAGCAGTCTTTAAAGTGCACGAATGCACCAATGCACCAATCGCAACCGCCCCCTTAAGCTGCAATGGCAGAGAACGGGGGTGTTTACAGGCCATGGTCACGATGCTTCACATCCGCAGCAAAAACTAGCCAACAAAACACAATCTGCGGGCCAGCAAGCCTGCTGATCATGACCCATTCAAGCAAATTGTGAAGTGCTGCAAACACCCATGCAATGCACGTAGTTGTTGTGCATTTATTCAGCACAAATAGTGTTCGAACAAACGGTGAGTCACAAAACCTCAGTAGTCTATGAAAAGTGATCCAAATGTGGATTGATTTTCAGAAGAGCAGCAGGTTTAGACACACATCTAATCCTAGCCTGTGAGATATGCTTTTTGTAATTTTTACATGCCTACAATGGGCAATGATGACTTTTAACGCTTAGCAATTGCGTTTTTTCCCCCCTTTATTTTCACCTGGTGATCCTGCCAGTAACACACTTCCTGTCCTAGGGTGACGGTGACTGTATTGAATGTACCTGCTTCTGATTTAAACTACAGAACACCACCCCATCTCCGCATCATCCTTAAATGGAGGGGGGGGGGGTTCTGTAGTCCACAGAGTGAACTGGGCAGGGCTGATAATACTGCTCAGAATTTCAGTGCAGCGGAGTGCACAGGAAGTCTCAAACTCACCAGATTTCTGGCAGGATCAATTCATATTTTGCACTTATTGAACATATATAACAAAACACTTTTAATGGTATATTTAACAGACCAAAAGGTAGCAAATCGTTGTTAAGGTAGAACTATAGGCAAAACTTTTTTTTTTTGATAGAGTAAGGGAGGGTTATAAGCCCTGTCAGTTATTTGGCCATCTGTGTCCCCATTGGGGAGATTTCCCTTCACTTCCTGTCCCATAGCCACAACAGGAAGTGAGAGGAAATCTCTCCAAAGTGCAGGAATCCAGATCTTGCATCCCCATTGGAGGATTTCCCACTATTCCTGTTTTGATGACAACCCAAAATTTGGGATTTTCTTTCACTTTTGATAACAGTCTCCAGGATAAATAGACGGGGGCACCGAGAGCAATAAAAACCTGAGAGGGTCCCTCACTCCCTCTCCAATATATCCAAAGCTAAAGAAAAAGGTTTTGCCTTTGGTTACACTTGGAATACACCGGACTGAACAATGGAGGGATTGCCAGGAATTCAGAGCTTGCCTACTTACTCAGGCTCATTCTTTGGCCTTGCCGGGGGTCAGAGGAGGACCTGCAATGACAGAGACATTTCTACTGGTAATATAAGCCACTTCTGTATCGTGTTGATGTTTAAAACCCCAAGAGAAACATTTCCGGAAAACAGACGATCGTCTTCCCAAAAGTGAGATTTTAGTTATAGGTGGAGCCCAAAATTGTACCCAACCCACAGCCAGGAGGAATGCCATCTCCTCTATGTGCATTGATTGAGGATTCAGTTCAGACTCTGCTTCAACCCGATGTAAAGGGGACTCTGACGGGGATCATGACGTAAAGGGGATTTTAATGGGGAATTTGATGTAGGGGGGGTTCTGATGGGGATCATGATGTAAAGAGGGACTCTAATGGGGACCCCCTGGTGTAAGGGGGATTCTGATGGGGACCACGATGTAAAGGGGACTCTAATGGGGACCATGATGTAGGGAGGTTCTGATGGGGATTCTAATGTAAGGAGGAATCTGACGGGGACACTGATGTAGGGGGGATTATTATGGGGACCCTGTTATAAGGAGCAACTCTGGTGGGAACCCTGATGTAAGGAAAAACTTTGATGGGAACCCTGATATAAGGCAGGATTCTGATATAAGGGGGGGGGGGGGGGCTCCAATGTAAGGAGGGGCTGTGATGGGAACCCTGATATAAGGGTGAATTGTGATGGGGACCCTGATATAAGGGGGGGGGGTAGATGGATGGGGGAGACTGATGGGTATCCTGATGTAAGGGGGGGCTATGTTTGGATTCCTGATGTAAGGGGGGACTCTGATGGGGATCCTGACGGAAGGGGGGACTCTGATGGGGATCCTGATGTAAGGGAGGACTCTGATAGGGATCCTGATGTAAGGGAAGACTCTGATGGGGACCCTGATGTAAGGGAAGACTCTGATGGGGACCCTTTTATAAGTGGGGACTCTGATGGGGATCCTGATGTAAGGGGAGACTCTGATGGGGACCTTTTAAAAAGTGGGGACTCTGATGGGGCTCCTGATGTAAGGAGGGGACTCTGATGGGGATCCTGATGGAAGGGGGGACTCTGATGGGGATCCTGACGGAAGGGGGGACTCTGATGGGGATCCTGATGTAAGGGAAGACTCTGATGGGGATCCTGATGTAAGGGGGGACTCTGATGGGGATCCTGATGTAAGTGGGGACTCTGATGGGGCTCCTGATGTAAGGAGGGGACTCTGATGGGGATCCTGATGGAAGGGGGGACTCTGATGGGGATCCTGACAGAAGGGGGGACTCTGATGGGGATCCTGATGTAAGGGAGGACTCTGATAGGGATCCTGATGTAAGGGAAGACTCTGATGGGGACCCTGATGTAAGGGAAGACTCTGATGGGGACCCTGATGTAAGGGAAGACTCTGATGGGGACCCTTTTATAAGTGGGGACTCTGATGGGGATCCTGATGTAAGGGGAGACTCTGATGGGGACCTTTTAAAAAGTGGGGACTCTGATGGGGATTCTGATGTAAGGGCGGACTCTGATGGGGATCCTGATGGAAGGGGGGACTCTGATGGGGATCCTGATGGAAGGGGGGACTCTGATGGGGATCCTGATGGAAGGGGGGACTCTGATGGGGATCCTGATGGAAGGGAGGACTCTGATGGGGATCCTGATGGAAGGGGGGACTCTGATGGGGATCCTGATGTAAGGGAGGACTCTGATGGGGATCCTGATGGAAGGGGGGACTCTGATGGGGATCCTGATGGAAGGGGGGACTCTGATGGGGATCCTGATGGAAGGGAGGACTCTGATGGGGATCCTGATGGAAGGGGGGACTCTGATGGGGATCCTGATGGAAGGGAGGACTCTGATGGGGATCCTGATGGAAGGGGGGACTCTGATGGGGATCCTGATGTAAGGGAGGACTCTGATGGGGATCCTGATGGAAGGGGGGACTCTGATGGGGATCCTGATGTAAGGGAGGACTCTGATGGGGATCCTGATGAAAATGGAGATTCATTTATTTATAAAACTTTTTTTCAGCCCACAAATATTTATAAAATGTACTCTGTGGCCCTAATACTGAAAAGTTTATTGGGGCGCCATTCTGAAAGTGTTGCGCCCCGGTCGTACGTTGCAGGCGCACTCACCTTGTCTCCCAGCCCCGGGAATCCTCTGATCACTGGAGAGATGCGGTGATGAGATCCTCTTAGGAGATGAAATAGATGAACTTCTCCTCTGTAACTCTCTCTCTCTCTCTCTCTCTCTCTCTCTCTCTCTCTCCTCTCTCTCTCTCTCTCTCTCTCTCTCTCTCTCTCCTCTCTCTCTCCGGAGGACTGTTTGTATCATGTGACCTCCTGCTTCTATGGGAAACCGAAATCCTGCGGACAATAGGCCCGGCAAGTGGCAGGGCAGGTCCGGGGACTCCCAAGGAGGGGACTCAGGAATCCATTGTACACAAACCCGTCATTATCAGATCTGCAGCAAAACCTGCCACCTGGCAGAGAAATGGTTAATTAATCTCTTGGCTGCAGAAGGTGTCGGCAGGCGGCGGCGGTTACAATGTAACTTTACAAAGTATATAGAAAGACAAAACACTCCACAGGAGTTCAAGCGGAACTTCACTCTCTCAATCAACATTGACTATTTGTAATCCTCATGCTGCTCTCATTAGTAAATAGGAAAGTAGATCAGATTTTCTTGTTTGAAAAATGATGTCATACATCCCAGGAGTCTTCAGGAGGAGGGGGGAGGGGTTTTCTCAGCTAGGCACACCCTCCTGCCTGCATGTCTGAGGTAAGGGTAGATGGAATACAGGAAGTAAATGCTACATGAACCATCTGCCCTTACTCAAAATGGCCAGAAATGCTAGGGGGGTGTCTATCAAAGTGATATCATAAATTAATTAAATAGTGTTTTTGGTTTATGGCGCTCAGATGCAGAGTGGTTCTGCTTTAAGGCTCTGTTCACACTGGTATGACTCCAAAGTTGAGCCGACTTTGGTGTGCGACTTTGAATGAGTGCGACTTCGATACGACTTGGATAATGGACAACTGTTGCGTTGTATAACATTCAGGTGCGACTTTCATGCAACTTTTGAGGGTTAACATTAACATTATAACCCTAAAGGCTTTTATTTGGCCAATTTGTTGTTGGGCAGAATAAATAATGCAAAACGCATCAAAACACGCATCAAAAACGCACTTAGGCCCCTTTCACACTGAGGCGTTTTTGCAGCATTTTAGTGCTAAAATTACCGCCTAAAAACCGCATGAAAAACGCCCGCCATGTATCTTAGTGTAACCTTTCACACTGAGGTGTTGCGCTGGCTGTGCGTTGGAAAAAATCCTGTTTACAGCTTTTTTGGAGCATCTTTGGGGCGCATAAAATAGCGCTGTAAAAACGTCTATTCCAATTGAAATGAATGGCAAACGCTGTAAAAACACGGTAAAAACGCGGTAATAACGCTCATCGTTTTTACCGCGGTTTTGCAACGCCTCAGTGTGAAAGGGGCCTTCGGGCCAGTTCATACCACATGCAGTCCAGTGCGTTTTATTTCTGCATCAAAAGGTTATATGGTTTTCAATGACATAGTTCACACCAGTGCTTGCAGTTCCAGAAAAAAAAAAAATAGAACATGCTGCGTTTTTCCTGCACTGGACTGGACTGGAACGCTGTAAAACACATCAAAAATGCACTGGAAGGCACCGGAATGCACCTAAATGCACCAAAAACGCACTGCAACACACTTATCCTTATTTAAGGTTCAGAAAAAAGAGGGGGGAAAAAAGCACTGGACTGCATCAAAAACGCGCATGCAGAAAAGCACCTGGAACGCATTCGGACTGCGTTTTTATGGAGTAAACTGGCCCTAAAGCACAAAAAACGCACTGGAACAAACATATCCTTATTTAAGGTTAAGAAAAAGAGGGGGAAAAAATTAACCCGACTGCATCAAAAACACACCAAAAACGCATCAAAAACGCACTGGAACGCATCACAAACACATATGCATAAAAAATGATAAAAAACGCACTGGAACGCATTAAAAACTCATCAAAAACACGGATGCATAAAAAAAAAAAAGAAAAAACTGGAAAGCACCAGGACGGCGTTTCTATGGTGTGAACTGGCCCTTAAAGTCCACTACATGCTCTTTTGCAGCATCTCCATCGGAGGCTATTAAACCAAAAACGCAAAAAAAGCAGCGTTTTGCATTTATCGCATTGATGTGAATGTGCTTCATAGAAACCCATGTTAAAAATAATGTCCTGCAAAAAAAAGCAAAAAGCATAAAAAAACGCATTAGTGTGAACCGATCCTTAGGCACGACTTTTATGCAACTTTTGAGGGTTAACATTGAAGTCTATGACCCTCAGGCTCCATTCACACCTATGCAGTTTGCTTTTAAGCATTTCTGCAGTGCTTTTTGTAGTTTTTTTTTTTTACCGCGATTTTGCTGTGATTTGCATTTTGCGTTTTTTTTTTATGCTATTTTTTTTGGCAAATTTGTTGTTGGGCAGATTAAAAAACGCAAAATGCAAATCACTGCAAAATCGCTTGCAAAACTACATGCTTTTATGCAGCTTCTCCATTGAAGTCTATTGAACCCCAAAAAAAACACTGTTTTGCATTAAAAAAAAAGTCCCTGACCCTTTCCAAAAACGCAGAGGCACAAAAACGCATTGAGGTGAATGTGTTCCATAGGAACCCATGTTAAAAAAAATGTCCTGCGTTTCTGCAAAAAAGCATGAAAAAAAAACCGCACTGGTGTGAATGGAGCCTAAGGCCGCTTTCACACTTGTGCGATCTGAAAGACGCCCGACTTTCCTACGAATTTTGACGGGCCTTTGACACGACTTGAAGCAATGCCTGTGTAATGTTGAGGTCTATGGACCTCAAGTCGCATCAAAGTCGGACCAAAGTAGTGCGGGGAATACATTGAAGTCGCACAGAAATGAATGGTATTGATTGGAAATGATGGGGTATGACTTGTCATGTGACTTAGCAGTCCCGGGTTGCAGGACAAGTCGCACAAGTGTGAAAGGGGCCTCACATGGAGCTCTGACAGGCGGAGCTGATTGGACCACCCGTGTGAAAGGTCCCATAGACAAGTGTAACCAGCCATCCATATCCAATACACTGTACTTGGTGTCCTGATAAGAGAATACATTGCCCGGTGTAGGTTGCCGGGCCGGTTGACTCGCCGGCTGACGTCAGCACTGAGCTCTTTATACTCTGAATTCTGCTGCCCATTGTTCAGAGAAAGCAGCAAGACCGGGGCTGCGACCTTCACCCACTCCTCCTCCTCCCCTCTATGTCGGGTTTTGTGTTTCTCCAGTAATTAGATGTACATTTCACAGAAAGGTTTACCAGGTGAATAACCACTTGACCTCCGGAAGATTTACCCCCCCTTCCTGACCAGGCCATTTTTTGCGATTCGCACTGCGTTATTTTAACCACTTCAGCCCCGGAAGGATTTACCCCTTCCTGACCAGAGCACTTTTTGCGATTTGGCACTGCGTCGCTTTAACTGACAATTGCGCAGTCGTTGCGATGTTGCACCCAAACAAAATTGACGTCCTCTTTTCCCCACAAATAGAGCTTTCTTTTGGTGGTATTTGATCACCTCTGCGGTTTTTATTTTTTGCGCTATAAACAAAAAAAGAGCGACAGTTCTGAAAAAAAAAAGCAATATTTTTTACTTTTTGCTGTAATAAATATCCCCCAAAAAATATATAATTTTTTTTTTTTCCCTCAGTTTAGGCCGATACGTATTCTTCTACATATTTTTGGTAAAAAAAAAAATCGCAATAAGCGTATATTGATTGGTTTGCGCAAAAGTTATAGCGTCTACAAAATAGGGGATAGATTTATGGCATTTTTATTTTTTATTTTTTTTTTTTACTAGTAATGGCGGCGATCTGCGATTTTTTTCGTGACTGCGACATTATGGCGGACACATCGGACACTTTTGGCACCATTTTGGGACCATTGGCATTTATACAGCGATCAGTGCTATAAAAATGCACTGATTACTGTGTAAATGACACTGGCAGGGAAGGGGTTAACAAATGACAATAAATTTAAAGGGACGTGCAGGAACGGCCATTTGCCTGCCTGTGCCAGTCTGCCGACGTACATCTGTGTGCGGCCATCGGCAAGCTTTCTTTTGGTGGTAGTTGATCACCTCTGCGTTTTCTTATTTTTTGCGCTATAAACAAAAAAAGACCGACAATTTTTAAAACAAAAAAACTATATTTTTTAATTTCTGCTATACTACACATCCAATAAAAAAAAGATAAAAATCGAATTTCTTCATCAATTTAGGCCAATATGTATTCTGCTACATATTTTTGTTAAAAAAAAAATCCCATTAGGTGTTTATTGATTGGTTTGCGCAAAAATCATAGCGTCTACAAAATAGGGGATAGTTTTATGGCATTTTTATTATTATTACCATTTTTTTTTTTTACTAGTAATGGCGGTGATTAGTGATTTTTAACGGGACTGCGACATTGCGGCGGACGGATCGGATACTTTTGACACTTTCTGCTATACTACACATCCAATAAAAAAAAAAAGATAAAAATCTAATTTCTTCATGAATTTAGGCCAATATGTATTCTGCTACATTTGTTTGTTAAAAAAAAAAAATTCCCATTAAGTGTTCATTGATTGGTTTGCGCAAAAGTGATAGTGTCTACAAAATAGGGGATAGGTTTATGACATTTTTATTATTATTTTTTTTTTTTACTAGTAATGGGGGTGATCAGCGATTTTTAGCGGGACTGCGACATTGCAGCAGACAGATCGGACACTTCTGACACTTTTTTGGGACCAGTGACATTTATACAGCGATCGGTGCTATAAAAATGCACTAATTACTGTATAAATGACACAGGCAAGAAAGAGGTTGACACTAGTGGGATCAAGTTTTCTTTTTTACTAGTAATGGTGGCGATCAGCAACTTATAGCGGAACTGCGACATTGTGGCAGACAATCCGACACTAACTTAGATTGTAAGCTCCTTGAGGGTAGGGACTGATGTGAATGTACAATGTATATGTAAAGCGCTGCGTAAATTGATGGCGCTATATAAGTACCTGAAATAAATAAATAAATGATAACTGACACTTTTTGGGGACCAGGGACACTGATACAGTTATAAGTGCTAAAAAATATGCACTGTCACTGTACTAATAACACTGGCTGGGAAGGGGTCAACATCAGCGGCGATCAAAGGGTTAACTTTGTGCCTGACCAGTGTTTTACTACTGTGGGGTGGTGCTTGTAGTAGGGGAAGGCGTGGATCGGTGTTCCTGCTTAGCAGAGACACAGGATCCATGTCTTCTGTAGCGTCAGAACGGCGATCTGCCTCGTGTACCGAAGCATCGGTGGGTGCCTGTGGCGGCTGTCTAACCCTCAGCGGCACGCACGCCCCAGACCCAGAGGCGCAGGATCACGTACTAGATAAGTGATCCTGCGCAGGAGAGCCGCCTTGCGCCGCCATATAGTTACAGTATTCGGCCGGCAAGTGGATAATCCAACTCCAGGCAGATAACAAAGAGGTTGGGCAGCACAGTGGCTAGGTGGTTAGCACTTCTGCCTAACAGCACTTGCAGTGGCATAACTAGAACCTTCAGGGCCCCGGTGCAAGAAACCATGAAGGGCCCCCCTGACCTCCGGCCGGGGCCCCTCCCACTGATCCCGGGAGGCAGCAGGACCTGCAAAGCAGGGATGAGAGCCTGAGAGTTCTCATAGTAAAAGCAGCACACATTACACATAGTTAGGTACACATTTCACCCTTGATCCCCCTGGGCTGGATAGACAGTTGCTATGGACATGTGATGGATGGACAGTTCTTATGGACACACTAATACGTGATGGATGGACAGTTGCTATGGACACGTGATGGATGGACAGTTGCTATGGACACGTGATGGATGGACAGTTGCTATGGACATGTGATGGATGGACAGTTCTTATGGACACGTGATGGATGGACAGTTGCTATGGACACGTGATGGATGGACAGTTGCTATGGACATGTGATGGATGGACAGTTCTTATGGACACGTGATGGATGGACAGTTGCTATGGACACGTGATGGATGGACAGTTGCTATGGACATGTGATGGATGGACAGTTCTTATGGACACGTGATGGATGGACAGTTGCTATGGACACGTGATGGATGGACAGTTGCTATGGACACGTGATGGATGGACAGTTGCTATGGACACGTGATGGATGGACAGTTGCTATGGACACGTGATGGATGGACAGTTGCTATGGACACGTGATGGATGGACAGTTGCTATGGACATGTGATGGATGGACAGTTGCTATGTACACGTGATGGATGGACAGTTGCTATGGACACGTGATGGATGGACAGTTGCTATGGACACGTGATGGATGGACAGTTGCTATGGACATGTGATGGATGGACAGTTGCTATGTACACGTGATGGATGGACAGTTGCTATGGACACGTGATGGATGGACAGTTGCTATGGACACGTGATGGATGGACAGTTGCTATGGACACGTGATGGATGGACAGTTGCTATGGACACGTGATGGATGGACAGTTGCTATGGACACGTGATGGATGGACAGTTGCTATGGACACTTGATGGATGGACAGTTGCTATGGCCCTCAGATATAAAATATGAACAAAGCATATCCTCTATAGTGTGTATTTTTCTCAATCCAGGACACTTAGTGGTTGATTTACTAAAAGTGGAGAGTGCAAAATCTGGTGCATCTTTGCATGGTAGCCAATCAGCATCCAGGTTTTATTGGCAACGCTTAATTGAACAAGCTGAAGTAGGAAGCTGATTGGCTACCATGCACAGCTGCAGATTTTGCACTCTCCACTTTTAGTAAATCAACCCCTAAGTGTCATTTCTGTGTTCTGCTTTGTTCCTCTGCTCAGCATGAGTCACTTCTGTGTAGATCTGAGGACTGGATGGACAGAAATTCTTTGACAGGTAAAACAGCTCCCATATTTGTATTTATCTGCTTTTTCCTTCTCTCTTCTGTCACTAGATGGCCGGGTATCTGGTGACATTAGACAAGACAAGGGCATTGCAAGGACAGATTAGGAATGAATGGGGTGTCTCAGCCAATGGGCAGGGATTTTCTTGGGTCCCTTGGCCTGCTGGGATATATTTGGGTGGAGTCAGGTGATCGGGGTTCTGTGCCACCTGGACGGCTGTCTGGGTGGACATATGTTGTATTGCCCCCCGGGCTGCTAGGCCAGAAAACTAAGGCCTATCCCGAGGACATCTGGCTGCTAGGCTGTCTGAGCTCCTATCCAGAAGCAGGAGAGCAGCGTAGGGTTGGGTCTGCGGGCTTGTAGTCCAACCAGAAGTAACGGTTCTGCTGGCCGGGGAACCTGTCGTGATCAGAGGTAGAGGGGAAGCTGTCGCCACTGAGGGACCATCCACCTTGCTACCGGAGACCACAGTGAGTAAGCAGAGGCCAGTACCAGAGCAGACTTCTCGCCAACCAGGAACGATGAAGAAGTGGGAAAACTTCAGAAAGTGCCAAGTCAGGGACCCAGCGGGAGAGCAGAGGTGACGCTTGAGGAGTGCAAAGCCAGGGACCTAACGTGTCAGCAGGGGTGAAGCTTGAGGAGTGTCTGTGATTGCTAAGCCAGGGACCTAACGTGTCAGCAGGGGTGAAGCTTGAGGAGTATCTGTGAGTGCCAAGCCAGGGACCCAGCAGGGAAGCGGGGGTGATGCTTGAGGAAGATACTGAGTGCTGGATTGGAGGAGCTCAGGGGATCCAGAGGCTAGTGGATCTGAAGTCTAGTGAGAGAGACTGGGAGCTCATTGAGTGAAGACCAACAGTGAGAGAGTGTGGGGTAAGGAGAACTGTTCGTGTTGCAGATAGTTGAATACCATTACCGTTAGTAACAGCTACAAGATGCCATAGGAGACAGCCTCCTACCTATACAGAAGTGGTGTCTGGCAGGAAGACTTCACCTGTATAGCTGTCCACCTATAGAAGTCCCAGAGTCTGCTAATCATCTTTGCATCTACCAAAGGGTGTCCTGGCCCTAACCCTCTCTCCTCCAGTTCTGTTTAAGAGACAATAAATCTCTTTGCATTCAAAAAGTGTCTGGCGCCCACCTGTTCATCTTGCATTACACCCACCATGCCTTGTAACCCACTCTACAAAGAAGAATGTAAGCTCTCCCTGACTCTGGAGGTCACCATTAGGCCAAAAGAGGCCCGGGACTTCGCTACATGTATTTTTTCTGTCTCAAATTGAACTGCATCAGGTTGTTTTTGTTCTGTAGTATGCTGACATCTAATGGTGGTTTTGGGCCACTACAACATATTTAGTTATGGGAATTGGTATCACCCTCTGGCCCCCCTCCTGTTTAGTGTTAGTTAGTTCAGTCCTAGCTAGACCCGCTCTGTTTCTTCTATGTTCCCTCAGTCAATGTTAGGGCTTAGGAAAGTCATTGTCTTCTTAAGCTGGCCATAGATGGATCAAGTCCATCTATTGGCACGCTGGATGTATCCATTGATTGACTTCAGTACAACCAGCCAGTCTGATTTTTTTTTTCAGTGTGATCGCTGCAGGTGGCTATAGCCACCAGCAGCGATCATTGTGTACTGCTGTCAGGGAGCCGGTAGAACACAATGGAGATGTGGGAGGGATTCCCCATTAACACTGACTGTGTTGATGGGGAATCAAACAATTTTGGGTGGAAGGAAAGTAAATTGCCTAATCAATGGGCTGCTTAACACTTTCATAGACCGGAAAAACATCCTGTGTACTGCAAATAGTTGAAGAATTGTGTTGGATTCAACTTCTGTGTCTTATTGAAGAGTTAAGCTGCCTGTGAATGGTGCCAACCCAGCAGGTGATCATACAGTCCAGACAGATTGGATCTAGAATATAACATACCTCCCAACATTTTTAGATGGGAATGAGGGACACCTACTAGCAAACGTATGTAGGCATAGGACACGCCCCTTGCCACACCCCCTTAAAGGAGAATTAACCAAAAAAAAGGTTAATTAAATCCACAAAGGTTTTTTTTTTTTTTTTTTACCACTACTATTCCTTTATATTGGCTTTTTAAAATTTACAAATGCAGCAATTTAGAATTTGGAAGAAAGGTTTAGCACTGGGAAACACTTTTTGAAAGATAAAAAGTGCATTTTATATCCAACTATATAGATCAGACCAAAATGAGGGACAAATGAGGAGGAATGAGGGGCAGAGGGACATTGCTCCAAATCAGGGACAGCCCCTCGAAATCGGGGACAATTGGAAGCTATGATATAATAGAAGCGCATGGCCATCGTTATATTTACGAATCAATTTTGTTTTCTCTAGCGATATACAGTGGGGAGGGAAAGTATTCAGACCCCCTTAAATTTAAAAAATAAATAAATAAATCTGCAAAAATGTCAACAATTCTGTGTTTTTTCGTCAATATGGGGCGCTGTGTGTACATTAATGAGGAAAAAAAATTAACTTAAATGATTTTAGCAAATGGCTGCAATATAACAAAGAGTGAAAAATTTAAGGGGGCGGCGTTGGGTCGCTGCTTGCCTTTGGTGCGATGCTGGACGATTTTTTTCATGGGATTCGGTTTGGGGTCGGCATTGGGGGGATGTCGGTTCCGTTTTTGGATGCCGGGATTTGCATTGGTGGCGGTCGGATGGAGTCCGGGTTGTGTGTCGAGCCGACGGGCGGGAGCCGGCTGCTGGTGTGTGGTGGTTTTCACCCCCTCGTGTTTTTCGCTCTATTGTGGGAGGTCGGCTGTTGCGGGTCGGGAGAGTGGTCAGTGGTGAGGTGGTGGGGAGTGGAGGAGTGGGGGGGGGTGTGCTCTGGGTTTCGGGAGCGGGGATGTCCCGGCTGTATTGTCTCGCGGGGGGTGGGGAGGATGGAGCGGGAGGGGAGGGGTGTGGCTCCGGTGGGACGTGGACCGCGGACGAGACGATTGCCGTTTCTGATGCAATTTCATAGATACAGCGAGCAGGTTTTTAGAGTCATCAAGAAGCATTGGCCCCTTTTAAAAAATTCTTATCCACAGATTGAGGTCTTCCAACAAACACCATTTAAAGCCTTTAGAAGGAATAAAATACTGCGAGACGCACTGGTGAGATCAGAATATAGACCAAGGGAACCTGCCCATGTAAATTGCTATATGTCAGTGAAACCACTCAGAGGATAAAAGATCGAATCGCACAGCATCGCAGCACCATAAGATTGAAACAACCAGGGTTGCCAGTATCAAGACATTTTTTAGAGAAAGGACACCAGGACTCAAACCTAAGATTTATGGTGCTCGAGGAGGTCCCCCGAGATAAAAGAGGGGGTGATAGAATACTGAGACTTAAACAGTGAGAGGTTTGGTGGATCAATAGATTACGATCCCTATATCCAGATGGAATCAATAGGGACTATGATTTGTACCTATTTTTATGATGATCTGGTTAGCGATTTTATTGCATTTTCTATTTTCAGATAGAGTCGCATCTTGACACATGGGAAATGTGGGATTTTATCATCAAAAGAAGTATGAAAGTGTCATGAAGTCACGATTACATTTTGTGGACTATATGTTGATTGCATTTCTATGCATGAGATCTTTTTATCTGGGTGATTAATGAAAATTCGTTGTATATATTATTGATGCATAATTATGACATTATGAGTTGAAATATTGTATCTATCTCTTTCTCATCTATTTGGCTTGTGTAGGCATTTGTTGCCTATATATATTTTCTTGACACAATGTTGCAGTTTGACAATAATTATTTTGATTTTTTTTGTGTCAGAACCACTTTGGTGGTAATGGGTAGGAAACAAGTGTGAATTGATATGGGGTTAATTTTCTCCATGTGCTTTCCATCCACCTGTGTTGAGATTTTGAATAAAAGAGTGAGGTGTTTGTAGAACAGTAGCTGCTATTGATGTATATGATCTGACAATTTTGATGACCTGAAGATTCAGTAAAGTATATTTGCATTGGAAGGGGGAAAAGAAGGAAAAAAAAAAAAGGGGGAGAAAAATTTAAGGGGGTCTGAATACTTTCCGTCCCCACTGTATGCAGTAAATACTGAAATAGTTGCTTTGCCAGCAACATGCTGAGCTTTGTATGAAATGTATGTAAAATATTTGAGGTCTTCTGTCTTATATGAATGAAAAAAAAAAATGTTGATTTAGTTTTTTTGCTTAGTATGACCACAGGGAGGGTGGGGTGCCGGCGGTGGATACGCTCACAAGGACCCACCACCATGATGGCTCCCCTATTCCTCATTCTCAGGGGTAAATCTCCCTGCCTGTGGCCTGGCAGTAATCGGCTCTCCGGGCACGCTGGGGCCTGTCATGTCTATAGAGTTTTACTTTTGTTGACTTCTCTATTCAAGTCGCCATGACCTCCTGTGTTTGATCTGAGTGCGATTGTCAAACAACAGGCTGCCTTTCAACGGGAGACGTCACTTTCGCCAAACGTCTGATTTCCCCGTCTGGTCGGTGTGACCTCGCGGTCTGTTTGCTAAAAGCTTTGTACAAAATTAAAGTGAACGATAGAGGACTGCGGAGTGCTGGAGAAAAAGGATATACAGTAAGGGTCCTTTCACACTGGGGAGGTTGGCAGGCGCTATTGCACTAATAATAGCGCCTGCAAACCGACCCGAAAGTGCCGCTACTTTCATTCCAGTGTGAAAGCCCCGAGGGCTTTCACACTGGAGCGTTGCGCTGGCAGAACGGTAAAAAAAGTCCTGCCAGCAGCATCTGGCTCCTTCACCGCTCCTGCCCATTGAAACCAATGGGACGGCGCGGCTATACCGCCGGCAAAGCACCTCTGCAGAGGCGCTTTGCCGTGGTTTTTAAACATTTCTCGGCCGCTAGCGGGGGGTAAAACCGCCCCGCTAGCGGCCGCATACCGACGGTAAAGCGGCGCTTTACCGCCGACGCCCGCCCCAGTGTGAAAGGGCTCTAAAACCTTGGATTGCGAGCATAATTCGTTCCGGAAACATGCTTGTATTCCAAAGCACTTGTATATCAAAGCGAATTTCCCCATAAGAAATCATGGAAAATCAAACAATTCGTTCCACAACCATTTATTCATAAGTCCTTCAGTTTATAGTCCATAAAAAAAGATTATAGCAATGTGATAGGTTGTGTAACCATAAAATGTCCATCCACAAATAGAAGCCTCCACAAGGGGATTAGAAGCAAAATCCAGCAGGAGCTCCAGAGTATAAAAGAGAAGAAAGGTGCCTCTAAGTGTAGCAATATGTTGCTAAATGTTGTACCTTCATTAGATGTAACCATATTGCTACACTTAGAGGCGCCTCTCTTCTCTTTTATACTCAGTTGTGACATGATGCTACTTGTATATCAAGACATCGCTTGTATATCAAGTCAAATTTAAATACAAAATTTTGCTCTCAAAACCAAGTAAGACCCGGTTCACGCAGGGGCGACTTGTCAGGCGACTTAGCCGCCTGACAAGTCGCGTTCCGTTCTGTGCAATGGAACCTTTCTATTAGGAGTGACTCCAGTCGCTCCGACTTAGAAAAAGGTTCCTGTACTACTTTTTGGGGCGACTTCAGGCGACTTGCATAGACTTCTATACAGAAGTCGTGTGCAGGTCGCCTCTGTGAGTCGCGCTGCAAGTCGTGCCGCCCCTGTGTGAACCGGCTCTTACTCTTAAACCAAGGTTTTACTGTATCTATTTATCAACGTTTCTTCATTAAAGAGGCTCTCCGGTCAAACATTTAGGCCCCCGTTTATTATTATTAATATTATACAGGATTTATATAGCGGCAACAGTTTACACAGCGCTTTACAATATAAAAGGGAGACAATACGGGTATAATACAATAAAGTACATCTCAGTTTAGCAGCATTGCGGGCAAAATTGCGCATCTCTGCCCACGATTCTTTAATGTGGTAAAATTGCAGCAAAATGCGCAGCACACATTTGGGTGCCATTATTCTTGAAAAATTATCCTCAGTACACCCCCCCCCTCCGCAAAATGAAAAGCCAAGTCCTGTAGCTGCTGACTTTTAATTAACCACTTCAATACCGACCACTTTCACTCCCTTCCTGCCCAGGTCAATTTTCAGCTTTCAGCGCTATCGCACTTTGAATGAGAATTGCGCGGTCATGCAACACTGTACCCATATGCAATTTTTATCATTTTTTTGAGACAGATAGAGATTTCTTTTGGTGGTATTTAATCACCACTGGGTTTTTTATTTTTCGCTAAACAAACTAAAAAAGACCATAAATTTGGGGAAGAAAAACAAAAAATATTTCATAGGTTCTGTTTAAAATTTTTTGCAAATAAGTACGGTATTTGTTGGCGTATAACACACACTTTTTCACCCTGATACTTTAGTTTTAGCTGTCTCGGAGGGGACAGGGGGGGGGGGGGGGCGGACGAGCGTTGTCAGATTACATACAGTGAGAATCTGTTTACTTGGTGGCCTCTGTAATAGGAAGTCCAGTCTCCTGGGCCGCCATTGGACCACTGTTTTGTCTATCATAGGAGATTCTCTCTGTATTTAATCTGTCGACGCTCGTCCCGCCCCCCTCCCTGTCCCCTGTAGGCTGCAGATGGGCATCGATCAGGCTGCACTGATGGCAATGTTAAGGCTGCTGCATTGATGGCAATGGGGAGGCTGCATTGATGTACACTGATGAGGCTGCATTGATGTGCACTGATGAGGCTGCATTGATGTGCACTGATGAGGCTGCATTGATGTGCACTGATGAGGCTGCATTGATGTGCACTGATGAGGCTGCATTGATGTGCACTGATGAGGCTACATTGATGGCACTTGTCAGGCTGCAGATGGGCATTGATCAGGCTGCATTGATGGCAATGGTGAGACTGCAGGTGGGCACTGACCCTTATTTTGCTTCAAAGTTCCTTATTTAAAATTTGTTTTTTTTCCTGAAACTTCCCTCTTAAAATAAATGTGTGTGTTACACGCCGATAAATACGGCAATTTTTCTTCTTCACTGATGTGCGCTGATGAGGCTGCACTGATGGGCACAGATGAGATTTCACTGATGAGGTGGCACTAATATTGTAAGCTGCACTGATTGGCACTGATGAGGTTGCAGTGATGAGGCGGCACTGATAGGTGGCACTGATGGGGCTGCACTGATAATCAGGACACCGATGTTGAGTCCCCTGATTATTAATGTAAACAATGTGCTGACAGGCTTGACAATTATCGGCCCTCCTTTCCTCGCACAGCACGTGAGGAAAGGCCTGCCGATAACCGACAAGTCTGTTTACATTGTGATTAGCTGTGATTGGACACAGATGAACACATGGTAAAGTCATAGCTCCAAA
>JBBDGP010004663.1:50000-53520 GCA_037952835.1 Lithobates septentrionalis
CGGGTGAATCCCAAACAGGTGGCAACCCTAGGCACACCCTGCGTGCCCGCCTATGTCTAGAAGTATCTTAGCACCCAGTCCCAGGGGTGCTGGGGGCAAGCAGCCCCCATCATCTTTAAGCTCACTTATCCATTCCCTCAGAAGGGGAGAAATACAATCTCCTCAGAGCTCCAAACTATTAAGCAGCTCTCCTGGCCACCAACTGAGCACACCTCCACAGGGATTGGCTGGGCCCTGCTCAATATTCAGGCTGGTCATTTAAATACCTCATAGAAACTTCTTCTGGAGGTAGGGAGAAGCAATCAAACTCCCAGCCAGTGCAGCCCTGAGCAGACCAAAATAAACAATCACTGTCCTCTGGCAACAGCAGGAGCCAAAAATGAATTTTACCTAGCATCCTGGTTAGGAGGGTGCGACACCATATATTGATGAAATCACTTGCAGCATTTTCTTAAATGCATCAGTTTACATTCATGAAATACACTATATTGTCAAAAGTATTGTGACACCTGCCTTTACACACGCATGAACTTTAATGGGATCCCAGTCTAGTTCTGTAGGGTTCAATATTGAGTTGGCCCACCCTTTGCAGCTATAAGAGCTTCAACTCTTCTGGGAAGGCCGTCCACAAGGTTTAGGAGTGTGTCTATGGGAATGTTTGACCATTCTTCCAGAAGGCCAGCCAAGTTTCTCCACCCCAAACTCGCTCATCCACACCTTTATGGACCTTGCTTTATGCACTGGTGCTCAGTCATGATGGAACAGGAAGGGACCATCCCCAAACTGTTCCCACAAAGTTGGGAGCATGAAATTGTCCAAAATGTCTTGGTATGCTGACATCTTAATGCCCCGTACACACAGTCGGAATTTCCGACAACAAATGTTCGATGTGAGCTTGTTGTCAGAAATTGCGACCGTGTGTATGCTCCATCAGACATTTTCTATCGGAATTTCCGACAAACAAAATTTGAGATCTGGATCTCAAATTTTCCGACAACAAAATCCGTTGTCGTAAATTCCGATCGTATGTACACAATTCCGACGCACAAAGTTCCACGCATGCTCAGAATCAAGCAAAAGAGCCGTACTGGCTATTGAACTTCATTTTTTCTCGGCTCGTCATACGTGTTGTACGTCACCGCGTTCTTGGCGACCGGAATTTCCGACAAGATTTGTGTGACCGTGTGTATGCAAGACAAGTTTGAGCAAACATCCGTTGGAAAAAAAACATGGATTTTGTTGTCGGAATGTGCGATCGTGTGTAAGCAGCTTTAGGCAGTAGCATTTTCAGTTTGTGAAGAGGGTAGTGTTAGATGGACTAGTACATTTAAATATGCTATACTTAAGCAGCTAACAAATTAACCAATTTTACAAACTAAATTCTAGCTTCAGCTAGCTATTTTTTAAGCAGTTACAGCAACATCCCTTTTGGGATAAAGGATTTAACTATACGAATAAAAGCTGACAATTGTAAGCTCCCCTACCAATGATGAATGGTTTGTCTCAGCCTTCTAACTGCAACTTTTGCTAGACAACTTGGTCTGTTAAATCAGAACTAAACCCTCCAACCCTTTACAGCCAAGAAAGTTGCCATCTTAGCCTCAGTTTCATCTTCAGCTGCCATGGTGCTGCACATGTGATCAGCCATCATACCAGCCAGTTGATGGCTGACAGTTCTTTTTAGAGCCAACATAAGCACACTAATAACTGTAACAGTGTTCATGCCTTGAATTTAACTGTTTTGATAAACAGTTAAAGCGGTGTTCCGGCCTTCCTTTCCAAAATGAAAAGTCAGCAGCTACACATACACTCCCAACTCCCCTAATGGGTTCATACTGTGTCAGGTGCCCCCCCCATCTCCAGGGAAAAAGTTAAGGATACCCCGGGACCCCTACTGGCCCCGCTCCCAGGGACCTGCCACATTCCCTGAGGTAAAGATAGGGACCGCTAGAGAAGCCAAACGACCCCTCCAGCAGCTCCCATCTGACTGGTAATAATCCATTTTGAGTCCAAGTCTGCGACTCACTATTCAAAGTCTAATGGTGACTTAAGAAATTCTACTCCATTGCCTATTAGTGAGGTAAATATTACTGATACACTGTGGTTGTGGTCTCAAATCCTTAAAGTAACAGAAAAAAAGGACAGAAAAGAAGAGAAGAAGAGAGAGATAGATAGCTCGTATGGTTGAATATAGTTGTGCCCGGTCCGTTTTTTTTTTTTTTTTTTAAACATTTAGCTTGAGTAAGTCGTTTGAATACCAGGTATAAGGGGAATGCCTATATGCCTAGCCCAGGGCTCCCATGTTGCCTCAAATGATTTAGTGGTGTCCGTCATAGAGCTGACCAGTTTTTCTTGGGACATAATCCACAAAATTTTTCTTTTGGCTGCCTGGAAAGACACTGTGGGTTGCTTCCATGCCTTAGCTATTGTAGTTTTAGCGCCTATCAACATGAAGGATATCAACTTTTGCGAGTGTTTCGCTGACTTAGGAATTGGGGCATTAAGCAAAGCCACTTGGAGAGATTTTGCAATAGGAAGACCCAAAACTTTTCAAATCATAGCAAATATTTTGTTCCAGAAACCTCTTAATCTCGGACAATCCCACCAGATATGAATCATGGAGCCCTGAGCTTGACAACCTCTGAAGCATAACGGGGAAGCGGAAGAAAACATAGTCGCCAGTCTGGCGGGTACCAGATACCATCTCATCAACACTTTTAGATTAGCTTCTATTAAAGAAATATTTAAAATACCTTTAAAGGCTCTAGATCCCCTCCGATGCCATTCCTCCAGGCTCCAGGTCTCCTGCAGGTCCCTCTCCCACGCCTTCATGTACGAAAATTTTGTGGTAGGTTCCACAAGAGACGCGTATATGAGAGATATGCCCCCCTTTATGTCTAAAGCTTGGCCGCACCAACGCTCATATTGTGTGAATTCCCAAGGGGGCTTCTAACCCTTCGTTAGCGAGGAGAGAAAGTGGGAGATCTGGAAAAATCTAAATCTCTCTGAGCCTGGTAGTTCTAGGTCATCTATACAATGCTTCAACGTAATCGGGCCCGAGGGAGTAACAAAGTGTCCTATACGATACATCCCCTTGTCTAGCCACCATTTGAAGGACTTGATGTCCATGCCCGGTCCAAATCGGGGATTATGAAAAATGTGGTCAAGAGGGTGGATGGATGAGGTCAGTGCTGGTAAATGTTTCACAGTGTCCCATAATTTAAAGGATTGGGACAATGCCGGAGCTAATATGGAGGGCCTTGATTTCATGGGGCACGCGAGGAGGTAGTCTATGGTGTGTGTTGGGACAGCTTGTCTCTCAATATTTATCCAATCGGGATTCTCAACTCTGAAGTATACCATTGAGAGTTGGGCCAGTCTTGCAGCTTGGTAGTAGCTATAAAGGTCTGGTAAACCTAGACCTCCCCTGGTTTTGGGACTAAAAAGAATATTGCGGGCTAGCCTATATCCTTTTTTGCCCCAAATGAATTTTATGATCTTCCCTTGGAGGGATTTGAGA